>BGPR01000446.1:343935-383739 GCA_013235015.1 Araneus ventricosus
TGTCCGGGAAAGCTAGCTGATTTTGTAACTAAATTTTTAAATTTTGTAGTCTACCGTCTATACTTACGGGGGTCTATAAATATGTCTATAAATTTTTTGCCCCCAGTCGCCGTTACTGGTATACATTTTCACTTAACTTGACTCATTTCATCTTTGGCCTGCTGACAGGAGACGGGACCATTTCAGGAGGGGCAAAATACCCGGGACAAAGACAAGGGAGGTCCCGCAGGCGAGGGTTAAGGTGCAATACATTTTCCTTATTTTCGATTTTATTATATTTTTATCCATGCGAAATGGGGCTCGGTGTGAGTTAAACTATACAGTAGAACCCCGCTAATCCGAACTAATTGGGACCGGTGCCTGTTCGGATTACCGAAATTCCGATAATAAGAGAAAAGAAAAAGATGTGTGCTAAAAAAATGTAAGTTATAAGTGCCCTGTATTACTATTTCTTGAATTCTTTTATTCAAAAGCAATAGAAAGAGAATATGTCTCCCCTTTTCATTAGAATAATGGAATAATTCCCATTCTGAAGCTGCAAATTCGCTAGAAATAGCACTGCGATATATAGAGCAGAGTGAAATCAACAGACATTATGTTTATTGGACGTTGGCATAATATTGCTTCCACGTCGAGAATAACATCACTTCGTCAGGCAAATCTGACAAATTTCTTCACCCCAAAAGATCGTTAATGTGAATGTGTATGTGATGTGTCAATGTAATGTGTTTTTATTAAATGTAAATGTGATCCTTGAATTATTGCATTAGTTTCTTCAATGTGTACAAAATTATGCATTTTGAAAAAGTACTTTTTTGTTTGTGGTATGTATAATTAAATCTTTTCAGGTAATCTTTTCAATTACATATAATTTTCGAAAATAAAATCGGTTCGGATTAACCGGAATTTCGGATTAGCACTGTATTTTTATTTTCTCTGAATCGTGCCGTGTCGAGTTCAGATTCCAAGGTGATATCAGAGATTTGTCTTTTCAATATTCCTCTCACACAGCAACCGCGACACAAATATATGGAAAGAATAATTAAGACATGGCTAAGAGCCGGATCATAATCTACACCCTTCTGGGGGTAGATTGCGATCCGGCCTCCTAGAGGCAGTGGCAATCTGATTGTGTGGCATTTGCGTAAAGTGGTCGATGCGTACAAATCATTAACTATAGATCAATGATCTTATGTAACTGATATGAAAAAGTTTTGGAAGAGGTTACAACAATGTAAACGTTATCTGAAATAAGGAGATTTGACAAAACTTCCATCGATTTGGATAATTTCTTCATTATGCGTTTTATTAGGGATATAAACTGATGTTCAAAGAACTGAGATAAAACCAGCGGGAGTGGCCTCCCCTAAACTTTGTCGTATACTTCTCAAAAATTTGTCATTTCCAGTCCCCCTGCGTGGATAAAAAATTCGAACCTATTGTACCCCAGAATGCAATGACTATCGGAAGTTTTTCATTGTAGATTATAGTGATCGTAAAATATTGAGGTGAAGAATCAAATTCAAAGAGATACGTATATATTAAAACTTAGCAATATTTATTTTCTAGCAAGCTCCGCTAATGCATGCACAGAGATTAATTACTTCCAGTACGCAAGTAAAAACTAGGT
This sequence comes from Araneus ventricosus, assembly GCA_013235015.1. Classification (NCBI taxonomy): domain Eukaryota; kingdom Metazoa; phylum Arthropoda; class Arachnida; order Araneae; family Araneidae; genus Araneus; species Araneus ventricosus. Next base: position 345,566 of record BGPR01000446.1, read on the forward strand.
AAAGAATCAATTTCAAAGAGATGCGTACCGATTTTCCGCTCTTGGACGGCTCAAGGACAAACTGACGTAATTCGCTCCATAGCTTTCGCATGCACAGAAGATTGCTTCCAGTACGCATGCGTGTGGAGATAACGGATTCTTTTCAAAAGTAAAATTATACAGACCGATAGACAGTCAACCCGTTGACGGATTTGGCTCAAAATTTTATTAGGACCTACATTTATGACGATAAAACTGTGTACCAAATTTTATCCATCTAGATATTCAAGTTTTTGAGTTATAGTGTTCACATGACTTCGGACATACAGACTTCCCTTTGATGTATTTTGTCCAAAATTTGATAGAAACCTACAAATTATGTTTAAAGACCATATACCAAATTTCATCCCCGTAGCTCTAATAGTTTTCGAGTTATCGTGTTCACAGACAGACAGACATAATTCCGAAATTGTGTTTTTCGGACTCAGGGAGGTCTAAAACGTGGAGATTCGTCAAAATCTCGAGTTCGAATTTTTTGACGATTACATTAATTCTCTTTGTATATTTCGTATAGGTACGAGAAAGTAAAAATGTCTGAGGGAAAATAATGGAAATGATATTTCTTCTCATAATAATAAAATATACCCATGTCGATATAAATAAGAATTTTTTCTCAAGATAACTTTTATATCCAGATAAGCAAACTTTCAATTTTTAGTTCAACTCGCAAAATATTTTTTCCAAGAGCCAGAAATTCTAGTTAACGTACACTAATCCCTACCTAACCCCTCTTGCTGTTGAGTACTGATGACTGATTGGATGTTAATGACCTGTACGCAATTGGTACTGTAAGCAAGTGATTAGATGTTAATGACCTGTACGCAATTGCTACTGTACGCAAGTGATTAGATGTTAATGACCTGTACGCAATTGCTACAGTACGCAAATGTCACAAATGGCGATTGGACGAAAAATCCCCTCTGTTGGGGACGACAGCTTTGTTTTCCTCCTTATTTCTTCCCATGAGGGAAAATCACAATAGCGGTAGCAACACTAGTGTTAAGGTCAGGGCTTCGGAGACGGAGGGTTCCAGGTTCAAGACCCGATTCCACAGAAGATCCGCCGTATATGTCAGAGTCAAACGTCCTCCAACTTGTGTGGGGTGGAAATCTGGAGAGGATGTGCCAGCTTAGGTGTTGTCCTCTGATAGTGTGGTTCAATATGACGAGGTCCGTCCTAAAATAGTTCACGAGTTGCAACTGTTTTTGTCCATGAGAAATGGGGTTCATTGTGAATTGAACTATACTAGCCGCCTTCAGGGACCAAATATCCACCCGTAATATTAATGGCTTGTGGCTATGCTTGCAACGTGGTGAAACAAATTGGCGGTTGTAGAGGTTGAAGGACTCTGCCCAAGTTTTATTTTGCGATATATATCGAGTATGGAGAGTGGTGGGTTGCAGGCGTCCATTGATGACATATCTTGGGGTCGGAAGCTTTCATTTGAAGTGAAAATTGTCGCAATCGGTCCAGTGGTGGGGCTTCGGGGAATCTGTCAAGTTTTTTCTCCATAGAAAATATATAGTGGACTGGTCTTTTTTAGATTTCTCTCGGAAATGTAGGGTGTGTGAGGGGCAGGCGACTAGTGGTGACACACCTAGACCTTAAAAGCATTAATTTGAAATAAAAATCGCCGAAATCGGCTTAGTGGTTGGGGATGGGGGACTGTCTCATGGTTTTGCCAAATTGATTTTAAATATATAGATTTTTACACTTATTTTCCCAAAATGGTGCATGAAGTGGGCAGAGCAAGAATAAAAAAGAAAGGAATGGGACTTTGGACCATTCAGCATCAAGGAGTTCGTTTTTTTCCCCCATTTGTGGATATTGCTCTGAAAACCATGATTCTAAATCATGACAAGCCGACTTTCTGCGCTGCTTCAACGGCTATCAAAGTAATTTCAACTATCATACCAGATTTCATACTTTTCACTCGGCATTGGATTCCAAATGTCCCTGCCATGCTGCAAAATTTAATTCGATCGTGAAAAATTTTCTACTTCCTTGAGATTCTGTCTGACGGCAACTGGTCTTTTACAGGCAATACAACTAGCATCTTTTTCTTGCTATTTAGTTAATCAAGATAATTACGAAATATTCTCTTCCTGTTTTTTTTTCATTTAGAATTTCTTGTTTTATCCACATTAAGCTTTTTCTTTTCATTATCTTATTGAAAAAAAAGTTTTATCATTTTTCATATTATGTAAGTTTAGATTTGTATTAGGATTTTTTTGTACCGATGAATTTAAGCTGTGTAAGGAATTTAACATAAACCTAGTCTTTTTTTTATCTTTTAATTAATGCATATTGTTTAAGTTTTCCTTGTTATATTATTATTTGTTCTTCCATTATTCTTATTAATGTGTTTTCTTTATTATTGTGTTCAAGATATACTTTCTTATTTTGTAATTTTTTTTATAAATCAAAATTGTATAATATGCTTGTTAAAATATTTTTGTTATTTAATACTATAGTTTTTTTGTTGTGTTATTTTTAGGAAAATTTTGTTGATGCAATCACTTAATGCTGCTGCGTTGAGCGCGCATAAAGGTGTATTGTTATCATTATTATTATCGTTTACTTATTCTGTTACTCTTATTTATTCAATTCCTACTATCAGTTCACACTCTCCTTATATATATTTATATATCTTGTTCAATTTTCAGTCGTTAATAAAATACTTTTTATTCATCCATTCAAGTTCAAATACATTTTTTTAAACTTGTAGTGGATGAATGACACTTGATGTTAATACAGTTTTTTCAAATATTAATTCATTAATTAAATTGAATTGATTAATTATATTTATTAGAGCCTCGCATAGGCTGCGATCATGGTGTAGGGATAAGAAATGCGGAACGGGACTCGGTGGCGCAACGGTAGCGCGTCTGCGCTACCGTTGCCCAGATCAGAAGGCTGCGTGTTTAAATCACGTCGGGTTCAAGAGATTTACTCGAGACATATCATTTTTGCACTTAATTAATATTCTGAAAAATATCTCTTGTTGGCAATTGCATCCAAAAATGTTTAGTTCCCCGTTTGAATGGATAAACTTAGGTCTATTTTTCTACAATTCTTCCTACTATTAGTTCACACTCTCCTTATATATATTTATATATCTTGTTCAAATTTTCAATCGTTAATAAAATAATTTTTATTCATCCACTCAAGTTCAAAAACATTTTTTAAAACTTGTTGTGGATGACACTTGATGTTAATACAGTTTTTTCAAATATTAATTCATTAATTAAATTTAATTAATTAATTTTAGTTTTATATGGGAGAAAAAACTTCTAAAATAAAATTTTTCTTTGTTGACTTAAGTAGAAATTGACTTTAATTTTTTTTTTATATTACTTGTTTTCTTTTTAATTCAAATTTATGTTTTTCAATTATTTGTCTTTGTATTTCATTAGAAGTATTTGCATTTGCGCTTTTCTATTTAATGCAATAAATAGTTTTTATTTAATTTTAATTTCATTTAATATTTAAATTAATGTTGCTAAATTTTATCAATTATAACTGTTAAAATATCTAAGTAATACCATGTTATTTTCTTATGTTATGCTTGTAAATATATTGTTAAAATATCTAAGGGTTTTTCCTGGTGTTGTTCTTTGTTCTTCTGAATAAATTTCCACGCATACCCACTCAACCGACAGAGATCCTCTCTGGCTCCAAGTTCGGGGCTATGCTCTAGTGTAAGTAAGAAAGCCTGTGACGGCCGGCCGTCTGCACGTCGTCGCAACCGGGGAAATTCTGCTTCGCTAGGAACATTCTTCAGATGCTGGAACAGATGATAATCGCTGGGTGCAAGATCGGGACTATAGGCGGGATGGTGAAACACATCCCAGCGGAACCGGTGCAGCAGTTGTTGTGTGTGCAGCGTCGCATGAGGATGAGCGTTGTCGTGGGGCAGTCTCTCAGCATCTATTTGTTCCAGCACCTGAGAAGGTTGCCGACGGAGCAGCATTTCCCCTGTGACGACACTCCGCTCTGCGGCGGCAAATCTCTTCGACATTGATGTACAGAAAATGATCTCATGGCTACGACACGGGCTTCGATTCTGGTGGTTCTCATCTTGAGAGGTAGCTGAAAGAGTACCGTATCTGTTTCAATAAATGCTTCCAGGTAATTATGTTTTGTGTCTCTTTACGGCCTCCGGGAAACTTACTTCTCGAACGAACCAAATATCTATGATTGAAGAAAAGATTAACTTAAAGTGTAACTTTTCATATTTTTGTTTTAATAATTTTTGTTTACTCTGCAGCTCTTCATTTAGAGAAATGAGTTCGGTTGTTTGAATGAGTGCTCCATCTTGTGTTCGGCCAGAAAGAAATTCCCATGTTTCCCTTTTGACCTTAACCCTTAAATGGTGGCAATTTTTGAATCTACTGAATGAGTTCTACACCCTAGTTTTGTCATTTCATTTCGTGATCAGCTGATATAATAACCTTCCTTCATCTGGGAGTATTCGATAGCGTTCTTTCGAAATAGCGTTGAGAAAACCCAGCGCACGGCCTTGGGCGCAGAATAACTTGCAGTTAATCAAAGGCAATTTAATATTTAAAGCGAAAGGCTTATCTCTACTAATAATAAAAACGTTTGTGTGTGTCTCTTTGTTGTGGTAGACCGTTTGACTCAGAGTTCTCAAATTTGATACAAATGTACTTTGAAGGATGGGAATGTACGCATCGGGGCGATTTTTTCCAAATTTAAATTAGAATTTTAAAAATTAAACAAAATTGGGGTGTCGTTTAACGATAACCTTCGAAAATATAAGGTACAAAGATAATTTTTATACCATCTTAAAATTCAAAAATTCCTTTTTCCAATGATGCAAATTTTGTTGCCATACAGTTTTTTCTACTTGTAACAAATTTGTAAAAATGTTTTTTAAATGTTTTGAAACAATAATTTTCATTGTTGTATTTTAAGTCCAACACCGTTTTCATCAAGACTTTAAATTGTATGTTTTTTTTAAAATCATTATATATCCTATAAGTTTTTCGTAAGGAATTTCAATTTATACAAGCTATGGAAAAGCACAGAGAGCGTTTTCACAGCTTGTGAATATTAACATTTTTTCTGAGTTATGCGTGATTTTAAGCTTAAAATAAATTTCACAACTTAATTAGATTTATCATGCGAAGCATTTTATATGTACATAATATTTATGTTACGCCATGATGTTAAAACCTTCTGATTTATGTCATTTTTAACTCAAAATATGATAATGAGGCGTAAAAATAATACCATACCCCTGGCGTCACTGACGCTTGTTAAGCCAATATTGACGACTGGGATAAAATGAAAATCATTATTTTCCGAGCACCACTCACCCTCTCTACGCCACTGGCCATGGTGGCAATTGACGACTGGCATAGAACGAAAATCGTTATTTTCCGAGCACCACTCACCCTCGCTACGCCACTGGCCATGGTGGCTTTTGACGACTGGATAAACGAAAATCGTATTTTTCCGAGCATACTGTACCTCGCTACGCCACTGGCCATGTGGCAGGCTGACTGGATAAAGAAAAATCATTATTTTCCGAGCATCACTGACCCTCGCTACGCCACTGGCCATGGTGGCTTTTGACGACTGGATAAAGAAAAATCTATTTTCCGAGCATCACTACCTCGCTACGCAACTGGCCATGGTGGCTTTGACGACTGGGATAAACGAAAATCGTTATTTTCCGAGCACACTGACCTCGCTACGCCACTGGCCATGGTGGCTTTGACGACTGGATGAGGAAAATCGTTATTTTCCGAGCACCATCACTTGCTGCCTGGCCAGCTGGTGGCTGACGACTGGATAAACGAAAATCGTTATTTTCCGAGCAACTACCTCGCTACGCCACTGGCCATGGTGGCTTTTGGCGGCTAAGGATGGCGAAATCGTATTTTCCGAGCATCACTGACCCTCGCTACGCCACTGGCTATGGTGGCAATTGACGACTGGCATAGAACGAAAATCGTTATTTTCCGAGCACCACTCACCCTTGCTACGCCACTGGCCATGGTGGCTTTTGACGACTGGGATAGAACGAAAATCGTTATTTTCCGAGCACCACTCACCCTCGCTATGCCACTGGCCATGGTCGCAAAATGTTAATGCGTTTATGTCACTCTTTAAAGTCAAATACGATGGGGGGGGGGCCAAAAAATATTATGTCCCAGGCGCCGTTTACACAAGCGAAGTCACTGGTTATGACTGGGCTACGGCAGCGAAAAAATCATATTAGGACTCATGCGCCAATTAACTTCGCTATGCCATTGGCATTCGAAAAATTAAATTAGTTGCATAATAAATTCATGCTATTTGTGTGTTAGAAAAGCAGCTGGTTACTGAAGCTGGTATAGCGAAATCGAGACTGGCAAGGTATGAAATATAATTTAACATCCTAGAGCTAAAGATTGTTTTATCAATTATTTTAATCCATTCTAAGGCCGTGGGAAGAATACTTCCCACCAAATTCATCAATTTTTAAATGCAGTTCTTAAGGTTGGCCAAATTTGTCGATGAAGCAAAAACCTAGATATTTCTGTTTCTTGTCTCAAACTGTAACGAAGTGTCTAGACTTGATAATTAATTATTAATTAATTAACAGAAAATCATTGTCATCCAGTAAGCTAAATGAATTTCTTTTCTTAAATGAATCTCAATCCCAAATTTATTTTATTATAACACTTCTAGAAAAAAATGACCCTTTCAAGGGTTGTAGAGGGACGAGACTCATGTTTATATGAAATGCCGCTGTTGAAGAATCAATTCAATTTCAGGAACCATTTTTATTAGATGGCTAAGTTCCACGACACAGTACCTTAAAAGGTACAAGACGCCAGACAGAGAACAACAACACAAGACAAGTACACAGAAAAGAAGAAAGAGAGGCATCATGGGAAAAACCCGGATGGCTCTAATAGCGCCACCTATCATAAAAAGGAGAAAGCAGTGAATTGTAACCGCTACAGGATTAAGATGTTTTTGGATCCAGACGCAGATTATCGCGCGAGATGCGAAAACTTTATTCAAATTTTAATCTTTCGAGAGAATTCTACAAAAATTGGTGTTCGAGTGACCTTCAGACAAAGTAAAGTCTCAGCTTTGGAGCTGGAGGGTTCCAGGTTCGAAACTCACATCCACTGAAGAACTACCGTGTATGGGGCCCGTTGTAGTTAAATCAGACGTTGGCGGTCAAAGATCCTACCACTGGTATGGTGCGGAAGTTTGGAGAAGGGGTGGCGTCGTCCTCGTCATCCGATAGCGGTTCAAAATAACGAGGTCCGCCCCAAAATACCCCTCGTGTTGCTTGACGTTAATATAGCTAAACTAAATAAACCGACTGAACAATGTTTATTTGTACATACGGCGTAAGCAGTCTAAATAATAAATTATTTTTATGTAAACAAGTAATATAAAAAAAAAATTAAAGTCAATTCCTACTTAGGTCAACAAAGAAAAATTTTTTTAAAAAATGAAAAAACTGTATTAACATCAAGTGTCATCCGCTACAAGTTTTAAAAAATGTATTTGAACTTGAGTGGATGAATAAAAAGCATTTTATTAGCGACTGAAAACTTGAACAAGATATATAAATATATATAGGGAGAGTGTGGACTAATAGTAGAAATTGAAAAAGGGCTATTTTCTTGAGTGAGATGCTACAGTGGCTAATATAAAAATAAATAAAATCCGAAACTTACGAACGTTTTTGAAGAAATCGTGGCACTCTCTGGAAAAAATAGTAACAATGAAGGAAGTAAGTTGCATTAATTATTTTTATTATTGCCCAATGGGCATCAAGTGAAAAATCGATAACATTTTTACTGATGCAACAGGTCGCCTTTTCCGAAATATTGAGCTCATTCATCTTGCCCCTATCATAGACTCTTTTCCCAGCGCGATCTCCGGTGAAAAATGCCCTCGTGTTTCGCCGAGCAACAGAATCGTGAATCCGCAAAAGGAGAACAGAATGCTGCCAAAAACGGACGGAATCGTTAATAACGATTAAAAAGAAAAATCGAGTCGATATTCCATCCATCAGCGATCGAAGCCGGGGCCAATCAAGACATCAGATCAGCAGGTGGTCTGGCTCGGCCTTTCAATCACAGCTAACAGCGCCTGTGGGAAGAATATTTTATGATGTCAACCGCAAACTATGAAACAGATTTATTTATATGTATACACTAGCCGCCTTCGGCGACCAGCTTAATCGCTGGGAATATAATTCCATCTGAATCTTTTATGTATAAATTGATACTCATGGTTCCCAAGGGGACATACGAGTGTTAAAGCTCGAAAATTTTCGATTTTATGAAAAACATATACATTATTCCCCTGTCTTTTCTGAACAATTTAAAACAACCCGCGTTAAAAAATTCCCATAATTATGAAAGTTATGAAGGAAAATGTATCAGCTCTTCAACGTAAACATCGAATATGGCCATATCTTTAAAGCGCTATATCTCAAAATGTGTGTGTTTATATCCCGCGCACGATATCTCAAGGAACTATTCAATATTTTTACATAAAATATTTGCCAAATATGTATTTTGCTATGTTCTACAAATTGAACCACATTTTTGTACATATTTCTCAAAAGAAGGTTTTTTTAGAGGGTTAGAAAATGTCAAATTTCAACATTTTTATTTGAAATTGTAATATAAAATAGAAATTAAATTCAAATGTTAATAAATTGTGGTTCAGTTTCTTAAACAGACTGTTTGGATCACTTAGATACCCAAAGTATTGTGTTTAGATAAATATTTCATCTGTAATCATGCGTGCAAGGTAATTATCTCATTTTTTCTCAAAAATTATACCCATATTTATTATTCTCTCAAATAAATACATACCAATATGAAGGTACGAAAATGTGTGTACTATAAAAGAAAGAACAGATATTTTTCTAGAAAAAAATGTTGGTTTGTGAATTGCATTGTTTCAGAAATATAATGTATCGAATTTGGCAGTTTTCCACCATTTTTTCGAGGTTTAATAGTCGTATCTCCGAACGAAGTAAATAAAACTTCAAATTTTGATAGAGATTTAACCCATGTTCTTTCAGCAGCCTTGCACCTATTCTGTTCGTTGTCTGCATGAACGTCCCTAATGGAGTCGAGTAACTGTCTGTGTCATGTAGCATACAATTGCCCGTTGTCGACATTAACTTCACTCTCTTATTTCTCTCGCAAAATATGCATTTAATTTTAACTTTAAATGGAGCGGCACATTTTACTTCCAGCCGCCTATTAGCTGGATGAAAATGTGCTGATTAAAACATATCATTAAGCATTAAGATATTACCTTAGTTTTAAACAATGGAAGAGAAACATGCAAATAAATATTTGTTTAAACAACGAAAACGGTTTAAATTGAGAAAAATTGAACGTCAACTTAATTGATATCATTGAAAAGGTAATTTTTTTCGCTTTCAGACGGTGTAAAAATGGCTTTTGTGCTGTAATATTTTCGAAAGTTATTAAGGAAAAACGCCAAAATTTCTCTTAATTTTTAATTAATTAAAATTTCAAAAAAGGGCACAGAGGAGTTCATATGAACTCTTCTGGCTTGAATTATGGTTTATCTTACATGTCCGTATAAATAACAAAAGAAACATTATGGAAGTAATGCTTCATTCATTATGAATAAAGCATTTCACAATCTTTCTGCGAATTGACTTCGTTCTGCTGATCACGAAAGAACTGATCATGAAAAACCAAGCGAAAATTATTTGGAAGAATAAGAATTTTATATTGATGATAAAAATGAACGAAAATACACTGGTGTTTGTAACCAATCAAAACATCGAGATGGATATGATTTTATGGTGAAAATGGATTCGTGGTTGTTACGCTGACCTTTACAGGGTGTTGCCGAATTCGACCGACAAATCGGCAGCATACCGATCAGCAGAAGCCAATCTGTGTTTTCTGGTGACTTTTTTTAGTTTTTCTTGAATATCTCGAAAACTCTTCAGTTTTCACACTGCATGTGAATTAACAAAGTAAAGAGAGTAAAATTCCCTACAATTTCATGCTTTTATTTTTCTTCCAGTTTTAATATTTTTGCAGATAATGACTCTAAACTAATTTTTGATTTTCAGTAATTTACGAACCCTTGGGCCACCAAAACGGCGTGTTACCTATCTGAAAAAAAGTGTTTATAAATGCGCTTTCAATTTTAAAAAAATCTTAGTTGAAACGTTATTAGTTTTTTTTATTATTAATTTTTAAAAAGTGTCCAACAATTCTCGGACCCCCTGTATTTTTGCGATTTTCCCATACTAAATATCGTTTGCGACCCTATGTTCTATGGTAATTTTTCATCCTCTTGATGCCTACTATCACCCCTCTGAATTTGTCGGTCGAATTCGGCAAATGCAACTGCCGGTGTGGTGAGGACGTAGATGACGACATCCTGCATTACATCTTCAGGTGCCCCCTCCTCGACAGCCAAAGGTCTCTCATCCGTCCTGGTCAATCCGTCCTTCAGATCCTGCAGGACAAGCACAGGACAAAAGAAGTGAAGTCCCTCCTATCCTTCCTGTTTCTTCATCAACAGGATATCTTTGAACAGGATCCAGAAGACGTTTCCTAATGCCCATGAACACTAGGTTGCTCCTCCAGAGACTTTCAGGCCCTTTCCATACTCATTGTACATATCATAGTCATCTCTTCATCACCTTCATCTTTGAGTGTTTGCTATAGAAGCTCATGTACCCACTGGACAATCGCATTTTATTTTCCCCACTCTTTGTAAAGTCTCCCGTAAAGTATCATCATGTTTTCTTTATTATTTTTCCTTTTAATTCTTTCATTTTTCAGCATTGTCGGGAAATAGTTTGTAACCTCACACTGTATCACTATGTCGCCGCCACAGAGCCTTATGTATGAGCCAGGCATTGTAAATCATGTATCTCTTATCATTGGAAACAACAAAGCAGGGGTTTGCCGGTGGATCTGACGACTCTACAGAGGAGCAGCAGCACTAGACAGCTAAGCACCCAGCACATATTTTTTTGAGAGCCCCCGGCACAAGTCGGGCCTCTACCAAAATTCAAAATTTATGGAAGAGCATATGCCGGTGTAACGCCAATGCAGGCACACACCATATTCCCCATCCGTATAAAACGCTAACGTACGTGGCACAGAAAAGAGGTTAATTTCTCTTTTGCCGATGGCAACGATCTGTCTGTTTACAAAACAAAACCGGTAGCCTGTTACTATATCCGTTCTGGTGAAAAATAACTTTTTCTCGAAAAAATGAGTTTACGCAATATTTCTTAAAATATAATTAAACTTTGGATGAAATTATTCAAAAGATATCAGTTAGAATTAAGCAGATGGGCTTAGAAGATCCAGAGAACGTTTAGATCAACGTTAAAATAGTTTCAGTCAGCGAAGATAAAATCGTGCCATTTCACAAATTGACATGAATATTATGGAGATCACTATTGTGAACTTTATACTTTCTTTGGCTACTTTTCTGTTATCCGTGCACCACTCGGCGCCTTTTTTTGGAAAGTTTTCTAAGAGCGCTGAATCGTTAGCTTGGCTCTAGAAACGTCAGGAAAATCATAGTATGCATATAACGAGATTTATGCGCAGATGCTCTGCGCGAGATCCATTAATTTTATAGAAATCTCAAGACGTCAATCTGCATAGTAGAATTCATACAATCAAAATAATTTTTAACCAGAACGATTGGCATCAATATGAAATACATTTTTCCATCGTAAGGAACTCACTGACATCCCAATACTATTCGTATCGATTTCAGAATTTTATCATCCAAATCCTTCATCATAAAAGAAATATATTAAAAAGGTATTAAGAGATAGATATATGAAGGAATTAAAAAGACATCGAAAATCTTAGTTAATGTGTGATAAATGAATTCCTTCCAAATATATAATAATAAATGGGTTTAGTTTAGTTATATTAACGTCCCGTTTTGAAGCAATACGAGGGCTATTTTGGGACTAGCCTCGCAATTTTGAACCGCGGTCAGATGACGAGGACAACACCTGAGCTGGCGCCCCTTTCTCCAAGTTTTCACGCCGCGCTAACGGGAGGACGTTTGGTCACTGCGTATAGTTATATTTTTCACTGAACGTGCATTGTCGCATTACAGTTTTTCTCTTCCGTGCATTGATGCACGAGCGTTCATAAAATTATTAATTCAGATGTGTAAACAAAATGTTTTTCGTTTGCTATATTCTAGTGTTCCTTAAACATCGATAGTTCAGCTATCGATAGTGCAATCGATAGTTTTCCCAACTATCGACTGAAACTATCGATAGTATCGATAGTTTCAAAACTATCGATACTATCGATAGTTTTATTTCAGGCAATACAATCGATAGGTGCTCTTTCAGTCGATAGTTTAGAAACTAGCGATACTGACGATAGTGTCTAAACTATCGATAGTTTTGAAACTATCGATAGTACGTATAAATGAGACATGAGTACGTATGTTACGTAAATATATATATATATATATATATATGAAACGTTAGTTCGTATGTAACGTACGTCTGAAACGTACATATGTAACTTACATCATACGTATATATGAAATATGCGTTCGTATGTAACGTACGTCACACGTATATATGAAACGTGCGTACGTATGTAACCTAAGAATATATGAAACGTGCGTACGTATGTAACCTAAGAATATATGAAACTTGCGTACGTATATATGAAACGTGAGTACGTATGTAACGTACGTCTCAAACGTACATAAGTAATTTACGTCATACGTATATATGAAGCATGTGTACGTGTGTGACGTACGTTCATATGTAAATATGAAATATGCGTTCGTATGTAACGTACGTCAAACGTACATATGTTACGCGCGTACGTATGTAACGTAAGTATATATGAAACGTGCGTACGTATGTAACATACGCCTGAAACGTACATAATTAATTTACGTCATACGTATATATGAAGCATGCGTACGTATGTGACGTACGTCATAAGTAAATATGAATTATGCGTTCGTATGTAACGTACGTCAAACGTATATATGAAACGTCCGTACGTATGTAATGTAAGTATATGTGAAACCTGAATACGTATGTAACGTAAGTATATATGAAGCATGATTACGTATGTAACGTGCATACGTACGGATGTAAAAAACTGAGTATGTAAATGTACTATGAACGTACGTATGTGGATTGCATACGTACGTACGCAACCTGTATACTCTCGTACATTATATATGTATGTGCGTTATATAGATACCATCGTACAGTACAAACATACACACGTACGTTACTTACATAGGAACGTATGTAAAGTTCGTAAACGTACGTACGTTTATACGTAAGTAAGTACTTGTGTATGCAACTTACTTATGTATGAAATGTGTATGTGTATGTAACGTACGTACGCATGTATGTAACGTACGTACGTATCTAAGTAACATACTTGCATAGGTATGTAACATACGTACGTAAGCATGTAACGTACTAAGTTTATAATGTGCTATGAACGTACGCATGTGGCATACATACGTATGTTGCAAACATACATACGTAATCATGATTCGTACATACATATGTGCGTTCAAATGTATGAGCGTTCCTTGCATAGAACGTACATTACATACATATATACATAAGTTACATACATACAGACGGACGGACGTTACACACATACGAACGTACATATATACGTAAGTATATCCATAAATTTTTACTTACAAACTTAGTACTTAATATATATACGTAACGTTGTGCGTTATATGTGTACTTATAGTACCTAAAATACTCGCCTACATACTTAGCACATTACATGCGTATGTACTTAGTACTTTAAATACCTATGTATTACATAGGTTGCTTCCATACATATATACAGATACGAAGTGCAAAAATTTCTCAGTAATCCAAGATCAATTCCTCGATCTATTTATTACTTGAACAAAAACTGTCGATAGTTTGAAAACAATCTACCGTAAATACATGAGAAATTAAAGGTGAAATTTGAATAATGCAAAAATGCGTCAATAATCAAAGTGGCATAATAACTTAAAGCTCCCCCATAACAATACATCGACTTGTTTGCTTGAGAAAAAACAATCGATAGTTTCAAAATTAACGACTAGAACTGCAAGATGAATTAAAATTTTGTACCAAAAATATAAAATCTTACTTACATCTAGTCAAAAATTTATTAAAATATCAAAAATTGACCAAAAACGCCAATATTTAAATTATACAAAAATGCATCAATGATAAGTATTATATAATACAGCACCCCACTGACACAATACACGACCCGCCACTAGATAGAAGCACGAACAGATAGAACGATGGACAGTCGATAGTTTCAGTCGATAGCTTTAAAACTATCGATAGTTTTGAAACTATCGACTGAAAATGCGCCTATCGATAGTATTGTCCGAGAGGAAACTATCGATACTATCGGTAGTTTTGAGAAAGTCGATACTATCGATTTTCAGTCGATAGTTTCGAAAACTCGATACTATCGACTTGACATCGATAGTATCGATAGTCTATCCATGTTTGAGGAACACTACTATATTCAAAAGTCGGCCGTATCTTTTTATTCTTTGATGAAAGATAAAAACCTTCTAACATTTAATTGCTCTTGTTAATTATCTCAAGATGAAATATATAAATTGCACATTTCCATCGCCCCCCAAAAATCTATTTAAGATGGTAAAGGATACCTGAAACATTTAAGCGTGACCAGGTGCTTTTTGTTTTTAAAATTAATTGCTACATTGACTCAATCACGGATTTAAATAGCGTACAGGCACAAGAGAGCCGAACGTATGACATGCGACGCTGACCAAGAAGGAGTTAAAATGTTTGAAACATCAGTTTAATTTCTCTACCTGCTTCTAAAGCACATTTTGACAATTTCGCAATTCACGTTCAGTTTCGCCTTATTTGACATAATTTTCCGTTTAAATGAAGAACTTCATCCGTATCAGCCGATTTTCAATCATCCGTTAAGATTCGTGACAATGAGATGAACAAGTCTCGCTCATAATGTAGCGAGAAACAAGGAAAAGAAAAAAAAAAACGACATGGCAACGTCTCCGTCGGTTGCTAGGAGACTGTGTTGGTTTGATACTAGAAATCGCTTCTTCCATCATATGGCGTACTGCGATGGTACCTCCAAAATTTTCATTTAGTTCTCCATAAAATTGCCGTTCTGCGTTCCTGCTACGATGGAGTCGGACGATTGCGTTCGGATGATGCAATGCGAGCGACCGTGTATGCGAGCCGAAGATCAAGATGCGAAGACTTCTGACGTGTATAAAACGGAAAACTTGCCCTTCCGGTTCGATCATCCGTCCCGATGGAACGAAGGCAACTGTGTTTTCAACGTGAAGGAGAGTGCGTGTGGATCCAGGAGCATCCTGTTCCGGACTACGAATTCCGAGTACGGCTCAAAACCCCCGTGCGTGCACACCATGCCTCATACCTACCACCCTCGAAACCATAAGTACTGGGAGCATTTGGCTAGAGTCGGTATGCACAGGAATAGAGGCTTTAACACGGCTTTGGACCGGAGTCGAGTTTGAAATTGACATTGCTGGTCTTGGAAATTCTTATTTCTGAAAGTAAAAATGTGTTTTTCCTCATTTTAATTCAAATTGCTTTTTTCATCGTGCCTCCGTTCTTATGGTTTGCATGCACCGGTTAATAAAAATAATTTTCGTGCTTTTTCATTTACATTGATTTGTTTCATGCTTGTGTTGATAGAATTTTTGGTTGAAATCTAGAAGTTGGTACGCACTCTTAAAATGGCGCCAAGTCGCCAAAGTTTATGCAAGTATTACTTTCATTAGCTTTGGCGACTTGGCGCCAATGAAGTGGAGCCGTCCACGTCTTGCTTTGACGATTTGGTTGCGTTTTAAGAGTGTGTACCAACTTCTAGATTTCAATCGAATTTTTTAGTCGGTTTTTTTCCACTCACTTCTTAATGTGATAGAGTTTTGAAATTTTGTGCACTTGTGTATTCTTGAAGACAGCACATTAATTTAATATTTTCAGAACTTAATTGTCATTTACTCGATAAATTTACTTAAATTTTAATTCCATAACAGGTTTATTAGCTGGTAATAAATTTGAGAAAAATAAAGTAGTTCATTGTATTTATAGAAATGAATCATAAATTAAAAACTAAAAAGTGGAAAATGGTGAGGATAAAAAAAATCCACTATTTAGCACTATGAAAAAAGTGTCTCTTAAAAAAATGTTTGTATTAAATTTATTTGCATCATTAATATTATGCTCTTCATCGTATTTAAGTAGATAATCTTGGTACAGCTTTGATATATGGCATCATTGGCGATATTTTGTGATTTCGGCGACTTTTTACGTTTGTCGCCGAAAGACGCCATTTTCCAGGTCGGAAGTAAAAAAAATAAACTAGATTCCTAACATTCAATAAAAAAGCGAAGCTACGAGGTTCCCGCTTTGCTGAAAGCGAAGCCGCTGATGTTTTTTTTAAGTTTAAAATATTTGCCCGCATTGAGTTCGCAAGAGAACAATATGCAACAAAACAGTCGCCATGTTTGTTGAGGCAACATAACCGACGCCATGTTTGTTTACGCAATTAAAAAGTCGCCGAAATTACAAAATATCGCCAGTGATGCCGTATAACAAAGCTGTTCCATAATCTTAAGAGGCCAAAGTATTTCAAAAAGAAATGTTTTGTTTCTGTTTTTTAAATAAACACATCTGATACGAATCGCCATTTATGGGAAGAAATATTTTGATGCAGTTTTATGAAATTTTAGCGACAGTTAAATGCTCATTGAATGATATCCTACCTCAGGTGAGTGTTTTTTCTTAAAAATTATGCGATAAATGATGAGTTGATGGTCTTCTATGTTAACCCTTTATAAGGTTGTGGTGAGTATACTTAACACCACTTCATCAATTTTTAAATGCACTTTTTAAGGTTGGCATAAATTCTATTCTCGCCAAATTGTTCGACGAATCAAAAACCTAGATGTTCCAATTTCTTTTCTCAAACCATAGCGAAGTGCCTGGACTTGATAATGAGGTTGAAATCTAGAAGTTGGTACACACTCTTAAAATAGTGCCAAGTCGCCAAAGTTAATGCTAGTATTTCTTTCATTAGTTGTGGCGACTTGGCACTATTAAAGTGCAGCGGTCAAGGTTTTGCTTTGGCGATTTCGCGGCGTTTTAAGGGTGTGTATCAACTTTTAGATTTCAGCCGTAATTAATTATTAATTTACAAAAAATTAATGTCATCGAATAAGCTAAATGGGTTGAAATCTAGAAGATGGTGCACACTCTTAAAATGGCGCCAAGTCGCCAAAGTTTATTCAAGTATTACTTTCATTAGCTTTGGCGACTTGGCACCAATGAAGTGCAGCGGTCAACGTCTTGCTCTGACGATTTGGCGGCATTTTAGGGCGTGTACCAACTTTTAGATTTCAACCGCTAATTAATTTAAAATCTTTATTATCCTAATTAATTTAAAATCTTTATTATCCTTCTTTTCTTAAATTAATCTTAATCCCAAATCCATTTTACTATAACTACCAGAAAAAAATGGCCCTTTAAAGTGTTAAATGGCAGTAGTTTAAAACCTGTTTCTCTCAGGCTCCTTTCATTTCTATAAATTCTTTTAAACAACTCATTGTTTTTTATGAGGAGTTTGAAGATATTTGTCATTTTTGTGATAGCGTAATATATTTTTCTTTGATGGGAAAAACGAGACACAATATAGACGTCATTCGATATGCACAAAATTTAGGTTGTTTTGTAATTATTTTAAAATGACTATAAAAAAATTATTCATTTGATTTTTATTATGATAATAAGTGTTTTTTTTGTAATTTGTGATTGTTCATTGAAACAAAGTTTAATTGCTTTGAAATTTAAACTGTTAATTTCAATGTTCAAGAATCGTATGGTATTTCTCGGTGGACTTAAAAACACAGTTCAGCCGCCAAACTTGATTTTTTAAAGAGATAATTCGCCAAATTTGGTGTTAGATTTAATGCAGTTAAGATCTAACCGCTGGCAGCCATCTTAGTGGTTGGCGAAAAATTTTGCGAACTTGGCGACGAGTCCATACAGTGTTCTTAAGTCTAACTGTATTTCTCTTATCGTACAGATGAACTATGATCGCTTTAGCCGATTTTTTATTTTCGCATAAAAAAAAATATATCGGAATAGAAAAAAACCTCTTCGAAAGCAACTCAGTTAAGCTAGAAACCATCCAAAAAAAAGAGAAATTGCTAAGAGAAAAACATTTCCCTTTTCTGTTTGACCTTTAAATGCATATCGTTTTTTTTTTCAATAAAAAGCTGATCCTGGTTACATAACGCAGGAATGTATGAAAACGAATAAATTTTAATTTTTTAATTAAACACAAAATTGAATAAATTTTACGAGCTTGTGAATCGGTCACTTACAGGGTCGGATTAACAAGTAGGCAACTACCTAGGGGCCCCGCACCTCTTCTCTCTAGGGGGGGGGCGTCGTGGATATTTTTTGTGGGGTTTTCAGGATATCTAATTTTATGTTTTCATTTGATTTACGAGTGATGTCAACTTTTTCTTTACAGGACCATGAACTTTCCTTTCTTGCAAGAGACTATCGATGAACGTTATTTATTAACCTCCTTTCTAGGTCCAGTCATACATTTTCTCAAGAGCATAATAATTTCTCTTTTTTCTTTATTATTTTTGCTCCCTTTCTTTTTCTCTTTGTTTATATTTGTTTTTCATGTTTCTAGCTTACAAATCATTGTTGTTTGTTTTCTTTTATCGTGTGTTTATGTATTTTTTATCATTTGTGCGTTCGTAGGCCCTGCAACAAGCCATTCTGTAATATTTTTTTGTAGTGATCCTTAATAAAGGTGGCGTCTTCATACCCATCCAACAGTTCAGTAACCGTAACGGTTACAGGCAAGGGGGTACGAGGGCGATGTTCTAGTTCTAGGACCATGTACTCGACCATATGCAAGTTAAAATCAAGTATCGTTTGATTTTTCGAACATTATTCTTAAATTTTTTTGTCGCATTTCCAAATTCGTTTGCAAATCCGTGTAGTTCAACTTTTTTGCAGATGGCTGACAACTCTCTTGTAAACAGTCCTGGAAAACTTTGCATTTGAGTATTTAGAATGCATTCAAAAATTGTGCAACTGTTTTTACCACTTTATTAAAAATTATTTTTACATTTTTTATACGTGAGATAATGAAACCAACTCTCTCAAAGGGGTCCGCATTTGAATGTTTTGTCATTTTAATTTGTTGTAATATTTGTTACTTAAAAACTGCTGATCCATGAAGAACGTCTGATTTTGGAAGGGGACAGGGTCCCGAAATTTGCATTGCCTAAGGGCCCCTACAGAGTTTAATCCAGCCCTGATCACTTATTCCAAAATCGTCAGTTAATATCACAGCTGGATAAGCTTTTTTTAAAGGTGTTAATATGCATTTTAACACTTTAACTGGGGGTGTGGTTTATAAACCTCATATGTAAGAAAGTACCGGCAGTCAAAGGTTTAATCCTTATGAATAAAAGCTGCAAACATTGTTCTTTTATATTAGAAAGATCAATCAAAGGAGAAATTAGGGCTTCTTCTGAAGTCAGCTGAACCAGTAGTGTCTCCTAGGGTCGGTTAGCAGGGAATATACCCGAGGCCCTGGATGAGATAAGAGATAAATCTGTTGAACTTAAAGCAAGGAGAAATAAAGCAAAAAGTCATCTCTTTCAAAACTGACGCTCTAAAACAAGTAAAGCCCAATAATTGCTTTTTGATTCTGTTGTACAAATATCTGTTATGTTTTTTTCTTTTTTCCTTTTTTCCTATTTTCAGAGGTTGGACAAAAATTCAGGCCACATAAAGGAATAATTTTGACTAACGGTCATTCCTTTATTCAGAAAATTTTTGTCCTGCTTTAGAGCTAAAATGGCGTGTGGCCTCTGAAGAAGAATCGCCATTTTGGCTCTTTTCCATTTTTCTTCCATTTTGCTTTCATTCTAATTGTATTGTTCGTTCTAATTTGCTTTTTTGTGTTTTATATTAAGGTTTTATTAATGCTTACTTTTTATAATTCTTAACTTAATTTTTGAAGTTTTAATTTTATGTACGTAAGTTAACTCTTTGAGGCACGTCGGTATTAAAATTGCCCCAC
Source organism: Araneus ventricosus (assembly GCA_013235015.1). Lineage (NCBI taxonomy): Eukaryota > Metazoa > Arthropoda > Arachnida > Araneae > Araneidae > Araneus > Araneus ventricosus. Next base: position 365,794 of record BGPR01000446.1, read on the forward strand.
CTTTTTGATGCGTAAATATTCATGGTGGGCTATTTTTTGGACCACCTGGACCCATGTGGTACAGTGGGACTATTTGAGTCCCACCCTATAACTAAAAGCTTAATTGAATTGTTATTGTCTTTTATGTTTTTATATTATGTTATTCCTTCAGTAATCAAAATAAACCAACTTTGTCCAATAGAAAAAAAGAAAGAAAATTTCTATGCAACATGGGTCTTTTTATTTTCTAAAATTCCGTGCCTCAAAGAGTTTAGCAATACTATTTAGAGTTAAATTATGATTTAGAACTAAAGTATGATTTTTAGCTTAAATATATTCTTCATAATTAATCAAATCATGCGCAATAATTTTAATTTAAATTACAATTATGCATGATAAAAGTACGAAATAATTTTCTTTAAATTGCACATTTTGTAGATTTTTGTTTATTTCGCCTAACACTTGATTAATAGTTGAATGTAAGGGCCTAAATCATTAAATTCATTTGATGTAAAACATGCAGTGCATTTGCATTCTGTTTATACATCAAAATTTAGTTCAAATAGTTATACATTTCCTGTGCACTGTTTTTTTTTTTGTATTTTCTAGTTAGTTTCTTTGTCGTTTGCACCAAGTAATCCTTTCGGCTTACAAAACCTTTTTTTTTTAATTGTGAATTTTAAAGATTATTGACTTAAATAAAATTAATACTATCAATATGCTAGTGTTCTACCACCTGGTCACCGAAGGTAGAAAATTAAAAAACAATATTTAAAAATTCGTGTAAATCGAAGAAAAAAATGATATGACAATAAAACTGACACTATTCAAGAGATTTTTCTTTATTTTTAGCATGGAGTGAATTTTTTTTTCTACGGTTAATAGCTTCAAAAGTTATTGCAGAGAAACAGCCTGCAATAGCTTGCAGGGTGTTGGCAATCCAAGGCAGTGAGGCAGAGGTTAAACCTTCCCTCCCGGAAAAACTATATTAATAAACCGTCAATTGTGAAGTGAAGCTTATATTGCATACTTGAACAGGTGTTTTTGCCAAATCAATGATTTCGTGACATAACAGTCTATGCCAATAGAACTGCTAGTCATCAGGAGTGGCATTAGTATCTGCCCGACAGGGGGACACGGTCTCCCCGATAGGGGGCACCACTTGCTGTACAGGGGGAGAAGTGTAATGAAATTGGTCTCAAATTTTCGCCAGATCTTTATTTATATACTAGTTGAAAAAAAGTTGAAAAGTTTCCCCGACGGGGGGCACAGCATCCCCAACAGGGGAGACTGCCCCCCCCGGGTCCCCCCACTGGCGCCAACCCTGCTAGTCATGCTGCATTTGAAATGAACTTGAGGCCTCATAATTAAAGTCGTGCGAATTTTAACCCCTTTTTTTACTTTCTCGTATACGAAGTATACAAAGAGAAAGCATTGTAATAGTCAAAAAATTCGAACTCGAGATTTTGACGAATCTCCACGTTTTAGACCACCCTGAGTCCGAAAAACACAATTTTGGAATTATATCTGTCTGTGTGTCTGTGAACACGATAACTCGAAAACTATGAGAGCTACGGGGATGAAATTTGGTATGTGGTCTTTAAACATAATTTGTAGATTTCTATCAAATTTTGGACAAAATCCGTCAACGGGAAGTCTGTCTGTCTGTCTGTATGTCCGAAGTCATGTGAACACTATAACTCAAAAACTTGAGTAGCTAGATGGATAAAATTTGGTACTCAGTTTTATCGTCATGGTTGTAGGTCCGTATAAAATTTTGGGCCAAATCCGTCAAAGGGTTGACTGTCTGTCGGCCTGTATAATTTACCATTGAAACCAATCCGCTATCTCCACGCGCATGCGTACGGAAGCAATCGTCTGTGCTCACGAAAGGAGCGAATTATGTCAGTTTGTCCTTGAGACGGCAAGAGTGAAACCTAGCAGTGTGCGATAGATGCGTTTTAATCGGTACGCATCTCTTTGAATTCTTTACCTAGATATTTTTCAATCACTATAATGAAAAACTTTCTGATAGTCATTGGATTCTGGATAACAGTATGTTCGAATTTTTTTAGCCACTCGGGGGAAGGAGAAACGGCACCTTTTGGGGGAAGTATTCGAGAAAGTTTAGGGGAGAACACTCCCGCTGGTTTACAACAATGTGTCTGACATGTGTATCGAACTACAGAATTTTTGCTATTTAAATCAGCAATTAAGTCAACGTAACAATTAATTTTAAAGACCAAAATAACTTAGACACGCTTAAATGTTTCAAGTTTACTTTCTATCTTAAATAGATTGAAATAATAAAAATATCCGAAATGAGTGATGTCATCTAATTAAGAGGTTAACTAAATTCGTAGGTCAAGGTGTTAAGCCTTAGAAGTCTTTTTCTTTTAGTTTTTCGGTAAATTTATAATCGTTACCTTATTATATTCAAATGCAGTTAATCTGGATTCAATGCAAATCTGAACTTAAGGCAAACTTCAGTGAAGTGGGAGTGTCTGAATTTCATACATGCTTGTCAGAACAGAACGCTGTCTCTTATCCCCGTACCCGTGACCAGACAAGTCACTGAACGGTTTGATGGGCAAGACACGGGAATTTTATTTAAGAAAAACGAAATAAACAAAAAGAAGGAAATATATACACTATGTACAGCACAGGCATTTTCACTTTTACACTATAAGTTCGTAATAGTCTTTTCTTTAGATGATGTTATACCTTTCTATTATTTGAAGGGGGGGAATGTCCGGTAATTGAGCTACTAAGTTCAGCTCGCTTGAAAGTTGAAGGCTAGGGAGGCCGGAAAAGATCTCTGTTTTCGCTCATGAATTTGATAATCCCACGAATTTTATGCCTGGAGACGAGGTTATTGGCGACCCTTTTCAGCCATTCTTGTTCGAAGTTTGGCGCTGGCTTCCTCATATGCCAAGACACTGCATAAATACACTCCGTGGCATAGTGAAGTGCCGTGCCAATTCCACCACAACTGCAATAATCGCTGTGAGACAGGTGAAACCTTTTGAGGTAGGCAGGGAAAGGTCCATGTTGAGAGAAGAAGATAACATCCTCTCTAATCCAGTTAGTGGGACGGAGACTAGCCGAGAGCATGATGTTAAAGATTTTGCATGCATGTCAGCGGGATTTGCGAAGAAGTAAAAAATTCTCGGTTTTCAGTATGAACACTGAGTAGTAACGGCGATTGGAAGCGATAAGTAGGGGGGCGGGGATATTTATATACAACTAAAAGTATCGGGAAGTATAGGGGGTAGAAAACAAATTTAAATTAGCTACAAAATTTGCCAGCTTTTCTGGTCACTACTGCCCTTCCATAATTCCTAGTTTTAACCATTTAGAATGAAATAAAAATTTCAGTTTTCCCCAAAAAAGCAGGGTTATAACTGTACCCATCCCGACTCGCCTCCCGTTGCGAAAACTTCTGAAAAGAAATAATCTCCTTCAAGAATTAATCTCTTGGAGAGACCTCATAATTGAATCCTCTCTTCTGTAGGAGAGTAATTCTCCTACAGAATCGTTGACATTAATTTCGTGTCAGATACCCATCCAGTCTCTGCGGACAATATTTCCGCCGAAGAAGGAGATATATTGGCAGAGGTTGGTTGGTTGGTTTCTTAGAGTTTATTGACCATGAGCTATGTTTGGCCATGTTTCGCAGAGTATAACGCTATGTCAGTAGAGAAGAGACGGTTGACGTCAGAAAGAAATTTTGATGTTATACTTGTTCCTTTTCCACTGCATTTTCCGAAGTAATCAGCTCAGCAGAACCTCTCGTAGCAATGCATATTTACGGATCCTACTATGGTTTGGATTGAGGTCGCTTTTCATTGGCTCTCAGCGTCACGTGACTTCGCTTGTTTCTGAATGATGTCATAGAAGCGCGCTTAGTTTGGGTTTCGATTTTTGTCTTCGCAATTGTATCATGGAAAAAACAAAACCATCTTTTAATTACGATTATTTGGATATTTCTAAAGGGAATGATGAATTCAAGATAAAGATAATTTTGGTTTCTCCATGATGCAATAGCTAAGACAAAAATCGAAATCCAAACTAAGCGCGCTCCTATGACATCATTCAGAAGCAAGCGAAATCACGTGACGCTGAGAGCCAATGAAAAGCGATCTCAATCCAAACCATGGTAGGATCCGTAAATATGCGTACCCAATCAACAGCCAATATCAAAATAACGGCACTTTGGAAAGTATAAATTGAAATCCGAAATTTATGTCTGTGTCTTTAAAAGTCCGTTGTGGCCTAGTGGTAAAGTCTCGACTTCGGAGCCAGAGGACTTCAAGTTCGAAACCCGATTCCACTGAGGATCCGCCGTGTCTGTGAGCCTGGTGCACGTTACATTTGACCTCGTGGGCCAAACGTCCTCCCGTTGGTGTGGTGGGGAAGTTTGGAGAGAGGGTGCCAACTCATGTGTCTTCTTCGTCATCTGAAAACGGTTCAGAATTACGTGGTCCGTCCCATAATGGCTCTCGTATTGCTTCAAAGAAGGATGTTAATATAACTAAATTAAAACTAAATTGTTAGTTAAAATAATCTTCAATAGATTAGTGAAGTGAACGTACAGGCTTGGGTGTATGTAAATCATCTGTTCTCGCCGGACTCTCATTTGATGACGAAAAAACAATTATATACTGAGAAAGGAGAAAGATGATGAGGATGAAAAGAAAGACCACTCGCAGAAGAGAAAGTTACACATGGAAGAAAGAAATGAAGAATTGCCGACTTTCATAAAATTTTATTTACCTAGCAATGCCTATGTCGGCACATAATATTATGAAGCTTCATTGTATACACAATAATACATAACAAATTTTTAAAATTCCAACGACCGTCTTCTAAGCAGACAGAATTCGAAGCTAAATGCCATCACACTAAGAAATGCGCAACTTTCATGCGATAATATGAGTGGTTATTTAAAAAAACGTTTAATTTAGTTCTTCTGAAATATAAAATTTTGTGTATGTACCTTTACTACAGGCAATCTATGAACAGCCGGCATTCTATAGAATGCCTAGGCATTTTTAGGTGAAGTATGAAATATGGGAATTATTTTATATACTCTCCCTAGGCATTGTATGCAATACCTAACCATTCCATAGAATTATAAATGCTTTTAAGGCAAAGTATGAGAAGGTCATGGCAAGGTTTATATTTGAAAGACGTGCATTCTTCAGAAATACAAATATTATTTAGAAAAATTAATAAAGGCGTGTCATTAACAGTGGCGGTTTTTCGCACAGGCTCTAGAGAAGCTCGCTTCGTGTCTGAAGACCCTGAATCTAATTTAACGTACATCGCTGTGCTAAGTCAATTGCGAATTTACTACAATGGTTAGAGAAGGGGCTTCAAAACAGTTTTGCTCCTGTGGCCTTATAATGTCAAAATCCGCCACTGGTCACTAAAAATCTTTTATTCAAAATACGTAAAGGAAAATGTAAGTTATACAAAACAAAGTTTATGCTGTTAATGTTTATGTGCCAAGTTTTGTTTTCATTAGAAAAAAAAAATAAAATATGAGCCTACTGGTTGCATCAAGAAAGGAAACCATTTTATTTTGAGAGAATTACACTTAATTTTATTTCTTATAAAAACTAAAACAAAGTCTTATCGGAGACGTATTTCATACTTTACCGGTTTGTCACTTGGCATTGTATAGGATGCCGAGGACATGATTAATGTGTGAAGCATTAATCACTTCATACTTGGTCTAAAAATGCCGGATTTCAAACTTTTCCAGTAAAGTTTGCCATTTTAATTTTAAATAATCTGTATTTATTCAATTGTGGCCGCTAGATCGAAAAACATGATCAACAGGCTTCGCATGTTGCAGTTTATACAGATAGGGTATCACAAAACAGCCTACATTCAATTATCTGGAGAAATCTCTTATCCGGCATCGACGAATCCCGTTGCCACCGATTAAGAGAGATTCTGCTACAAGGGTGTCAATCTCACAATGAACATCTTCACGGCCCAACTAACGTAACACTAAATAATAAAATTTTTTATAAAAATTTCGTAGCTTAATATTTTAAATTCCTAATTATAATAATTACTAGTCGTGTTACATCGACACGCCATTTCCCCCACCAATAGCAGGAACATATTAAATAGATTAAAGTAATACCCACCCCACAATTAGTATTTTAATGTTGTTGCGGAATGAATTTCACAAATATTTTCCAACCGAGCTTGAAAACACTCCGAAAATTGGCATATTAAATTAGTTCCATGTTTAGAAACATTTATTAGTGTGAACAATTATTTTCATTTATGAAAGGAAATAAATTTCGTGTCAGACCCAGAATGACTGACATTCACATTGGATCAGTTTTGAAAGTAATCAATGCGGACAAGATATCCCTCGAATTACGAAAGGTGGTAGCAGGGAAGAGTACCAAGTGTCGGGATGAAAATATTAACTCTACCGTTGCCTTTCTTCTTTTTTCATACTGTGTTTTCGAAATAAATCTATGTTTCTTTAAAAATTAAAGGTTTCTTTTTTTGCGGCTCACATAAACTTAGACCATGTTTATTTGGCCGTGCTAGCATTTGAGTTTATTTATTTAAAGAAAAGCACATTACAGAGAAAACTCCATTTACAGAGAGCAATAAACAACAAACACACAAAGAACAAAAGCCACAACGAGTAAATCAAAAAAATGCGCTAGAAAATAAAAAGTTGAACACAGAGAATAAACCAAATCATAAAAATTTTGCAAACGCATATATAATTAAAAACGAAAACACATAATCACAAAAACATTAAAACACGATATGATTCTAAAAGTCGTATTTTTTTTTTTAAAAAATTAAAAAACCATTTCCAAAAGGCAAGGGTCAAAAGGTAAGTCAAAACACGCAAGCACCGAGTCATCTAAAAGCACACCAGGAGTTTAAAAGTTTAGAGACGTAAATACACACGTCACATATGTGAGTTCGACCCCCTTGTTCTACTGTATATATCAAGGGTGGCCTTCTTGAGTTTCTTAGGTGGCCTTACCAGTTATTAACAAGTTTCATTGTAATAATATTGTTACAAAGCTGTAAAGTCGTTTCCCTGAGAGGCTAATCTTGGCGACAAACTTGGCGGCTTGGCGATAAATTTGGCGACCTTGGCGACAAATTTAGCGACCATTTTGGGCACTTGGCGACAAAGTTGGTGATTTTGGCGACAAAAGGAATTCTCTAGAAGGACCTCGAACTTTCAACCTATTTCTACTGGTTTCATGAACTTTCTAGAGATTACGTCACTTCCTACGTAATGAAGTCACTTCCTGTTAAAGTATAAAAGGCAAGCTCTCGAGCCAAGAAGAGTCAGTTGGAATTTGATCAGCAAGCAAGCTGGTGAGCTAACAAGAAACCTTAGAGCGTGGTATTGAGATTTATAGGTAGTCTCTGTTGTGAATTTTTACTAGTGCTGTGTTAACACCTGTGCTACGTTTCTTTGCTTGGAATATTTTTAAAATAAAGAGCTTTATTTTTTTAATCCTGCTTATTGGACTGCATTCACATACACCCAAAAGTCGATTTTGTCACAATATACTTGTCTGTAATATTTATATATTAATACATGAAGAAAAACTTTATACCCCTTATTAAGCACATTGCGCTCACGGAGGAGTGTGAGATTTGGCATAGTTAAAGTTCATATGGAGAAGAAGTGCAGAAAGATAAAATTTATGTATAATATGTGTTACAAATACATTAAATTAAATAAAATAAAACATTCGTTGTTTACGTTCATACACTGTAAAAAATTTGCGGAGTGAATGCAGAGTGGATGATTTGTAATTGATTTAATTCCCCCCCCCGCAGTGAAATCCACTCCAAGAGGTAGTTTATTTAGATTATTTATAAAAAAAACTCTTCGGAGTGAAATACAAAATGCGGATGATTTAAATCTGTCAATGTCAAACACATATTAGTCTGTGGTCAAACAGTCGCACAGAGTAGAGATTGTTACTAAGGGATTTATATATAGTATGTATTACTAATACATTAAATAAAATAAAACATTCATTGTTTACATTCATACTGAATGTAAAACACAAAAAAGTCTGTGGTCAACAGTCGGACAACATTTATTTTTTAACCGCCCGGGGTTTTTTTTTGTTTCAATAAAAAATATATTAAAAAAATACGAAGCACGTATTCTTTATTTCATTTTTTTGCATTAATTTTTTTATTTAAATTTTATATAATTTGAAAAAGATAGACAAATTAACTGCGTAGCCTTGGCGAAACCTGGCCAGTATAGCAATAAAAAAACCGAAGGAAATGTCAAAAAACGCGTTATTGTTTTTTAAATATGACTTATCCAAGCTATACCTCATTTTTCCTATCGTTTGTATTTTTCAAATAAATCGAAAATTAATGCATAATGACGTATTTGTACACTCTCGCAGCTGACGTAATAGAACAAAATTCAAAAAAAAAATTATATGCAATGATTATAGAAGTATACTTTTTGACAAAAGAACCTCAATAACGTTCAAATTTAAAAATTTAATGAATTACGGTCGAATTTCGACCGCTGGGCGACCTCTAGTAATAATAATTGCAGAACAATAATACATAAGATTCTGTTCCTGTGGGCTTTTGCCCAACTGCCGAAATTTCTTGAGGCAATTCAGTGCAAAAAGTTCCCCCTACCCCTGGTATATATCCTCGAAATTCAGAAGGTATGTTTGCGTGCAGCCAACATTGACTTAGGCTTCTAATACTTATATATTATACTTTATATTCTTACTTATTTGACGTGTTGACGCAGACTGAAGGATGACGGAATTGAAACTTGGATAATTATTCATTTCTCTGCTCTGTCGGACAGGTCTGTTTCACAATCTTCTGAAATTAATCGATTTCAGCGTAAAAAACAATAAGGTATTGATAAAATAAACCAAATAATAATTGGCACCGTCAGAACTAAGCGCCTCCAAACTAAATTTGGCGTCCATCAACTTTTAATCGAATTTTAACTTCGATGAAGAAGGAGAGGAATGGTTATCGAAGTAAACACGCCCAACTAATTACCCGATATCAGGATCCAAATGGCGAGATTAAGGCAACACTCTGGGAAGGAGATAATTGCTAATTTGCGGATAAAATCTCGATATCACTTTTCTTGATAACACTCGAAGGACGCGAGGTTGCGAGACAGAATACTAATTGTGCTTAAGAATATGCTGGGAGACAGGGTCGATTATTCTTTTTTAACGATGCGTGTTTTGTTTAGTGCATTCTTTTGCAGACAAGAAATTTTTTTAAAAAAAGGAGCAAAGGTAACGTCAATTAATTGTTTCAAATTATTTTTGTGTGTCTACGGTGAAGTCTCAATTATCCAGGTCTACCATATGGAAAAGAAAAGGTGTGCAGGAAAAATTCGTTTTTAACGTGATAATGTTTTTAGGCTGGATACTATCTGCAAATTGCGACGCGACTGATGGAAAAATCGTTCAAGACATCCTTCAGGGCAGACCGTTAGACCTACAGCTACCAAATTTGGCAGATACAGCAAAAATTCGATCAACCGTCACCGCCCGGACAATGGCTGTGACGGATAACCGAATACACGGATAACAGAAATTTATTTTACATATACATAGAAATACATATTTACAGAAGCATGATTTCACTGCTGGATTGGGACGAAAATGAAAATAAAATCCTTTGAAACTGAATAATCTATATAGTATATAAATCTCTAAGGTACGTGGCACAGAAAAGAGGTTAATTTCTCTTTTGCCGATGGCAACAATCGGTCTGTTTACAAAACAAAACCGGCAGTCTCCGCCATGTTAGGCATAACTTCATAAGAATAGTTTGCTTCTATATTCGTTCTGGTGTAAAAATTTTTCCTCGAAAAGAATGAGTTTAAGATGTAGAGTTCACAATATTTCTTACAATACTAGGAAATCACCCGTCATGGTTTGACGGGTGCAAATTGCCTCTTCACTCGAGAGATTTCCCTTCAGATTTGACGTGTTTAAATAGATATATATGAGAGAGAAATGTTTAGCATTGATTGAAAACAAATAAAATAAACATATGTTTTATGACAAGAAATATTTTTTTATTTGCATATTATTTAAATATTTCTTTATTCAAAAAACCTCTTGGTAAACAACATTCCGTGTGAAGTATTTTTCGTTGTTTAATAATTTTCCTTGTACTCCTGATGTCTTTGTGTAAATTTTAACGTGATTGGGAATCCTAGACCTTGAAAGTGCAACATAGAGCTGTCCATGTGAAAAGACAGGCTCATAGAGGTAAATTCCAACATGATCGAAAGTTTGTCCCTGCGATTTGTTGATAGCCATCGTGTAAGCTGGAATTAACGGGAACAGGCGCGGTTGAGAACGAATGGTAGATTCACGTCACTGGTGGCTAATTTAATTTTTGGCAAGAAAACAACATCGCCACGATTGCATTCAGATACAATTTGGCGTCCAAACTATATCACGCGCATGATATACCACTGACGTAATTTACTACTTTCTATTGAAAAACGAAAATTAATTTGAAATATGGGATTATTATAATTTAAAATTTCTCGGGAACTATTGATCATAGCGAGATAAGTTTTATATCAAGCGATAGAAAATTTTATTAAACTATTTTAGAGCTAATTAATTTGAAATTAGAACTACAATAACTCCTTTAAATTTAAAGTTACTGAAATTCAGGTTCTCTAACAATGAAATAATGCTGTTTAATATCTCGCAGTGCTATGGCGCGAGTTTTATTGCTGGTGACGTCAGAGCGTTACCGGAGGATTTGGGCTATTATATTAGTAATAATGAAACTTTGGATGCAATTATTCAAAAGAGATCGGTTAGAAATGAAGCAGATGGGCTTAGGCGAGCCACAGAACGTTTAGATCAATGTCAAAATTGTTTAGTCAGCGGATACAAAATCGTGTCAATTCACAAATTGAGGCGAACCTCATGGAACTTAGTATTCTGAACATTGAACATTAGCTACTTTTCTGTTATACACACGTTACTTGGCGCCTATTTTTAGCTTGACAAATTTTCTTGGAACGTTGAATCACCAATTTGATTCTAGAAGCGTCAGGAAAATCATGGTATTTGTATAACCGAGCGCAGATTATCTGCGCGGGATCAGCTAGTAAATACAAACTGCATTTAATTTTACAAAACGATAAATATAAACTTCGATAAAAGAATAATAATATAAAATAACGGATTAGATTTTTTAGACGATGTCGGATAACAGAAATTGACGGTGTGGTGTTTTGGCCTAGGTGCGACCAAATAAATGCAAAGCTTAGGCTGACCTAAGTACTTTATTTCACAGCTTTGATTTAAAGAACAAAGTCTAATATAGAAGTCTTGGTTAAATAATTATATAGAATGTTCGATCATGTAGTTCAGTGTTCTAGGACGTTAGAGTTCAATGGAGTCGTAGTCCATAAAAGCAGTAATCCGGTGATTTCACAGTTCTAGGACGTTAAAGTTCAATGGAGTCGTAGTCCACAGAAGTAGTAATTCAGTGCCGGATGGATAGCTTCCACCTTTCAGCGTGATAACCTCTACACGAGACTACAAGGACTGCTCGCAATTTGATGAGCCGAGAGTTCCGAAAATTTCCGAATCTCGGTGTTGCTGCCAAAGTCCGAATTAATTCGGAACTTTAAATCCGAGCTGATCACACAGCTCTCTGTCGGCACTCCCGGAGTCTGAAACCAAGTTCAAGCCTCCTAAACGGTTCTTCACGGCCCTCCTCGTTCTCCATCCAGCATTCCGTCTTTATCCCCTACCTCAAGGGGTGGAGCTCCGCCTTCCTTCCACTCCACTGGCTAATCGTACTCCCGGGTGACCAACGACTAACCTTCCCTGTTTCCAGTGGTCAAACTCCAACCGTGGGGAAGGTTATTGGGTTTTGCCACCACCGGGCTATACAGGGGTGATACGAAAGGGTACCGCTAATGCTCTGTCTGACAGCCATTGATTCCTCTGCTTTGTGGCGGCTCTCTGTGTGAAGCCATTACTCTTGCGCAAGTCTCGCTAACGACCACCAGGTGCAGCTGTCCTGCGGTCTGCGGCTGACATGAAAGGAACTGTACTCTCTTTCCAGTGGGAACCGTGCTCTCGGGGAGAAAACATCACAACGGTTAAACGAGTGACAGTTAATCGGACTTTTACTGCAGTTCATTCTTTAGAAATCATTAGAATAGTTCATTTATAATTTTAATCAGTTTTAAAATTAAAATTCTAATTCGAAATTTTAACGTTTTTCCTTGATAACTTCGGAACATACCATCGAATAAAAACCATTTTTATACCACTCTAGAATTCAAAAAATTAACTTTTCAGCGATACCATTTTCATGCAGTTTTCTTAAATTTTAATACATTTTTCAACATTTATTATACAACGACTGATGCATTAGTTTTTACTATTCATTCACTATTGAAATTCTCAATAGTCTGCTTAATTGTGGAGTCGGCTTTCACAGTATAACTTTTAATTCATAAAAAATAGTAATAATTTTTTTTCAAAAACATTAAATTATTAAAGATTTGTTTGAGTGTTTTTGTTTCAAATTCAATGGAAGTATATAATATTTTGTATTATATGGAATTATCTAATATTTTGCATTATTTTGACATAATTTTATGAATCTGTAAACTTTATTTCGGAAAGACTGAAAAAGGCAGACGATAAAATAAGTAAGATTTTTATTATGATGACATTTTCAGGCTGGCATTCTTTCTGTACAATAAATAATAAACTGCGGTGGAGTAAAAACCCACAGAGAAGAAAGAATTCTTCTTCTCTGTGTAAAAACCATTATTCACAGAATGCAACGGTTGATGCCAGCCAGTCAAAGAGAAAACAGACGAGTCATACCTAAAACATTATCATGCTATAATGTTTCGAATTTAGAGGTTTGAATTTCTTTCTTTTTTTCACTTATTTGTGTTTTGTTTTTATTTTTTAATGCCCATTGCAAAATAATAAGGTTATAATCCACTATTTCATTGCGGTGCTTTTTAACCACCTCAATAACAGGCCAAACCTATAGGAGAAAAAAATGTAAGAAAGCGCATATTTCTAAAATCTTCAATATTCTCTCACCTCATTGGCACATCTAGAGGCAATGATCGACACGCTCACTATTTGGGGCGTTCTGATTTGTCATTAAAGTAAAATTTATCATTTTTAATATAACGCAGTTAATTAATGTGCATCGATCCGAACCAAACATTGCATTTTAAAGACTTTGACTTTTTAAACCTATTTTTTTATTGACTCCTAAAGTGGTATCACGAACTGAAAAGCGAAACTTAACGATGTTGGCATATCTTGCGGACTTCATCAATCAATTTTTACTTTCTCGTATACGAAGTATACAAAAAGAGTGTATTTTGTAAGCGTCAAAAAATTCGAAGTCGAGGTTTTGAGGAATCTCCACGTTTGAGACCTCCCTGAGTCCGAAAAACACAATTTTGGAATTGTGTCTGTCTGTGAACACGATAACTCGAAAACTATTGGCGATAGAGAGATGAAATTTGTTATGTGATCTTTACAAATAGGTTACTATCAAATTTTGGACAAAATCTATCCACGAAAAGTCTGTCTGTGCGTGTTTATGTGAAAAAGATAACTCAAACACTTTAAATAGATGGATAAAATTTAGGACACAGTTTTAGCATCGGGAATGTAGGTTTGCATCAAATTCTGGACCAAATCCGTCAACGCGTTGACTGTCTGTCGGTATGTATAATCGCATGCTTGTTAACACGATAACTCCTAAATCCTATGACATAGATAAATAAAAATTGGTGTGAGGTCTGCTAACATTAATTGTAGATCCGTGCCCAGTTTTCGTTTCAATCGGTTTTAAAAGGGCGTTTAAATTATATATTCGGTTTCTTCGTCATTCTACGACTCAAAAAAAAAGGTGCGAACGATTCGCGAGTTTTTCCCACCTGTGTTAGGGAATGGAATTCGTTGCTGGCGTTTGGTGTATTTATTTCCCCACCTGTGTTAAGCCGAGACGAGAAAGTTTTGTGGAGGCTACTCCCGCTGGTTTTCATCAGAACTAGAAATACGCATTATCTATTACCCCTCTGATTGTTTGCCAAATTTCTTGCCAGTGATAATCAACTTTCAGTGAACCTGCAATGAGGGTGCAAATTCCACAAATTAATAATACGCGCCAAAAACCCTGTGTACAGCAGACTAATTATTGGTAGACCAGGCATCGTAATACTCATATGATTGGGAGAGCATGGGGTCGGCTGAAATCACTGCTAAAACTGAAGTTCTTTTCATTCTACTGGATCATTAGACTTTTCAAAAAATATACGGGATCGTTATTTTGGAAATCTGAATTTTCACTAGAATTTACCCAGATAGTAAAGAAAGCTTGCCTAAAATATTTTGGAAACCTTTTCGTCAGCAAGGGTAAAGGTTTGTCACAAATGTTTCCATGACAAAGGTTGAACCTTTCGGCAAGGTAGCGGAAAGGTTCGCTAGTCAACAAGAAACAAGGTTTTCTGTAAGGTTTTCAGTAAGATTTCCCCCAAGCTTTTTATTACAAGCTTGCCTTTCAAAAGGTTGTTAAGAACCCTCCTTCGGCGGACAAAATAGAACCCCCCTTCCGAAGCCGTACTCCTACAGAGGGGTCCAACCCCTCTTTTTTCACCCCTTCTTCAAAGCCGTACTCCTACAGACGGGTCCAAGACCCCCTTTTTTTATCCCCCTTCTTCTGACGTCATCTTAGAGCTATCTGGAGTGTCAATTAATTAGAAATACTAATTAATCAGAGCTTAATTATTATTTTGAATTAATTTAATTAATCTAATTTTTAATTGAGCCTACTTGTACGATTACGTTGTAAATGGGAACAAAAGTTCAAATTCCTCAGAGCCGGGGATCGAATCCGCGGTCATAGAGTTGGAAGGCAAGCGCACTAACCACTATACCGGACGGGAGTACACAGAATGAGACAGTTGTTCATAAAAAGCTATCCAAAATCAATTTTGTGGGAATGGTTTCCGAAACGGTTTGCGCGGAAATGTTTTCGCGGACAGCCTATCGAAAGTGAAATGACAACCTTTCCGCAACCTTCTTTGCTATCTGATGGGAAGTAGGTAAACTGAAGGATGGGAAAGTTTACCTGTCTGCTAATAGAATCGTGGCACCTTAAAAGACCAGAGCCGTAGTTGGAAGATCTTTGTTTCCAAAGGGTCGCAACCAACCAGGTCTCCAGGAATAAAATCTTCAATATTATCCGATTCATAGACACCAACGGTCAGCTTTTTATTCCAGATTAAGATTTCTTCAGGCAGACCTCGTTAATGTTCATTCAAACTCACTTTCACCGAAAACTACCGTGTATGTGGGTCTGTTGCACGTTAAAATATGGTCCAAATGTCCTCCCGATGGTGTGGTGTGGCAATTTGGAGAAAGGGTGCTAGCTCAGATGTAGTCCTCGTCATCTGACTGAGGTTCAGAATGATGAGTCTCCGTGCTGCTTCAAAATGGAATGTTAATTTAACTAAACTAAAGCTTTAGTAGCTTTAGTACTCATACCACAACTTCTGATATTTTTGTAAAGGCTCTCCTGCAAATTTTTCTATATTTATAAAAATAAAAAATTATAAAATGCATGAAAGCAATCCATTTTCATGGAAAAACAAAGTTGACTTTTGAAAGTCGTTCTTTCTTTTTCCATTCCACTACTTAAGAGGTAAGACATTTTAAGCCCTTCTTTTCAAACTATGCTTAAAAGATTGTTTGGATTTCTTCTTTGTGGATAAATGTTTTTCTTTCCAATTTTTTTCGAAATGGGTTCAGGCCTTAGAGGAAAATTCAAATTAAATTTAGACCTTAAAGTATTTTTACTGTACAGAAAACCTATTCTGAATTTGAATCTGCATGAATGAATGTCCTCTGATGACGCCATCCACCGGATTCTTATTCCTCCTCGTTGTTTGTTGTTACTTTTGTATTTTAACTCTTTCAGAATTAAATCTTCTGTTATTTCGTATTTATATCTTTAAACTAGTTAAACTAAAACTCGATGCCAAAATTCAGAGAATTTTAATTCCATTTACTACCTCTTAATCGAGCGAAGCTCAGTTTTCGGCAGTTACTGTCATAAAATCAAAGTATCAAAGCGAAAACAATGTGGAGAAGGAAATTCGAGTAGATATGTGCCAATTAATATCATGACTGGAGTAAATGTGTAGCGGTCGGCAGACTCATCCATCCCATTGATTATTATATTTATTAAAATTTGTTCAATAAATTTTTATGTGAATTAAAATGTATGTTTTGAAAGATTCCATAAAGAAAACTACATATTGCAATGGTTCTCATGACCGACTTCCGAAAAATTTCTGCAGATCTTCTCCTATCATGGTCCCTGGAACTAGCGGCGGCTCGTCCATTAGGACTGCAGAGCTGCAGCACCCCCTGAAATTATATTAAAAGCTTACTTTTCCGGATTATTTTTATCTTATTTAGTTATTTTTCCACATTGAAGAGTTCGGTCAACAAAGAAAATGGGAAAAAAAGAATTAAAACGGGAAAAAAAGACAGAAAATGAATCAATAAGTACTGTCTGTCCGCCACGATAACTGTGGCCGCCAAAATGTCTAGTTTACGGCGGTCGCTATAGGAACGGGTTATCGTAGGAAGAATCCATTACTAATTGGTAGAAGTTCATTCAAATGTGCTACATTGGCGCATTTAGCGCCAAATGGGCTATGTATGGTAACCGAGAAGACGAATCATCAACTTTTTACCACCTCAAACTGGCGCCAAGAATAAAATAAAACTCCGACTTCCGTCGGAGTCCTCCTATTCGAAATGGATCTTCCCTAGCATAACCAGTTGCTATAGCGACCGCCGTAAACTAGACATTTTGGCGGGCACAGTTCTCGTGGCGGACAGACAGAAGGAAATACACAGGTTGAGGCTGTATCTGAACAGATCTCGTAAATATCAAAATTTACTCACTGCGCACTCGCTAAGCGACGCTTTGGGAGGCGAAACCGAAGTTTCCTCCCATTGAGTTAGTCTGTGGTTGGGGCTGCAATCCATGCAGTCCTTTGGCGCGGGGCCAACTGTTAGATGCTCATTTTTTTTCTTCCTCCCATCCAAGGGCGGCCTTTGCTCTCTTGATTTTTTTTTTCGCTTTTACTCGTTCTCTTTTATTTGATTATGGTTTCGCTTTCAATTTGCCCCGGATTAGTTGTCTTTTATTAGAAGTCGCCCATCAAAAACATATACATCCATAATTTTCTGAAATACAATTCAGATAATTATAATTAAAAATTTTGGGCTATTTAGAAGTAAACCTGTTTTTAAAAAATTCTACTTGAATTCTATTATCTTGGGGATATTTATTTTATTTATTTCTTTTGCAGTATTGCTTGTTTCTCAACTGACGAGCCGCCCCTGCCTGGAACCCAAATTTGAATTGATCCTGCGAGAGATTTGTTGTAGCGAGGGTGAAACTCTCGGCAGAGAGTAGAGAAGTTATCCATCTTAAAGGGGGTGGAAATGGTTGGGTTTAAATTTTCATTTCCTCATAACTCCCTTGCGATTGAAGACAGGAAGGAAATTCAAACTAGACGAATTATCTCCTTCTCAACAACTTTTGTATTAAAGGCTTTTTTAAAGCTAAAATTACCTAGAAATTATGGGCGAAAAAGTGATTTTCAACTCACCCCCAACAACTTAGACTGCCTTGTAACCTATGCATGTGGCACCTTGTTGGAAGCCTCTTGTCAGTTGCATTCTCTCCCACCCTTTTTCATCCTTATAGCTCCAATCCTTATTATATCTGAGGACGAAATGTTCTTTTCCTTACATCTCCAAACAAAAGGAATCTATCTACCTTCGCCTTCAGGCTTAGAGGCATTAATTTTTTTAAATTTTATACAAAATT
>BGPR01000446.1:383915-513635 GCA_013235015.1 Araneus ventricosus
AAATCTGGATTCAGCAAGGGCGCCGAGAATCGAAAAAGATTGGGAACTTCTGCACTACTGATTCTTTGTTTAACTTGCTTAATGCGTATTTTTATGAAAAACCGAGCGTTTTGAAGAAACTCCTTCCTCGTGGCTGTCTCAGCATCCTTCTTTGGGACGCCCACATGTTTCGAATTTAAAAAGAGAGAGAGATCCTTTTAAGTAAATAATTAATGGAGACCGTCCTGGAAAAATATTATTCCTCGCCATTCACGTCGCCACTTGAACGTGACTTTTCTTGGGCGATGCGCTTTTTTTTCTCCTCTCTCGCGTTTTTTCCTACCTTCCATTGACTTAATGGGCACGTGTTAATCTCCGCTTAATGGCTGAAGCGATTCCGATGCGCAAGATCGTTATCGAAATTTATCGTATTTCTTGAGTAATAAATATCGAGCCATCTGCTACCGAACACAACTTTCAGACGTAATTATTGGTTCCTCTAAAATGCCGGTTAAATTGAAATCGTGCAAATATTTTAAAACATGTGTGTAAAAAAATAATAAGTAAAAGCTTATTAAGCTAAGCAAAGTTGTATGGATTATATAACTTGCAAGAAAAAAGAGAACTTTAACCTTTTTCCAGTTTTCACTTGTTAATAAAAAGGCTGCCCCAGCCCCTTTATCCTACGTTTTCGGTGTTATATTTCCATCTATTTGATTACAATTTTTTTCTTTCAAATTCGTTCTCTATTGGCATGGAAAGAACTGGCTCAGTACAAGCACTGTTTCAATTCATTTAATTCACTCCTGTTATTGTGCGTAATTTATTCAAGAATTCATAAAGCTGCACTCCAGAATCTTAAAACGAGTTGAAATTTATTGAAATGGAAGGAAAAACAAATTTTCCCTTCAGAAAAAATTTTGATTTGTTTGATCGCCTTAAAATGGATTCAAATATCGTGCAAATCGAAGTTTTCCCGGATTTTTTCACGTGGTAATCGCTTAACCGATGAATATGAGTAGCAATTTTCATGCGATGCTGTTTTTTAATTACCGTCAGAAGTTCTGGTTCGTAAAAAAAATAACACCACTCCGGAATAATTATTTTAAAAGGAGCAACTCCCTCCCCATTTTTAAAAGTGCCCCGAAAGGTGTACAGTATGTCTTTCGTAACAGTAATAAAGTCACACGACACACCTGATTGACATGAATGAAACCGGTTTTATAGCAATTCAGCTACATAGCCATGCAATGCCATCTTAACCAATGGGCTAACTGGGCTATAGCCCAGGGCCGCCATTGATCCACAGGCAACTAAAAATTTACAATACTATTTTTTTTTAATTTTTAACCAAAGTATGCATTTAAAAAATTTTAATATGTTAAAAGTAAAGATATGATTAGGAGCCCGGAAGCAGAAAGTGCTTAAAAGTGCGACGTACGTCGCAGAACAAACGCGGTCTTTACAGAACATTTCAACCTTAAAAAAAATCACGCGAACACACCAAAAAAACACATGATATGTTCTGCAGAACAATAAAAGCGATGCGTTCTTTATGTCATGCCTTCTCTCCAAGTTTCGCGCAACGCAACCTCCAGAGATTGGAGCAATGGCAAAAATAACTCTCCTTCATCGCGTGGCTTACGAGAAAGCCACTCCTTCATCGGGGCTGACGTCACTGGAGATGAAAATCCGAAACATGCACGTTGAAAGCTGCGTGTACAAGAATGTACTGGAACTACGGAGTTCCTGGAATACGAATAGGTGAATTTCTGAACAGTACTTCGCCATTAATGTCGCAGTATCTGACTTCAAAAGTCATTGACAGAATTGCAAATTCTGAATGTATGCCTTGGTTTTAAATAATTAATTTTAATACAATGTTTTGTCATTAATGAGTAATAAAGATTCTACTTGTTAATTAGTATTTTTATATCTATTATGCACTTTACTCTGGTCCGCCAAATTTGGACAAACTGCCTGTAGAACATTTCCAACTGTTTGAGGTCATGTTGCAGAACACTGGATATAACTCCGCTCCTGGGATTAGCGGTTGTAAATAGACAGTCATCGATTTTGTAATGCTACATAAACATTCACTGTATGGATCATTTCAAAAAATATTCATACAGAGATAACCAATGAGAAAAATCCTAAATTATGTGCGTAATAGAAGTTACCTACAATACGAAAACTTACTTGTAAAATCCTGTTTTGAAAACACACTGATTTGCAAAATTCTAAAGTGTTAATCAGAGAACAGATTAACTTTTTATTTATTTTATTCTATTTTATTTATTTTATTTTATTTTGCTCATCAATTATTGCATTAGGTAGGTATTTTTGTTGGGCCGCAGGTTCTCAAATTCTTAATTACTGTTCTAATGGGGCGCCAAAATTTGTTAAGACAACCCTATAACTAAGGCAGCAATATGAAAAATTAGGTATTTTTGTTGGGCCGCAAGTTCTCAAATTTTTAGTTACGGTTCTAATGGGGCTCCAAATTACTCTACCCCAGGGCGCCAAAATTTGTTAAGACGACCTTGTAACCATGGCAGCAATATGAAAAATTAGGTATTTTTGTTGGACCGCAGGTTCTCAAATTCTTAGTTACGGTTCTAATGGGGCGCCAAATTACTTTATCCCAGGGCGCCAAAATTTGTTGAGACGACCCTGTAACCATGGCAGCAATATGAAAAATTAGGTATTTTTGTTGGACCGCAGGTTCTCAAATTCTTAGTTACGGTTCTAACGGGACGCCATATTACTCTAGCCCAGGGCGCCAAAATTTGTTAAGACGACCCTGTAACCATGGCAGCAATATGAAAAATGCCTGTCGTCGAAAAATAAGGCGAAGGCAGATTCTTTTTGTTCAGAGATACAAGAAAAAGAATATTTCTCTCACTCCGCCATTTACGGAAGATGAAAGAGTATAAAAATGATAAGACATTTCACATATATAGGTTAGTAGACAATCGGATTGAAGGGACTGAAAATCACTCTTACTCCATAACATCTAAACAGCTATCGAGAAACTTTTATTATTGTTACAAAGCTATAAAGTCGTTTCCCTAATATGCTAATCGGCGACAAATTTGGCGACTTGGTGGCAAAGTTGGCGATTTTGGCGCCAAAGGGAATTTTCTAGAAGGACCTCAAACTTTCCACCTATTTTACTGGTTTCATGAACTTTCTAGAGATCACGTAACTTCCTACGTAATGAAGTCACTTCCTGTTGAAAAGTATAAAGCCAAGAAGAGTCAGTTGGATTTTGATCAGCAAGCAAGCTGGTGAGTTAACAAGAAACCTTTGAGCGTTGTATTGAGATTTATTGGTAGTCTCTGTTGCGAATTTTTACTAGTGCTGTGTTAATACTTGTGCAACGTTTCTTAGCTTGGAATAAAGAAAAAAAGAGCTGTAAAATAAAGAGCTCTATTTTTTTTAAATCCTGCTTATTGGATTGCATTCACGTACACCCACAAGACAATTTCGTTACATCATGAAAGTTATTTGTTATGATAAGGCAATAATTCACCTAATTTGAATATTTATTTATTTATTCAAAGAAAGCACACTACAGAGAAGACTCCATTTGCAGAGTGCATGATCAGAAACATACGAAGAACACAAGCCACAAAGTGAAATAAAACACAAAGGAAAAAAAGTAACTGCAAAGAATACAGCAGTTCAAAGCTCAAAACCACATTAATTACAAAAATGTAAACGCATAAATGTTTTAAAACGGAAACACGCAATTACAAAAGCACTAAAAACACACTGAGGTTCTAAAAGTCAATAGAAAGGGAGTTAGGGGAAAATGAAGAGCCTTTGAGATGGATAGCCCATCCAGTGACGTAACTGCAACTTTTGCCACTCGGGCGAACTTGCAACATGCCGGCCTTCCTTTTCAAGCTAAACAGCGCACATAAATCTGAAAACAAAAAATAAATTCCAATAATAATTGCGTTACTTATAAAACGATTTTAAAATCGTTTTATAAGTAACGCAATTATTCGTTTGATGTCCTCGATTTCTATCTGGGAAATCGAACGTCCACCACCAGTCTTTCTTTCGTCAGGTTCGATGGCCTAATGATAAAATCTCGGCTTAGAGATCGGAGGGCTCTAGGTTCGGAACCCGATTCCAGAAGAAAAACTACTTTAAATAACGTAAATAATTATATTAAACTGGATATAATAAATAATTATATTTCATGCTGTTTTAGTCAATAAATGTTCAAATGAAAAAATAACGGAGCCTAAATTTTTATACAGTTCCCCGGTCGTATGAGTCCTATTCAGTAAAATATTTTTGACCCACTAATATTTCAAACAAAAAAAGTTCTTTCTTCTGCAACTAAAACTGACCAAGTTATGAAGCTTTGAAGATTTCAGACCATTCCAATAGCCGCCACAAGGAAGATACGACAGTCAACGGAAAGCCCTTGCTCGAGGAGGCCGTTGGCTGGCTTAAAATAATGATAATAAATCTCTACTAATAATAAAAGTGTGTGTGTTGGCGCTTTACAGGACAGACCGCTGGACTTAAGAGTTACGAAATTTGGCTCAAAAATACTTTGGAGGGTGGGAATGTGCACCTCGGAGCCCTTTTTTTGAAATTTTAATTAATTAAAAATTAAGTGAAATGTTAGCGTTTTTACTTAATAACTTCCAAAAGTGTAGCAACACAAAAATCATTTTTACACCATCTGAAAGTGGAAAAAGTTACCTTTTCAATGATATCAATTAAGTTGGCGTTCGATTTCTTCTCTAATTTCAATAAATTTTTAAAAAATACTTTTTGACATAGTTTAAAACAATAATTTTCATTGTTTCTCTCTCTCTCTCTTTCTCTGTCGTTTTAAATTCACTGTAGTTATAATTGAGCTTATCATTTTAAAAAAATATTTTTTTGCATTTCATTGTGTTTTAGTTAAAATCAAGTTTTAATTTCTTTCTAAAAAATAATTGTTTTTTGCCTTTATATCTTAGCTTCATTTTTTGTTTCGAATAATTTCCTTAAAAATTCGATTGTTCATTCATAAAAAGATTAACTAGTGTGCAAAACTCTTAAAATTCATTAATTAATAAATTAATAATAATTAATTTTGCAAGTGAAGATCCCTAGATTTGTGGTTTTCTCAGAGTCAGTGGCGGACTGGCCAGGTTGCCAGCCTTCCCGATGGCAAGTGGGCCCCCTTACATATAAGTCAATATGAGCCTCCAGGATGTGTATGCCCATATAAAGAAATTCATTGTCTGAGGACAACTTAGAAACCTATAATTTACTCTCCATTCAAATAGAATTGTTAGATTATTTGGGTACAAAGTAATTATTGATAGATTTGCACTGCCATCTAGTGAAATAAAAAGTTTGCTGATTTGCCCTTAATGAAATGGACCACATATAATACACTTCTGTACTTTTGAGTTGTTAATCTTTGATAGGAAGAAACATTTAAAAAAAAAAATTGAAATTGGTAACTAATTTCCACTTTATTTTCAGTTTGTTAAAAAAATTCTCAAAATTACACTATCGTTATCAAAATTACAATATGTATAATACGTGTATACTTTAATTAGTAATAAATATAACAGATTTTTAGATTAGAAAGAAATTATAATACGTAATTATTATTATAATAATTATTATTTAATAATAATAATAATACATATTAATAATATAATAATTTATTATCTAATTATTAATTTCATTTATTGCATTTGTAAGAAATAAAATTTAAAAAATATAATGTAAGATGGCACTGTAGATGTGTAGTGCCCATATTGACTCATGGCAATCACTATTTTCAGATTCAGTCAGCCACTTCTCATAGTGTACCGTAAGGCTGGACATTCACAACCGCTTCAAGCCAAAATCGATCTTCAATGTAAAAAATTGGTCGGATATCCAACCGATACGGATATTCATCACGCCATTTGCGCGGAGTGGAGCGTTCGTAAATGTCTGGCTTTAGGCCTTGCTCATCTGCCTTCAAAGGCCGCGGCTGCAGAATTTCTGTGACGGGAGAAATCACGTGATATCTGAGCCGGGCCGAGAGAGAGACCGACATGGGGACCAAAGTTTCGGAGAGCTGTGGTTGCTTCTTTATTTGCAAAAGATATTTCACAATATTGCTAAGATATCCTCGCAATATTGGGCGGCATTCTGAATATCTAACAACATCACGGAGATATCATATAATGTGCTAATAGGGTTTGTTCATTATGAACTGAATGAACTCCTGTTTTTCTACTTATCTCTGTATATATAAGTACTTTTATTTCCAATATAGTTGTCTAGAAAGGAATCTGCTTCTTTATTTTGACTTTAGAAACCATCACTGGCACTTAGGGGTCTATTCTCGTACCCCCGGTTGGGTTGGGTTCCGTTGTTAACGTGCGAAACCCAACTCAACTCCCAACCCAACTGGGGGTACCAGAATAGACCCCTTAAGCGGGGTTTACACGCGAACAGTAAAACCGACAGTAAGAGATGATGCATGCGAAGAATCATAAAAGTTTTAGCCGGGCCACGGCAAGTCTGTCCGAACTTGACAGCGACAGCTTACTGTCGGTTTTATTGTTCGCGTGTAAACCCCGCTTTATGGTTTGGCTGAAAATGAGCTTGAACAATATAGATTCGGCTCGAGGAATGCACATGACGCAATGACGCCAATCTAATTGGAACTCTAGCGGGAGCATCGGC
The DNA here is from genome assembly GCA_013235015.1 of Araneus ventricosus. Lineage (NCBI taxonomy): Eukaryota > Metazoa > Arthropoda > Arachnida > Araneae > Araneidae > Araneus > Araneus ventricosus. The sequence continues at coordinate 390,603 of BGPR01000446.1, forward strand.
AAAGGAACTGTAGTACGGTTTCTTTTTTCTTTTTGAATTGGAATCCAAATGCAGGGTTTTCCTACGAAGTGGCTGGTTTGTTGCGGAAGTTTGGATTGGTGAGCAGTTCAGGTGTCGTCCTCTTCATCTGACCGTGCCTCAAAATTACGAGGTTCGTCCCAGAAATGACTCTAGTGTAGCTTAGAACTAAACTAAACAAAAGCCACCTGTTGACAATTTATAAATTAATAAGACAATATACACAATTGAAAGAAAATATAATAAAAAGAAATGACAATTTTTTATTTTTATTAAATACTAAGCGTAAGACTAATAAGACATTGAAATTTACAGTTTGATTGAAATAGTGATATTTTACAGCAAGAACAGCAAAAATATTTGTTAATAATAAAATTGTGGATTATGCATCTCAGCCTGCCTTACAAGGGGAAGACCTTCCTGAAAGATTTGAAAACATTTTTCTACCCTTTTTCCAAGATAACCGTAATTAGTTTACTTCGGTTTCAAACACAAAGAGTGGATTCAAATAATCGGAATCGTTATCGTTTGAACTTAAGTAGAAAAAGTGGTGTTTGTAGTGCATTTAATAAAATTAAAATGCTAATTAATAAACAACATAATAGTCTCTGATTTATTATTCACTGGCTTTGGATCATTGTTAAAATTCTTCACTTTGTTATATAACTTTAATCCTTTGTGCATACATATTTTGTAAGTTGTTCCAAAGTTCGTTTCAAAAAGCTGTTTAAATACACATACGATTTATATAAATAAATATTTAATTATGAAATGTGCACATTTTTTTGTGAAGCAATCAACTTGTCATTTACTTTTAAAATTTCTCATATTTTTCCTAATTACAAATCGTATTGATTATGAATTCATAAATGATGAATGCTGTGATGCATGAATTCTCAGAATACTACCGGCGTCTCAAATATATCATTTATTTATGTTATTAAAATTGCCCCATTTTAGGTTTTCACATAACAGATTTTAGTTATGTGGGGATCGCAAGGTTGGAACCAATGGGCGTTACAACCAGCAATGTTTAATGATGTTCCACATGAACAAAGTAAGTTTGATTCAGTTCTGATTTTTTCATTCTTCTCCCCTGTAGTTCCTACAGAGATAGAATTTTAAGATAGATTATTGTAATGCATCTGAAATTATGTTGTATAATTATTTATATGTGCATTTATTATGAAAGAAACAGCAGTAAATGTGGATATTAAAATATCCTTTGAATTTTCCTTATATTCTATATTATATGATTAATATTTTCTTGGTCTGAATATTGGTAACTGATTGTAAGTGAAACGTAAAAATTGAAGTGGCCAATTTCATGTATGTTATTAATTCTAGGACGAATCTGGCCTTGAATTTTTCTCATACAATCACCAAGAGAAATTTGGGACAACATAGCTCTAATTTGATTATAAATCATAGTAGCTTTCCCTTTGCTCCCCCCCCCTTTTTTTTACCTTTTATATAAAAAAATTTAAGAATTGCCTAGTTTTGGTGTCTTTGTTTGTTGAAGTAGAATATATGTTTCAAAATTCTAATCGTGAACAAAATGCATTTCTTTTTTATTGCACAATTAAACTTTCTTTTTGTATTCTGAAAGGAGGTGCATCAGTATATTTTCTGTCAATTATAATCCATTACTTTATTAGGAAAGATTTTAAAGCTCACTACTCGGAATTTAAGAACAAAAAAAATATACAAGTCAGATTTTTTTTTCTTGATTTTTAGTAATAAATTAAATGTAGTCTTATTCTCAATAGACAATTTTTATAACTTCTCAAGAACTATATTCAGTCCTCTTGGTAAGTCTAGCATCTAGACTGTCTTTGTTTTCATAAGAATAACTTAATGGTTTTGAACATAATATTTTTTATACTGTTATTAATACAACCAGGAATTTGTATACTGCTTAGTTTTTTGCTGTAGTGTAACTGTCATTCTGTTTATGAATTTGATATTGGCTTGTTATCATCCTGTTTATCAGACATTTAGGTAAATTTTACATTTGTGGCTGAACCAAATGCATTTCATTGTTTCTTTTTTTGTTTTGTCTAAAAAGTTTGTATGTTCTCCCAAACTCTTAAAACAGGTTTTAACTGGTATATATCATCCGTCAACCAGTTTTTGTCATCATTTTGAAGCATTTTTTTTTTTCTTTTGGTTTATTTTCAAAGTCATCCCAAGGAATTCGAAAACTATTCTTTCTTTCATTATTTTTTGATATTTTGGGATATTTTAAAAATCTTTCTCTATGTATCTATAACAGAATTTAGAGAAAAAAAGTTTTTCTACTGAAAAACCAAACAAACAAAAGAAAAAAAGGGAAATGAAATTGTACTTTATAGTTATCTTAATCTTGGTGTTTTTAACATAATTGAATATAATTTTACTGAAATCTGCACGGGTCATTCCACGTCAAGTGATCCAGAAAAAAAAAAAAAAAATTGGTTGCTTGACCATTTTATAATAAAATGATTTTTTGTACGTTGATTCCTACATAATTAGAGAGTCCAAAAAGACTAATTTTAATTTTTTATCTTTTTCTGAATTCCGATGGTAGCCATTTTTGTTTTACAAACGTGTGGATTTTTGCGTTTGTAGGGGCATGCGTAAACTTATATTACTCAGAACTGGTGAACCTGAGGTTGATGAAACAAAAACCAATTTATTCAGGAAGAAGCAGCCTTTATTATCTTCAGTAAACATTTAAGGAAAATTTTATCCCAAATAGCAAAAATCAATGTAAAAGTTTGACTTAAAAAATGACAAATTTTCAATTTTTGAAGGCATATCATTTCCAAAAGGAATCTATTCTCCAAATTATTTTTGGGGAGATGTGTATCTACCTTAATGTACTGTATTTACAGAAAATTTCAACCCTGAAATTTTTGTTCTTTAAGAGTTATGGGCTTTCAAAATCTGAAAATTTAAAAAAAAATCCAAATTTTGACGCTTTATATCTTTGTTGGGACAAAGTTTAAAAATATGAAATTTTTACAGATAAGCCCTCTATAGTTTATTATAGTGCTGTAACAATTTCATATTTGAAATTTATCTACAAGTCAAGTTACAGGACTTTAAAAATCCCATAAAAAACATATTTTTTGTAGAAAATGATGGGGCGTTAATTTGACTATGCATTATTTTTATCATTAATAAATTATACTATGATCTCAAGTGTGCTATTTATAATTATATTTAAATGTTCAAATTTATGCAAATTATCAAATTAATTCTTATGGCATTTATATTTTCAAATTAATGTACCCTTTGATGCATTAATTTTGCTACATATTTCTGTTATATTATATTAGTAATATATTATATAATGTCTCTATTTATAAGATAACAATTTCTAAAAATGCAGTAGGCCTGTTTTGTACAAGATGAGCCCCAGGGTCATCACTGGGTCAATCGACAAACCGTCATTCATCTGTCTATTATTTGAAAAAAGACCGTAAAGTAAAAAGCCAATGTTTTAGTGCCATGCTTTGGAACACAATACAGCTACAGTTCATTGCTTTCAGCAACATCTGGTAAACCATATCAAAAGAAATTATTAGCATATTAAAAAGTTCATTTATTTTTCTGATGGAGCTTCTGGTCAGTATAAAAACAACAACAACAAAAAAGACTTCATTAACTTATGTCACCATAAGACAGAATTTAATTTGGAAGGCTGAGTGGCATTTCTTTGCTTCGTGTCATTATAAAAGCACGTGTGATGGTGTGAGTGGTACCACAATTGTAGAGGTTACCAAAAGCAAGTCTCCAGCAACTGTACATTAACCAAATATTGACACCAGCAGAAATGTTTGAATTTTGTCAAGAAAATTTAAAAGGGATCTCCGTCACTTGCATAAAGGATGAAGAAATCATTCAATATCACAACAGTAAACTTCTTGACCGATTTGAAAATTCTGTGACAATTACTGGTACAAAGAGTTGTCAATATTTTTTCCTGTATCATAGAGTAACCTGAAGTGCTTTATTTCTTCACAAGCTAAGTAATATGAAATTCATTCCACTATAAAAGTTGTATAAATTACATTTCGCATAAGAGATTTTATTGCATGTGTATATGATGGTCAATGGTGGCTTACAGAGATTAATGATATAAATAAAGATATGCATATAATATTTTATCCCATCGGACCAAGGACAGCTTTTAAGAAAAAGGAGGAAGACCAGACTTTGTTGCCCATGGACCGTGTTTTAAGGAATATAAGTGCCTTAGAACTTACAACAACTACTAGAAGGACACATAACATTTCCGCAAAACTGAGTGAAGAAATATCAAAACTTCTTAATGGATACAAATCAAGGTAGAACGATAAACATGATCCAAGTGTATAAATATATCAATACTTTTGTGATGTGTAAGTTGTAAATAATACATAAATACTTTGGTTTAAAGTGTTTTAGCAATGATATCCATAGTAAAAACTGTGTTATAAAAAAGTAAATAAAGAAGTGTCAATTATACTGTGAAACCAGAAGTGACCACAATACATATCCAAATTATTCAAGTTCATTAAACATTTAAAGCTTGCACAAGCTACTTCATGTAAAAAAAGGTAAACTTAAATGTAATAGGCAATATTAGTTGATATCATTTTATAATTTATTAATGATAAGAATAATACATAGTCAAATTAATGCTCCAATTTTTTCTGTTAGAAATGTTTTTTATGGGATTTTAAAGATCCTCTGACTTGACTTGTAGATAAATCTCAAACATGTGAAATTTTTACAGCAGTATCATACACTATAGAGGGTTTATGAGTAAAAATTTCAGATTTTTAAATTTTGTCCCAACAAAAGTGTCGAAATTTGGATTTTTTTGAAGTTTTCTGATTTTGAAAGTCTGTAACTCTTAAAGGAAGCAAATCTCAGGATTGAAATTTTTTGTAAATACAGTACAATAAGATAGCTATACTTTCCCCAAAAGTAATTTGGAGAATAAATAGATTCCTTTTGGAAATAATATGCCTTCAGAAATTGAAAAATTGTCATTTTTTAAGTCAAACTTTTAGAATGATTTTTGCTATTTGGGATACAATTTTCCTTAAATGTGTACTGGAGATAATTAGGGATGTAATGAATAGTGATTTGGCCAAATAACTATTTCTTAAAAACATTTTACTTTGGATTTTAAATGAGAAAAATTATTATTTGCACATTTAAAAAAATATAAACTTTTTGAGGTGTTTTTTTTTTTTTTTTTTTTGTAATATTCTAAATATCGTGATTCTAATAATAAAATGTGAGAAACCCTCTTCATTTTGGATTTGCTAAACAGAAATAAAGTCATCATTGCAAGACATGGCAATGACAAACACAAATGAAAATTCAGCGAATAAATGAAAAGTTTTATTAGAAGTAGATCCCTATTCTTATAAAAAAAATTCTAATAGCTAAGATGGAATGTCCACTTAATTGGTGGCCGCCCCCCCCCAAATTTGCAAATTTAGCAAATATATATATACAGTAAATTCTTGACTATCTGGCATTCAAGTATCCGGAAAGCTCAACTAACCGGAAAAATTAGAAAATGAGTTTTTCTAAAAATTTTGCATCCATGCGGCCGGGCTGTTCCATTCACGCAGACTATTTATTTCTAGAATGCAACCTTTGCTATGCACGGAGGGGCATAGAAGGAGGAAAAAAGTAATATACAGTACAGTGACATACACAGATTTGTTTTATGGGGGAAGGGTCAAAAGCAAAAGTGAGAACTAAATAAAAATGATAATAAAAGGTCCTCGCCTTTTGCCAAGAAACGAGACCTGAAAATGAAATCAGCAACCAAAAAAAAAAAAAATGTAAAGGGACAAAGTTGGTTTAAAAAAAAAAAAAGCTCGTGTGTGTGTGGGGGGGGGTTACTCCAGATTGGTAAGTCTCTTTCTTTTCCTTTATTTATTTACTCTCCGAATACTGGCAGATGTTGATTTCGATTACGTAATATCATGTGCGGGAGAATTGGAAGCCAGCATATTGTGCAATAACTCTTACGATTTTTTAAAAGATAATTAATTAGGTTTGATATTCAATCTGGGATTTGTTTATGATCACTTAAAAGAGTTTTATTATGCTTTCTGAGTAGAATATTTTTCAGTTTCGTTGGCTGTTTTTATATGTTTATATTTTTACAATCTATATATTTACAGTAAAAATTCGGCTAAAGATTATACTTTTTTTTTCATCATCAATCTTAAATTAAAATCTTCTTAATATGTTTTGTAAATACAATGTTATAGAAGATACAGAAGTATTCTTAAAAATTATATTTAAAGAAGATTTCAAAATTACAGAAACAAATTATTTGGCCGAAAAAATTAAAAAAAAAAGCTACAATCTATCCCCCCTCCATTTTTCCCGTCACACTCGATTATCCAGACTTTTCAGGTATCCGGAAATCGGCGTTTCCCAAGCATGCCAGTTAGTTAAGCTTTTACTGTATATCTTTCAGCTTCTGGAAGCACAATATGTAGTGAGCACTTATTTTTTGAAGCTCATAATATATATATGAAGCCAAACAGAACAAACCTCTTCCTGAAAATGCTGTACAATTATTCTTGCATCATAATTTCAGGCTCTACAGTGATAAATGCTATGCAACGTACTTACGTACAATGCAATTTAAAATTGGGTAAATGTTAGAAGATTTTTTAATAAATGTACTGAGTAGTAATTCTGCAATATTCTTTATAAAATACATTTAAAAAAATTATTACCCTGAATTTATTTCGGCAAAAGGGGCGAATAGGCCGAATAGTTTCTGAATATTCGTTACATCCTTAGAGATAATAAAGTCTGTTTCTTCCCGAATTAACTGTTTTTTTTTTTTTTTTTTCATCAACCTCGGGTTCTCCAGTTCTGAATAATATAAGTTAACGCATACCCCTACAAACACAAATATCAGCACGTTTTGTAAAACAAAGATGTCTGCCATCGAAATTTGGAAAAAGATAATTTAAAATAAGTCTTCTTGGACTCTAATCATGTAAGAATCCACACAAAAAAAAATAATTTGATTATAAAATGGTCATGCAACCAGCATTGGATCACTTAACATAGAATGACCCATGCTTTAATTTCAGTTGTACGTTAATGAGTTAATTGTGATGAGTAGGTTGTGGAAGAAGTAATAAGCAATCGTAAAAATATTGAATGTACATGGCTTTATTTCAGATTTTAAGAGGTTTTTCTTTTTTCACATCATCCTTCTCCTTTTTTATATTATTTCAAATGAATACCAATTTGATTCTTTTATCCCCTTTGGGACTAGCGCCACATATGTGTGTTTGTGTTAGATTCCTTTCGGGCCAAGCGCCGCATCCTTGCATTTTGGCGAAATTGCCTGTCTGGGACAAGCGCCGCATATATGCGTTGGACTTTTGGAACAAAATGTTTTCTATCGGATGGTCTTACTATTCCATGTTCTTTCAAAAGATTGGTGCTGCACATTAGTATTTCTCTCTCCAAGGTAAGATTGTAGTCGGTCACATGTGTGAATCATTGGATTTTCGGGAGTATAAACAGAAACACATGTAAAGAGAAGCACATGCTAAAGAACTCTTTAACTCTTTTTGGAGTGGTTGTTTATAATTTCTTCTCACTTGGGTTGGGATTTTATGGGAGATATTCTGACAAGGGTTTTTATGCCTCTTGGTTTTATTTATGCAGTTAAAAGAACTACTAGTGCTAAAAGAACATGTTATCTTTCCTAGGAGGAAATATGTAAATTTTTAAATGACCCATCTATTGATTTTTCTGATGATAGCGGCAAAACAATAAATTATTAGAGTTCTTCAGATAGTTCTGAATCATCAATTTCTGAATTAGAAGAGGATAGTGCTAATGTATCGGTTCCAATTCCGTCATGTCAGTTGAGTACTAAAATAGAAGATTTTTCATGAGGCTTTGGAGAGTTAATTATTACAATTTTCTTGAAGTATTTTATAATATTAAAAGTAAATATTTATTTTTTCATATTTTGCATGAATCTAGTGTCTTATTTAGGTACTTTCTAATCTAGTGAAATACGCTATATTTTTATTTTTTATTATTAAAAATCAAGTATTTTAATTAAAATTTTTTATTACGATTCCGAATATGATATCTTTTATCACATATTTAAAAATAGTTTCATTTCTATGCAAAAGGCAGTTTTTATGTATAATTATATAATGCGTACTTTTTACGAAATTTAATGCGTGTTGGGTTCAGCTCCCGTCCTGTGGGAGCACTTCCTGCAGTGGGCATCCATCTCGAAGGGGGTTATTTGTTTTGGTAATTTAAATTTTTATAGGTTATTGTATGCATATACTGTTTATTTCAAAAATCTGAGACTACCACCCAAACTACTACTATGGTTTTACTATGGAAAGGGGTGACAGAGAAATGAGTAAGATGAGCACATTTCTGGAGTTTTTTTGTTAGGTTATTCTAAGTAAAATGTAAACATCTCCCCTTCCATTTTTCACTTCACCCCTATTTTGATGAAATGAACTCTGCCTGGTGCATGCACAAAAGCACGAAGGGTTTCCGTATCTGGGAATGAACAGTACTGTCCAACCATCAAGAGAAAAACCTTGAGCAGGATTTCCTCAAATAGACGAGTTGAAGAAAGGAGGGATACAGGATACAACCACAACATTTGGCAACCTAAGCACACTTTGGTTAGGTGAGGAATTCGTTTTCGAACGAAGTATAACGAGAAATTAGACTTCTGCCAGTTCTATCTATGCCAAATGAAATAACACCCTTTCCTTCACCCCCAAAATGCAGTGGAATATCCTGTTTCCATAACAACCGCCATAGGCATGTCTGGTGTCTAAGGTTTTTCTCATGGCGGTAAAACAGTCACTTTAGTATTGTCAATATTATAAGAAAAATATGTTAACTGTCTTACTTATGTTAGGATATTATGTGAAATATTTGATTTTATTATGGTATTTGTAAATATATTCTTTGTCGGCTATGAAGAAAAAGAGTAAATGTATAAACTTTATATAATTTCATTATAGTTTAAAATTTAGATTTGTTATCTACTAATTTTATTATATCTGAGATTTGTGGCTACAGTTTATTCTATAATAAATGAATTTCAACTTCAAGAAAACTTTTAATTCTATTAACTACATCATGTACTTGGAAGAAGAGTGTCACAGTACGAAAGTTTTAGTTGTTTTTTTTCCCTCTTGAAAGAGACTACAAAGGAAATCTTTCCTTATTCCTTTTCAAGAATTAAGTCTCAGTATATACGGCTGGAGAGTGGCTCATCTAAGTCAACAATATGCTCTATATTAAAAACAAGAAGTCTTCAGATAGACTATCTCAATATAAAAAAAATCTTTGAATAGCAATTCATTAGATTATAAAACAATTATTTTATAACTGCCTTGCATTAAATGGAAGTTAAAGCATAGTAAATAAAATAGCAGCAACTATTTTATTATTTTTTTTATTTTTATTTATTAGTTTTGCTTTTTAAAGTACAGGGAAGACTGGGAATGTTTGATCCACCCCCTTCAACTTCTAAAAAAAAAAAAAAAAATGATTTCAAAGATTAAATACCAGATGGCAGCTCAATAATCATCAACTATATACCATACTAAAGTTTTCAGACATTTACAGAAAAAAAAAACAAAGAAGCTATTTCCTGTTTCATATTTCTTGCTTAGAAAAGTAAATTTTTGGTTTTTCATTTGTGAGAACCTGTGCTAATTAAATTTATAAAAATATTTTGGTTTATAAAGCTACCTTAAATAATGCTCTGAAAGACTATCCACTTAAATATAAATAATAATAGTTATTAATAAGTGCTTTTTTGCATTTTTAATAAAATGGCTGCAAGGGGATGTTTAACCCGTAGCAAAGAGTATGGGATGTTTCACCTAGGACAAACCTCCCCATTTTATAGTTTTAAAGGGCTAACATTTTAAAGTTAAATCTCACATATTACATATTTCTAACTTAATTTAAAATTAAGTTAATTAATAATTTCTATGTTTGCAAGATTTATATCTTAGTTGGAAAATTCTGTGCTTAAATGCTCAAAGCATATAAAATTTTCATAAAAGCAGTATTGTACCTTTCATATGTGCTACTGTTTATTCTATTATATCTTGGATATTATTGGACAAATAGGTATTAAAATCTTTAACAATGAAAAGAAGAAAAATGCTACATTAGCATTTACTGAATTTCTAAATATCTCTTCATCCCTGGGCCTCATTAACACTTCAGTAGATTTAATAAAATAATGAAGACAATAAACAATGTCTTTTGTTTATTTTCATGCCTTTTTTCTATAAGTCAAAATAAAATAAAAAGAGAAAGGTATTCCCAACTTTAATTACAACTGTTATTCTGTCCCATCATTTAAAAAGATAAAAATGTTAAAGTGTTTGAGGATTAAATTGATTTTAAAAAAACTTTAGGAAGAGGTATATGGATAAATATAAAAGCTTTGAAGATGGAAATATATAATTTAAAGCTAATCATGTCTCCTTTTAAGTATTCCCAGATATAGGGGAGACAGAGGAATATTTACAGCTTGCTTCCGAGTTACATTATAGATTAATTCCAAAGACAGTCAACAATCAAATCTGCTAGTTATGACTGGTTGAAAAAAATTTATACACATGCACAAAGAATTCTCTTTGTGAAGTCCTGAAGTCTGGGTAAAGCAATGGGCTTTAATTAAAACAAATGTGGTAAAACCGAAAGAGTCGCTTTGAAAATTAAATTTGACTTTGGTGAGTATAAAAGCTTTCACAGAATGCAGTTTATATGATGTTGACAAAATAAACCAATTCTGAATTGTGTGTTATAAACGCTTTGAAAATTAAATTTGACTTTGGTGAGTATAAAAGCTTTCACAGAATGCAGTTTATATGATGTTGACAAAATAAACCAATTCTGAATTGTGTGTTATAAACAGGAATAGTTAATTAAGTAGTTAATATGTCATTAATTTTTAAACATTGTTTTATTTTGTTTATAATAAGTGGGTCAAATCTCCCTGAAGTGGGGATGTTTGACCCAGTTTTTAGTATTTTGGAAAATCTTTATAAAAAATGTTATTTTAAATATTTTATAAATTATAATAGTGTAGAAATATGCCCCATAATATGAGTTATAAAATGGTGAGAAAACTAGATTTCAATCTTGTTTTTAAAGAAAATGGGAGACAGTTTTTTCAAAAGTGGGTCAAACATCCCCAGTCTCTCCTAATAGTTCTGTTATCATAAAGGATTTTTTGTTGTTGCTGTTCTGTCAAATTAACCTGATTTTAGTGTAATTTATAGTAATGTTAAAAAATTTAAATACCTTTAGTATGATATTAAAAAGAACTGGACTATGGATAATATTTAAAAGTATATATATTGAGTTTTATTTTGATATAGTGTGCATATATCCTGCCATGTGGAGTCATCACTTCACCTTATATTTGATAAAATTAATCAATAACCTGTCATTATTTTCTCAAAATTAGAGCGATTGTGTTCTGGAATTCCAAAGTTTTTTCTTTTTTTAAATCCAGACTTTCTGAATTCTATCAGGTTCACAATCTTCTCAAAGTTTGTTTTAAAACAAATATAATATTACAATATTGTAAAAAAATTAAATTTTATGGATTAAATTAAGTCTGTGCAAATTGGCGAAAATCCTGTCATTTTTGTTAAAAAATGTATTTGTATTGCATTAATATTCTGACATTTTATATGAAAAGGAAAACTAAGCAACTTTTATAAAAAGTACTGTTGGAAAAAGTGGAAAAGAATCTGGCCCTGCAGACGTTATCAGGGGTCACCTTTTGGCTTTTTTGCTTTCCGTTGTTTATGTTTTGGTTGTTTTACTCTTTTTTTCTTGTCTTTTATTAATATTCTGAATTATTCAAAATTTGGCAAATTTTGATACTGTACCAGATTTCAGGACTTTTTAAATGGTATCGCTATCACCCTTGTAAAATTTAAAATAGCCCATTTGATTGATACTATCAAAAATAGTATTTGCTATTCTTAAAATCGTAACATTCTTTTTCCTCTCTTAGTTGACTGGGCAGAACTGGCAAAGCAATGGATTCAGATGCAGCAGACTCAACCATCTGAGTCAGTACGTCTGGCCCCACCTCCTCTTCCCCCCCACCCCCCACAGGTGGTGCCTCCCGTTTCTTTACCTCCTCCCCCACCGCCTCCAGGACACGTGCCTTTAATGTCAGACGAATTTCCTGAAAATAAAGTTGTTCCCTCTCTGCTGAAGACACCGGTACCACCTCCTGTCATGCCAGAGCCATTTCATGCTGAAAGCGCCTTTGAAAATGAACCAGGTAAATCCGATTTTTTAGGTTATCATTCCAAGATGGAAATGTGAAAAGTTAGTTAAGCACTGAGGATAAATGCCCAGTTAATAATTTTAGCTTCCTGAACAAATTAATTAACTTGCTCGTGCATGTTGTATAAATATATAAAAATAGAAAATCACCCATCGTGGTAGGATGGGTGCAAATTGCCTCTTCATTCGAGAGCTTTCCTGCCAAATTTGACGTGTTTAAATACATATATATATGCGAGAGATGTTTAACATTGCTTGAAAACAAACAAAATAAACATATGTTTTTTGACAGGAATTATTTTTTATTATTTACATATTTCTTTAATTAAAAAACCTCTTGGCAAACACCATTTCATGTGAAGTATTTTTTGTTGTTTAACAATTTTCCTTGTACTTCAGATGTCTTTGTGTACATTTTAATGTTACCAAAAAATATCATCAAATTATATCATCATGATTGCAGTAAATAAACAGATGCATCGTGGTGTCTAAATTATATCATGCGCATGATATACCACTGACGTAATTTACTACTTTCTATTAAAAAAGGGAAATTAATTTGAAATATATGATTAATATAATTTTAAATTTCTCGGGAACTATTGATCACAGCAAGATAAATTTTATATCAATCGATAGAAAATAATATTTCAGTATTTTAGAGGTATTAAATTTGAAATTAGTACGACAATTACTCTTAAATTTAAAATTATTGAAATTTAGATTCTCTAACAATGAAATAATGCTGTTTAACGTCCGCAGTTCTATGGCATGAGTTTTATTGTTACCGAGCGACAGATCTGGGCTATTATATTAGCAACTAGCTGATAACACGGTGTTGCTCGGGATCCAATAAATATTATCAATAACTTTCCCCAACAAATGCAAATATCCTTTCAAATCTAGTCTTTTTATTACCTTATAACAGTATGGTGTGAAAGAAAACTCGAAGTTTGGAAGTTGTTTTTAAACAATAAACTGTGTATGTACAGAATTAACCCTACATTACTGATTTAAAAATATAAACTTAAAAATCTTTAGGACAAACAAAATGTCAATACAAATATGCTTAAGAAACTTTAGCAGTGGTAAAAAAAAACATGAATTAAAGGGTTTGATGAAACAATAAATTGGTTTGAATATGATTTTATAACAATAGAAAGCATTTTTACAAATTAAGGTTAAAATGAATTCTGAAATATTTATAAAATTGGAGAAAACATTTTACAACAATTAAATTGTTATCATTAGAAGACAATTTTTTGCTCTTTTAGGTGATGTAAAAATTTCCATATGATAAGTATGTCAGAAATTATTGGCAAAAAACATCTAAAAATAGCTTAATTTTTGTTATTTAATTAAATAAATAAAAATCCAATTCAAATTTTAAAATTATTTTTACGGCATTAGCTCCCTCTTGTGATAATCCATCACTGTGCCAAATTTGGTTGCTGTAAGTCCAACAGTGTAGGCGTGTATGAAGCACCGAAAAACTAACATACACCATACTTTTCCCTTTTATGTATATAGATTACTTCCATATGATTAATCTTTTCTAATTATAACAATGAATGTGTGTGTTATCACTCTACTGAGCAGACCATTGGACAAAGAGCTGCCAAATTTTGCCAGAACTTACTATGGAGAGTCGGAATGTGAACCTCGGAGTGATTTTTTTTAAAAAAAATTAATTGGAATTGTAATTAATTAAGATTGAAATTTTAGTGTATTTCTGTGATAACTTCCAAAAGTATTATTGAGCAAAAATAACTTTGTGCCATTTTAAAACTAAAAATTTATTTTAATGATGGCAATTTAGTTGTTGTGCAGTTTTCCCCCCTAATTTTAACAATTTTTACTTTCTCGTATACGAAGTATACAAAGAGTATTGTAATCGTCAAAAAATTTGAACTCGAGATTTTGACGAATCTCCACGTTTTAGACCTTCCTGAGTCCGAAAAACACAATTTTGGAATTGTGTGTGTCTGTCTGTCTGTGAACATGATAACTCGAAAACTGTTAGAGCTACGGGTATGAAATTTGGTATATTATCTTTACACATCATTTGTAGGTTTTTATCAAACTTTGGACAAAATCCGTTTACGGGGAGACTGTCTGTTTGTATGTCCGTGTTCATATGAACACTATAATTCAAGAACTTGAATAGCTAGATGGATAAAATTTGGTACACAGTTTTATCATCATGAATGTAGGTCCGTATCAAAGTTTGGATCAAATCTGTGGAAGGGGTGATGGTCTATCAGACTGTATAATCGCATACTTGTAAAAATTATATCTCTTAAACCCTTTGGCTTCGATAAATAAAAATTGGTATGATGGTTGCGAACATTAATCCAATCTGTTCCCAAATTTTGTTTCAATCGGTTAAAAGAAAAGCTTTCAAATTGCATATTCATTTTTTTTACTTGTGTACTGGAAGCAATCTCTGTGCATGTGCAAGCTATTGAGCGATAGCGAACGAAGTCATTTTCTCCTGTTTTCTTTTTACTCGCGCACGCCCTCGTATTAGCAGAGCTTGCTAGAGTGTGATAGAAAATAAATATTTCTAATTTTTAATACATACGTATCTCTTTGAATTTGATTCTTTACCTAAATATTTTACAATCACTGTAATCTACAATAAAAAACCTTCTGATAGTCATTGCATTCAGGGTTACAGTAGGTTTGAATTTTTTATCCTCGCAGGCAGGGGAAATGACAAATATTTGAGAAGTATACAAGAAAGTTAAGGGGAGGCCACTCCCGCTGGTTTTTAAAAAATATTTTTCTTAAGATTTGCAACTATACTTTTCACTGTGTTAATGGAATTCAATCCAATTGCATTGTGTTATCAAATCATTTAATTCCAGTAGTTTTTGAATTGTTAAAGTTATGGTTAACAAATTTTTCCTTCTTTGGTGCATTAACTCCACTAGATTTTCACTTTCCTGCAGTTGAATAGTATAGACTTTTTAAAATCCATTTTACAGTTAAAGCTAATTAGATGAATATATTTTTATTTCATTTTATAAGTTTTGTATGTTGAAATATTTTTTGTGTCTGCTTCAGATTTATATATCTTATGATATGATGTCTGGTATTTGCTTTTTGTTTTTCTTTCTAATTACAGAATTCATTGTAATTCCTTAGTTACTGTATTTCATTTTTTCCTTCTTAGATTTTTATATTTTAGAAATAATGAAAAGAAACTTTTACTCGTCAAAAAATTTAATGTATTGAAAATTCTGAAATTTAGTTCTTTTTTAGGGATTTTTGAAAAATATTTTTCTTGATATATTTGGAAATTTGGTTTCAGTTTCACTTATTTTTTTCAAAGAATCATATTTTCTTTATCCAATATATATAATGTCTTTGATATTATGCAACTTATCCAAACTGTTAAATTTTTGATGTTGTATTTGACCATTCATTGATTGTCAACTCCGTCACAGGTTAATATTAAGTTTGCTTTAATATATATATATCATTAAATTTGAATTTTTCAGCCTTATCAAGCAGTAAAGGGAAAATTTTTAATAGTTGTGTATTCTCTAATTTAATAGTTTAACAACTGAGGGAGCTAGTATTCTAAACAAATGAGCTGGTCACCATATAGTCTGTAATAATAGCAGAAGTTAATATCCTTTTGCCTGCTAGGACTTAATGAGAGAGACTGCAAGGCTTAAAGCTACCAGATTTGAAACAAATGTTCATTACATTAAATAGTAATCTAGGGTTTCCCCCCCCCCAAATTTTGCGCACTTTCAGTTAAAAACAGTTTTTTTTTTTTTTTAAGTTAAGCAATTACACAACAACAAAATTAAACTTTTTACTTTCTTGTGTACGAAGTATACAAAAAGAAAGTATTGTAATCATCAAAAAATTTGAACTTGAGATTTTGACCAAGACCTCTCTTGGACGTCTCTTAGACCTCCCCGAGTCCGAAAAACACAATTTTGGAATTATGTGTGTCTGTGAACACAATAACTCGAAAACTATTAGAGCTACAGGGATGAAATTTGGTATTTGGTCTTTATACATAATTTATAGGTTTCCTTCAAAATTTGGACCAAATCCTTCCGTATGTCCGTGTTAATGTGAACATGCTCACTCACAAACTTAAATAGCTAGGTGGATAAAATTTGGTACACATTTTTATCATCAGGAGTATAGATTTGTATCAAATTTTGGACCAAATTCGTTAAAGGTTTGACTGTCTGTCTGTATAATTGCATACTTTTGAACGCAATAACTTCTTTAAAAAATTACTTTTATAAATGAAATTTGGTATGTGGTACAAAACTTTCTACGCAATTCAATTTTTTATCCATTAATTTTCTTTTATATAATAATTCTATGATATTTTTAATATCTCAAGCATTTTTTGTATAAATTTTTTCATTTTATTGTTTAATTAATCATACTTATTTTACTTATCGGTGTTTATGTTTGGCACGATTCATTACTTGTGAAGTTCAGCTATTTTTGTTCGAAGCCTGTGTTAGTCGGATTTGTGTGATAAATTGTAATGAGATATTTTGCTTCAAGATTATTTCCTTTTTATTCTTATTTTTATTTTTAAGAACCTGACAGAAATAGTTGTCAGAATTTCTTGACCTTTCTGTCCTACTCCTTCCACCCCCTAACCCATCCGAAAAAATTCTGATATGATCATGTGATATTGACTCATGTTTTTAGAAGCTCTGATCTACAATTCCCATTTGCTCAGTACAGATTAACTGAATGCATATTTATGAATTAAAGTAAAAATATTGTGCAAACAGCTTTTAAGAGTATTTTTGTTGTATCTTCACAAATTTTACCTTTAAAAATGTTTGTAAAAATGGAATTTTGTAATCAATTTTTCACTCATTCCCTGATGTGTTCGGATTTTGAAATTTTTTACACATGTTTTATGTTGTTGATGGCAGTACACTATTTCAATATTTTCAAAACTTAATTATAAATTAATTGATTTAGTTAATTAACTTTTAATTCTGTGCTAGTGGTGTAACCTGATTATGAATTTCAGAAAAAAATTATTTCAGGGTTCCATAATATTTATGATAATGGATTATAAATCAGAGGCAAAAAAGTAGAAAATAATTAAAATAAAGAAATTCTACTTTTAAACATATTAATAAAAGTGTGGTTTTAAAAGTTTTAATTAAATTTTTCCCCCAGTACCATTTGTGCCCAAAACAACTGATAACAGCAGTTACTGGAACAAACCTCAGTGGGAGGCCAATGTGCCTAATGATGTTGAAGATCGGCTGTGGGCACCACCACCTGTTGAGCCAGTAACCTCTATATTGCCTGGGAAGGAAACCTTTGATTATGGTCATGTGCATGATAATCCACCTCTAGCAATGCAATCTATTGACTACAACCATATGTCTGACTTTTCATATAATCAGGCAAGTTATATGAACTTTACTCTATTTTTTCCCCGTTTTATGATGAATTTTCATATGCTGCTTAAATTTTTTAGATGTTTACAAAAGTTTTATGTAAACATATTTCTTGTTAAATGAATATAGGAGAAATTTAATTGTAGGGTTCCCATGGTCCTTGAAAACTCCTTGAATTTTATTTTCCTCACTAAAGGCCCTGAAAAGTACTTGATTTTTCATTGGGTTCTTGAAAAGTCATTGAAAAATAAGCAAAATGTCCATTCAGTATTTTTTGGGACAGAAGAGAAAACCAGTTTGTGACTTGGTTTTGTCTTGAGAATTCCACCACCAGAAAAAGGGTGTGTGTTTGGGAATGTTGTCAATCATCAGTCTTTTCTTTCTTTGTAGGTATATTCAAAGACAACTTAAGTTGACAATATAATAAAAGCTACAGAGGGTATTTCTCCGTCGAGTAAAATAGTCCTGCAATTATCCTAATGTATTTTGAAAGTAACTGATATATTTGAAAATTATTTTGTTTTAAATACCAATAACCAATTTTCTCTGCAATAAAATCTGTTTTCAAAATGTATGTTATTTAATTTCATAGAATGAGGGAAGTAACTTAAATAGCTTGATAGATAAAATTTGCTACACAGTTTTATCATTATAATTGTTGATCTGTGTCAAATTTTTTATGCCTAAAATGTGTATTTTTATGGTCCTTGAATTTTCTTAAGAGGTCCTTGAATTTTTTTTTTCCTCAATAAGAGTGGGGACCCTGAATTGAAATTAAGCACAAGCAGTATTCGTGGTGAACCAGCTGGTCACCTAAGGTGGCTAGTGCATAAATAAGTTGCAGAATAAGTAATTTTGTCTTTTCTCTCTTTAGATGTATCCTACTCCTGCTCCTGCTCCAGCACCTGAAGCTCCTTATGACCAATATTGGTCTCAAGTGAATGCTACACCAACAATATCGCCAATATTTCTCAAAAAAGAACGATCTGCCACAAACTTGCCTGTTGAGGAAGAAGCTACTCAAATAGGTATGTGAGAACACTGAAACATTCTATTTTGAAAAATGAAAGATTTTTATCCAGGTAATGAGCAGCTGTCAGTATTGTCACAATTTTTATTTGAGTCATTTAAGTTGAAAATTTTTCTTAAATGCCCCTTCCCTAGAAACTCTGCTTTGGGTATCCAAATTTAAAATTTTATTTGATTATACATTTTTAGAATTTTACTGTGTTAAAGTTATGTGTGTCATATGGAAAACACCTGCACTATCAATAAAATTATAATGGCAGTGAAGTTTTTTTTTTAAAAAAATCAATAACTGAAAAATAAAAGAACTTATCTACTTGATCACGTAGTATTTATACAATTCTATTTCATGCTTAACAAAGTCATTAAAATTACTGACCCTTAATCTTTCAGAAAATTTTATTTTGTATTTGTGTGAATAATATTTACAATTCCAGTCATCTATCAATATATGTAGTTACGATGTTTGACTCAAATCCTAAATTATATTGTCATTAGTGTAATTACTCAAGTTTTTTTAAATTGGATATTTCTCTTGAATTTTAATGTATCTGTGATATTTCTATATTTGGGTACTCATTGTGCCACCACTTTTTAAAACACTTCTGTATTCATTCTATAATCATGCTCATTTCAAACATGACCAATTTCAGCTTTTTCGGCATCAGATTTTATCATTCTTATTTTTTTTATATAATAATTCTACAATATTTTTAATATATCAAGCACTTTTTGTATAAATTTTATTTTATTGTTCAATTAATCATACTTATTTTACTTCTCAGTATTTATGTTTGGCACGTTTCATTATTTATGAAGTTCAGCTTTTTTTGTTCCAAGCCTGTGCCATGTCTGTCATTTATCTATATAAATGTAATAGAAATTTCTTCAACTTTTGTAGCATCGTAGAATGGAATACCAATATTGAGCAGGATATAGTTAGCAACAGTGTTACTTTCTGACAAAACATATATACTTTTTGGATAAATTTATTATTGTAGGGTTTTTCAAAAAACTTTTTATACTTAATATTTCCTTTTATCAGTCAGTAGTATGAAAGTAGTTTAATTTCAGGAGTAGGGGAAAATGGGGTAAAACCAGGTAGCTCAGGTTCGAAAGCCTGTTGGAGCTAAACTATACGACATAGAGCTTATCAAACTTTATTAAAATATTCATGGTTTATCGGAGTACAATACGTCATTCCTGAAAAGCCATATTTTCATTACTTTTTTTATAAATGATTTTTTTATAAAAGTCAAATCACCCGATTTTATGGGGTAAAGAAGTTAAATTTATGGGAAATTAAGAAAATTAGATTATCAGTAGAAAAGTTGTAGACATTTTTATTTTATATGACAATTTAAGAATATTAGCTACAAAATTCACACATGAAACAGTTTTCTTCTTCCTCTGTGTCACTGCAACTTTTGTAGGCTCAACTAAGACAGTTTCTACATTGGATTAATAACCCTTCTTATTTATTTAAATTAGAAAATACATCATTAATATATAAGCAATCAACATCTGATGTATTTTTAATATCTTCATCGGAGGAATCCTCAATATTGACTGTCCTGGTTTTATGCCACTTGGAGTACCTGGTCTTACCCCGAGTGCAGAGGTTGTAAAAAACGAAATAGAACATTGGAATTATTAGACTAAATCCATATTGTTTGATAGGGTGTAAATCCTTAGTAAACATGCATAATAATTGTATAATAAGCTAGACTAAATATAGTTTTTATAACTACAATGATTATTAAGTAAGGATAGTCTAAAAACAAATGAACATTAGAGAATTGACGTCTTAAAACAAGTAAACCATCAAAGACGCCATGAATTCAACAGCAATAACACGCCACTATGACTGTTCCCTTTTCTTGACTAGTGGAGTTTAATTCAGTATCTGTCAACTAGAAAGGAGAACTAATATTGCCGGAATCGAGAGTGCCTGGTTTTACCCCACTCTCCCCTACTTAAAATATTGTGTATCTTGATCATTCATAATATTTGGACATAAAAAATATTCTGTATCATTAGTTCCTAATTGTGATTTATTGTATTTATCTCCCTTTTTTCTATTTACGTATGATTCTGTGGCACCTCTTTATATATTCAGGGGTGAAAATCCTCCGCGGATCTGCGATTTTCCGCTTTTTTGTACATTTTGTAAACTGATAATTATGCAGGACTTTTTTGTGCCTTTTTCTTTTATAAAGTAAAATCTGATTTATATATTTTAGGTTTATTATATGTATTTTATAAAGATTGATGTTATAAAACACTATTTATTAATTGCATCTATTTTAAGAAAGTAAAAAAAAACATTGATTTTATAATGTTAAAATTAAGTATTTGTTATTGAAAAAAATCATACATGGCTGTAAGCAAGACCATATTTGTTTCATAATTTTGTGATGAGTAAATCATTCATTAAGAAGTGTTTACTTATTTCTTCCTTAATGTATATCGCTATTCACGTAAAAATGTAGCTACTCTCGTGAATTTTCCTCTTTTTTGTATCTTTGCTGTTTTCACCCCTGTATATTGAATCTTTAAAAGAGGTGCGGAATTTATGGGGAAAGATAAGATTTGTAGCATAATTGTTTCAGTGTTTATAAGAAAATGGTAATTTAAGATAAGGTGCAAGTTTCAATTTCTTCAGCATTTATAACCAATTAATTTTTTTATCAATTTCTTTCTGCACAGATGCTGCCAAGAGGAAACAACTTCCAGCTTGGATCCGAGATGGGTTAGAAAAGATGGAACAAGAACGCTTAAAAAGACTGGAAAAAGAGAGAGCCGCCAAAGAAAATGCAGAGAAAATAGCAAAAATGGATTTGTTGAAGAATAATTTAGATTTTAAAGATGGCTCCTCAACCACACCTGCTTCTACTAAATCGAAATTTGTAATCAAATTTTTATTATAACTTATTGTATTCAATTCTCATTATAATATTGTCTATTTGCTAACTATTCCCGCCCAAAAAAAATTTCCCAGCTGGTTATTGAGAAATTAATCACTCTTAAGCCATCTATGTTTTGTAAAAAGGAAATGTAATCAACTTTCCTTACTATAAATTTTACGGTTTTTTCTTTAACAATCAAAGCTGGCATGCTGTTGATAAACTCATATATTTTATCTGTAGATTGATTATTTTAATTTGTTGCACATATAAGTGTTTTTTTTTTTTTTTTTTTTTTTTTTTTTTTTTTTTAGGTAGATATGACTTCAGAAGGGAAAACATGAACTTTGACATTTATTCTTGTACTTCATTGTATCTTAATATTTAATGTTTTAGTGTGCAGTAATTTTAAGAAATTACACTTGCTGCTTATTTGTAATGCTTAGTCTATTTTTTTCTGTGAGTTCCTGTATACATAATTGTGAAATTAAATTTGGCAAATAAGTTTTTGTGTTTCCTTTAATTTTGTGATGTGGTTTGATTCTGAATGTTATTATTTTCTAACCTTTTGAATTTTTTAATTTAGGATAGTGATAGCGAAGTAGAAGAAATTGAACCAAGTGAAAATAAAAGGATGTCACCTGTGCTAAAAAGGACACCATCACCAACTGAAGACATGAGAACAGAGGAAGAGAGAAAGGAAGAGCTTGTAATTATTATTATTTGTTTTATTGAAAAAAAAATGGGCTTTAGCATTTGTTTTAGAAACATGATTTCTAGTTGGGGGAGGGAATGCTATCTCTGAAAAAAATATTTCAACTTCATTGTTTTACATTAAATTTTCTTTTAAATATTAGTATAAGTATGATAAAGAGAATATTGACCATTCTTGGGTTGTTTCTGAAGACTGAGTTTGAAATGAATGGAATAATGCTTTAGCTTTAGGAATATATATATATATAGTTCTTTTTGAGTTTATAACAATTTATTTTGTCTTATAATAATGGTTTCTTTTCTTCTTATGTAAGGCACCTTGGTTACTCCATGAGATATTTGTAATAAAAATTTAGGTCTTTGTAACTGCAAATTGCTAAAAATGTTTGGAAAACTGAAAGTTCCATCTGACTTAGATTTGCCTTAAACTCTAATTCCGTCTATATAAATTTTAAGTTAAAGGTACTTTATTTTAATGTGTCATATATGTATATATATATATATCTTGAAATCTTTTGGAGATTTACTCCTATACTTTTTGCTTTTTTTTTCCAACAATTGGCTTTCGCAGAAAGTTGGCGCCTTTAAAATTCGAATTTAATGCACATAATTGATTCCCAAGATCGATTGGCATTTGATTGTTGGAATTCCAATTCTGGGTTGCCTTTTTCATAGTAATAGTTTATAATATAATTATCTTTTTGTATTTCATTGTATGATTATTAATTAGGTAACATTATTTTATATTTAATTTTAATTATTGGTTTAAAAGGTGTATATACTGAAAATGTTATTTGAATTTTAATTGTTTGTAAAATATTTAACTATATATATATAAATAAACAAAAATAATAGACAGTGAAAATATTACTAGTAAGAATTTATTTGATTTATTTTGGGTTTTTAAATTTTCATATATAAGTTTTTGTTTGAAATAAAAAACTCTACTATCCCTTTCTTAAATTTTTTCACTAAAATGGTAAACATTTATAATTTTTTGTCACAACAGAAATCAAAATTTTATGCTTTGACTTTTTTTTTAATGTTCACCTCATAATTTTTAAGCTAGGTTAATAAGATTTTTAAGGTAGCAGATTTGTTAATTGGGCTTTTAATGTTTGTTTTGCATTCCACAAATGTCTAATGTAGTGAAATTATTTCTGTAATTTGATTAAGTGGGGTTTGATAGTAGTTTTTTTGTATGAGGTGATTCATAAAAAATTTTGAATGAATAAAAATATGTGGAATTTAGTTCTTATTGCATAGTTAGTTTCCCCTTCATTTAATTCAGAAACATTAATCTTCCAAGTATTCAATTATTTTGACTATTGTACTTTAAACTCTTAGGAATGAGCTTTTTATGTAGATAAACCATACTTTTTTGTATGCAATTAAGTATCTGAAATCTCAAAAGTATTCCTACCTTTGAGATTTTAAAAATATATTCTAACAAATTAGAATAATCTGATCTAGAATTGAGCATCAAAATGGAAAAGGCTAGTTCGGCTCCTTGGATAATTAAACTAAAAGTGATTATCGTAGTAATTTTACTCTCTGTGTTATTTGATTGCTTCATTCTAAAGTTATTTTGTAAGCTCTTATATTCTATGAACTATATTATTAATGAAATTCAAATTATTAAAAATTATTTTTAGTTTGAAAACAACTATGACCATTATGAAAAATATTCCAAGTTCAAAAGTGATGATGCTGTCACAAAAAACTCCCCCTTAAAGCTGTATTTGTTACTTCAGATTTTATTTCTTTTGAACAAGGTGAACTGAATTTTCCATTGTGGTGTCTCAAAAATGCTTTTAACTTGATTAATAATAATGAAATGCTTTTTTAAGATCAGAATTGTATAAAAGACAATTATTGAATGCTTTATTTTTATTTTATTTTTCAACAGATGTTGAAAGTGCGTCGCACATTGACAGAAATTTTGTTGTCTGTTACAAACTCTGAAATGGTGGACATTGCGCAAGAGGTGTTTAGGAAAGCTGTTTCTAAAGGTATCAGGAAAAAAAATTACTTTTTTGACTTGATCAGTAAAAATTTGCAGGTTGTGTTTTCTGAATATCTAAAATGTACATATCTTGAGATTCAGACAATAAATCATCTGTGGTAAGTTGCGGATTCACTGTTGGATGTTTCTTGATGAAACTTTTGATCAGTAACTGGCAAAATTATGGGATGGATGTTGATTGGCTAGCCCTTTTATTGTAGAATCTCTTTCATTAATTGAATGAGAGGCAAGTTTCAAAGAGACAAATGTAAATAATTATAATGTGCATATTATTCCATTGTGTTATAAAACATTACTGGCATCAACTTTTTTTTCCCCTTTTGCTTATTTAAAAAGTTGTTTGTCTATAGTTGAATAATAAAAAAGAAAAATAGCAAATAATTGAAAAATGCAGAAATTTTAAACTTTTGAAAACAAGAATAATAAACAATTAACTTAGTTTAGTCATTTGAAACATTTTTCCTGTAATAGCTGTTATTTGGCATTGCAGTTTTGCAAATTGTATACCCTTCCAAAATTATGCTTAGTTTATACTGTGAGTTAGCCTTTTAAAATTTCCCCTCCTTTAAAAATATAGTGATTCTTTTGTACCAAACATTTTTCGTAGGGCATTTGTATTAACAAAGTTCACAACTGCAATTAAAGTGAAGTTTTTGTTCCAGCAAGCAAGAAAAATACTATATTTTCTTCTTCAAAATTTATTAATATAACTTTTTTTTTAAATTATTAGTTTTTCTACTCTGGAGAATAGCGCAGAATTTTATACTTATTTTTGCAACACCCTTTTGTTCTTTACTTTTCATTTCATATGAAAGAAAATTTGAATTTTGCTGTGTAGAAATGTTAATTATAATTATCACTTCTTTTTTTGTTATTAATTTAATTCTGTCTCTTGTACTTCCTTTTAAATCATAATTCTCCTGCTATTCTTAATCATTAGAAGAAGATAAAGTGACCAATGATGTTTTTCTCCCAGTTTGTTTGAGATAGAGATATGTGATTCTGCTGATCAATAATTTTATTTTACTTAAGTGTTGTTTTAGGTATATCTGAACATCATTCAGCTGTGATATATGAATTTTGATTTGTTCTTTGTCACTAAACTTTTATATATATTACATAAAAGCTCCAGCTCGTCAGCTGGCCACAGCCACATCATTGAGCTCTGTAGCGTCTGGATTGCGTAAGTATTAGATTCATTTGCGTTTATGCGCTGCTTGCTGTTAAAACAAAAATTGTTTGTATTTTAGTGGATGGAAGTGTGTTTGAGTGAAGTATGGCATGCGAAGGTATAAATACTATCTATTGCTCACATTTTGTTTTAAATCATTTTCAAAAGAGAAAGAATTCAAAGATTTTTTAATGGAAAAGCTACATTGAATTCGTAAAAAGAAAAAAAAAATCTTGCTGAAAGATTTATCGACATACTTCATAAATTTAGTCGGATAAAATTTAACCAATAAATGTCAGTTTATTAGTCTGGAAATTCAATCCTTATTTATTGTATGAAAGTTACTGATTTTAGAAATACAAGAATCTTAAAGTTCTTTTGATTTTACTGTCTAATGCTTTTCATCATATATTCAAATGTTTATAGATTAAAATGATATAAATTAGAAAGAAAAAAAATGTTGTTAGTATTATCAGTGCAGTATACTTGTAGAATAATACCCTTTTTGTAATTCCATTTAAAGGTAATTTGTATGTGTTCTGTATTCAGCTGCACTGTGTGGATGAATGTCATGGGACAAATGCACACAGTTGTAATCAAAATAATATATTATCTTGGGGGGAAAAAAATGGCATTGAGAACACTATGTTTGAGATCTAGTGAGAAGACATTATGTTTCTGTAAATGAAACAAATTTGTTAAACCAAAAAATGTTGTTAATATTATCACTGCAGTATACTTTTAGAATAATACCATGTTTGTAATTTCATTTAAAGAGAATTTGTATGTGTTCTGTATTCAGCTGCACTATGTGGATGAATGTCATGGGACAAATGCACACAGTTGTAATCGAAATAATTTATTATCTTGGGAAAAAATGGCATTGAGGACTCTATGTTTGAGATTTAGTGAGAAGACATTACGGTTCTGTAGATGAAACAATTTGTTAAAACCAACTTCATAGTGAGTCCTAAATCATCAGCCTGATTTGCTTTGAAGTTGAAATTACATTCAAAGAATTCTATTTAGGATTGTGTACGTTTGGTATTTGTGTTAGTTTGGAAGATCTGTGAAGAGGAATTCAAAGAATTGAACATTCTGCCCGTTGATCTGATCCCGTTTTGCTTTAAGTATGATAGGATTTCTGGTTTTAATGGATTTGTTTATATCCATTCTTGAAGAAACTGCATGTTTCTTGAAATCTCATGCATAATGTGAAATTTTGTTTGAGCATATTTATGTAAAGCAACTGTTTCAAAGCCTCAAAAAAACTCCTATGATTAAACTTCATAACATGTAGACAATGATTACTTTGTAAATTATCCATTTCTTTTGCTATTTTAAAGACAATGAGAATATTGCTTGGACCATTTTAATTTTTACCTGTTATTCATGGGTGTTGTCGGTAACTCCATGTAAATTTGGATTACTAACTTTTTAGTGACATCTTCTTTTGTTGTGTCTGTCTCAGTTCAGCAAGAAAAAAAGTGTCTAACAGATTTTTATTTGTTAAATTGACTGACTACAAAAGTGTTACAAAGTATTTGTTCTGCGTCAAGATCTACTGACTGGCTTCATTAAAAAAAGAAACAATACCTTCGTGCGTATCATTTTAGACATTTTCAAGTGATGTGTTTGGCTAATGACTTGCAAAAGTCATTAAATTTCTGTCATCCGAAAGCCATCCTCTTCACCATTGTATTTCTTGATATTTGTTAGTTCTTATATGCTTCTCCAAAAATCATTGGATTTTGCTGAATGTTGTAATGATGAGTAAGTGGTGGATAGCTATAAATCTACCATAACACTGTTAATTAATACTGGAATATGATCTCTGATGTAGGTATTCCCCTTGTAAGGAAATTGAGACTGGCTTGAATGAACTATAATCCAGCATACTGAACTAAAGAAAGTTTTATCAATTATTTTTAAGGGAGGCAGACTGTTGCGCAAGATGTTAAGTGATTGGAAGCATTATTAATATTTTTATCTTTCCAACTGAACAATGTTTATGCGTACGTGCGACGTAAATAGCCTGAATAAATTATTTTTATATAAAGAAGGGCTGTTTTCTTGAGTCTGCTTGTTGACTGAGTGGCTTGATTCCAGTCAAATTATCTGTGCAGCATTATGAAAAGTTGCCGAACTTTGAACTGTGCTCCACTTTCGTATTTATTGGTTGACCAAGTACTGATCCTGCCTCTATGGGGACTGTCACATCCTGTCTGGGATAGAAATTTCCAGAGTAACTGAATGCTACCGCTTTATTGCTGCTTCTCTAAATGCTACCGTGATGCCTTTTATTGCTACTACGTATGTGTGCTTCAAATCATATGGACTGTAGCTGACCTGATGTGATTTGCTTAAGTTTGCCCTTTAAATAATAGAAACCTTATCAGCTTTCTTGAAGCACGGAATGCATGAATAGCAGTTGAGATGTGGCGAATTGTGTTATCTCAGTTGCTAGAACTTTCTCCACCCTTGAAGTTTGATGAGGTTGATATCAACATAATTATGTTCCAGAGATGTTTATTTCTGTCGAAACTAATTTATCTGAAATCCTTTTTTCTTGGATTCCTCTTTGTGGCTAGTCATGTATAGCTATAGAACTGTTTAGAAAAAATTGTAAGTGTCTTCACTATATACCTCTGCTGCAAAATTGAAAATATTTTATTCCAAGCATAAAAAACTGCAAAGCCATGATTTCTTCAAGAAATGGCCTCGTGTCCATTTTATTATTATTTGAATTATTCATATTTTACAGAAGAAAAGTGTAGGAAAATGACTGTTAAACAACAAATTATGTTTGCTTGCAATTCATTTAAATCGTAATACATGCTAAATGTATTTTAAGCATGTGTTCACACCTTATATCAAGTTCTTTGTGAATATAAATTTGTGTTTCTGTTCAACTTGTGCATTTTCGGATATCTCTACTTCATTCAATTTATTTGCTGTGGAAGTAATGATTAATCTCTAAAGATTCGGGAAAGACGTAAAGCATTGTTGGAAAAATTACTATTAAAAATGACTAGACATTTGATTTTAGTGAAAAAGGAAAGTGCCAATAAAGATTTATCTGCTGAATGTTACAAAAATGAAACTTTAAAACGATGAAATGTATTTTATTTTTTACTAAGGAAAAGTTCTTAAGTATGGAAAAAGTAGCATAAATCTGATCCATTTGACTGCACTTCTTATTTGTATTATCAATCAAAAAGCTTCTTGAAATGAATTTATATTTCCTCTTTATCTCTGATGAATTTACTTGCCTGTGTTAAACTATCTAATTGAATTGCTTAGTAAGTGTGCAAGATGTATTACAATATCGTAGAATCTGCGATTACCAAGTGGTTAACCATGGTGGTGTTTGAATATGTCAAGAAGTAAAAGGCAAGAGAATTAAGGAATCAAATAATGCTACTTTGGATGTTTTTGAATAAAAATGTCATTTGTAAAATGTAAAAGTAATGGAGTTATCTTATTTGGAACTGATTTCCCTGTCAACAGGATATTTTTCTGTGAAAGTGCTGATTCCCTTTGCTGCAAATAATCACATTTATAATCTCACTGTATTTGTTAGCAAACATTTCCAATTCTGTAGCTGAATACTTGTGTTTTTGAACATTATTAAAATATTATTTTGCATATTCTATGGTATTTTAAAGCTGTAGATATATACAACAGCTCTAAATCTCATTCTATATAATCACTTTCATTTTGTATTTATTGTTTCAAATGTCATATAAATATTTTTTTGTGTTTTAAGGTAGGCAAAGAATTGAGTGATAATTTTTAAAATTGTTTTCTAGCACATTTGTGTTTACTGTGGGAAAAATCTCATTATTACAAGATTAACATATAAATTTTAAAAAATGAAATATTAATCTAGTGATATTGAATTAAACAAATGCACTAAAATGTATACTTGATATATATATGAATCAGTAATTTGTTGCAATTCCAATGCAGTATACATATTAAAATTTTCAAATAATACCTTCTACATTTATTGTTTTTATATGCTTTTGAATAAGGTTTTAGTAATAAATATTTGTGTTTTTTACAATGCTGAATTACAAGAATCTTGGTTATAATAATGCATAGGTAATAATAATAAAAGTACTATCATTTTTGGTAGATTTATCTGTCTAGATTATTACATTGAAATAAATTTTAATCAATAATTATTGAAATTAATAATGTATACATACGAATAAATTAATAGAACAAGGTAATAGAAACTTTGTTCAAATCGCCCCTATTTGCTGTAATTATTTAATTATAAAAGTTGTTTAAAAATTTGCATTTGTCTTTGAATTTAAAATAAAATGTGAGCAATATTTTTAGTGAAAACTGATAACTTCAGTCAGTTTGGGTTCCTTTAAAACAAAACTGTTAATGCCTTTGTGCCTATCATAGCTCAAACATTTCTTTGTTATTAATCCATAATATGTTAAAACATACAAATGTTTCTGTATCTGTTTGTGAAGCTTATTAAATTACAGAGATATTTCCAAATATACTGCAAAGTATACATTCTATATTAAATAAAATAAATTTGCACTAGCATCACGTAGGCTGAAAGCAAACACAACTTTAATAAATAAATAAAATTTTATATCTTATAATATTTCTAAAGTATTTTTTGCCTTCTTAATTGGATGATAATAGATTGATATAATGATTGTTTTGATGACAGTTTGGTTTGAATGAAACAGTCCGACTGAATAAGTAATGTTGGTTTTATTAAAGCTTTAAGAGTATACTTTACTAACTCGGTCTCTTTAAAAATCTTAAGTATTTTTGTGGAAGATAATATTCATTTAGAAGAATTTTTGACCATGTATACTTTTTGAATGAAGAAAGACTGAAAATTATTCTATAAAAATATTTATACAAATTGACTGTGTGTGAATATCTTATTTAAAATATTTTATGTCAAGTCCAAAGCTGACAATATTGTGTTCTGCTGAATTTGGACTAAGTTTTATATAAGATAGCTTGTAGCTTTGTTTCAAAAACTTAATGCCCATAATATTTCTGGAGGTAACATGTGTAAGTATAATGAGAAGTTTTTCATTATAATTATTTCTTTTCACTGAAATATAATCTATAATATATTTAATGGAGGTGTGACCTAAAATTGGTGTATGTTTTGTATAAATCATCTCTTTGGAAAATGATACAGTTTTCATGGAATTCATTTGGATGGAATGTGCAATTTAGGTGGACTTGCCAGCTATGGGACCGAAAGTGAGGCCAGTGACCAGGACGAAGAGGACGCCTCGGACTCGGAAGAAGAGCTTTACCGCAGAATTAAGGAGAAGAAGAGGCTTTTTGCTCAGAAGGAGAAGAAAATCATCGCTGAGCTTGAGAGAAAAGAGTATGAGGAAAAATTGGAAGCTGAGAGAGAAAAAATGAACAACGGTAAAAAGTTTTATTTATTTCGGAAATAGAAAGAACATCAGTGCACTTGGAAGAAGGGGGGGGGGGGATCCTTAAAATTTCTTTAAAGGCTCATTTGCATCAGGCATTTATCCTGAAATGTAATTTGTCTTAAAAAGTCCAAAATTCATATATAGTGTGCAGGGGCCTTGGATCTGTCCCAATAAATTTTTTTCAGGTCTGAAATTTCTTTCACTTCATAGCAGTTCCAGATAGTGTAAAATTTTGGTAAAATAATGTATTGTTTGTTGTAAGCATATTTTTTTTTTGTAAGAGATATTTCTTTTTCTAATACCAGCATATGCTGTTTTTATTGGTACCTGTGAAATAGACTAGGCACCTTGGACAATTCATCTGCTTAGGTAGATTTTAAGAAAAGTTTTATGTTAAATTCTGAATGGGAAAACTTTTACTGGGTTGCAATAAATGTTTCATGAAGAAGGAATACTCAACACTTCTAAGAAGGAGAAAGGATATGAATGTACCATGTAATGTAGTTTGTGAAAAGGCATCTCTTTTGAAGTATGCAATTTTTCTACCTTCTTTTTATAAAATCCATCCACATCCCAAGGGCACAGGTCATTGTATTCAGTATTCAACTGGAATTCCAGATTTATTACCATCTCAAATATATGTCTCCAGTTTTGATTTAGAACAAATATATCATTAGGATAGTTTAATAATTTTAGATTATATCAAAATCAATGGCATAGGCAAACTTATTCTTTAAGTAAACTAGTAAAAGTCGACTCATTTTGTTAAAATGTGCATCAAATGAACAATCTGCAATTATTCAAAATTATGTCAGATTTTTACAGCATACTAGTTTTCAGGATTTTTGAAATGGACTCACAATCACCCCAGTAAGTGATAAATGTATTTCTTTTTAATCATGATTTGTGTGTTATGCATTTTCGGGTTCTTAGTTTTTGAACTGGAAGTATCTTCTTAAATTTAAAATGAGCCAAATATGACTGAAATCATGCAAACTGTAACATAACAGGAGTTGAAAAAGGTACAGCAAGTTAATCCTCCACACCAAAAATGTGTAATTAGAAGAAATTTTTGTTAGTTTTAATCTTTAATTACACTTTTTTTATTTAATGCATAAATCAGAAATATCTTTTTATCTAGAGCAGGGGTGACCAACCTTTATTTCCTTGTGTACCCCTTGATTGTTTATATTTTCTTGTACCCCTATTATCATATCCTCCCCCTACCTCAAACCATCCGACTATTCAAAATTTTTAAGAGTCGAATGAAACATGGTGGCGACAGAACCGGGATGTCAGGGAATTTTATCGATCTGGAAAAGTCGGGAAAATTCGTAAAAATATCTCAAAATCAGGGAAAATTAATAGTTATTTGTTACTTTTTTTCTTATGTCTAGCATTATTTGTAATAATAAATGGAATAAAAAGAACACTTGTATTCATTCATAAAAGCACAAGTTTTTGATTAGAGCACTGAATTTCTTATGATTCGTTAAAGAATAAAGATTTGAAGTAATATTTTGGTGGTTTGTTTTGTTTAAATCTTTGCTAAAATATATATTATTAGGTATGTATAATTATACTATTTTTATATTTATGCTGCAAATATGTTATTCTGATACTCATGCAAAGAGCATTAATTAGTTATTGAATTGTTTTAAAGTTTTGAGCAAAGATCATAATAACCTTTACTGTTAAAAAAATTTAACTTGTGTTGCAAAGAATAGTTTTAATGTTTCTTAGAATTCTTATGCAGTTTTAGAAGCAAAGTATTTTGTTAAAATTTCCAGTATTTTTTACATATAAGAAATGTGATATACTTTTTAAATAGATTTTTTTAGGATGTTCATTCCATTTTTTTAAAAATTAAATTCCTAAAAAATATATTATTTTTTCATATTAAATAACTGGTAAAAGTGTTTGCCAGGAAACTAATATAATTAGTAGCCGTAAATTAGGGAAATGTTGTAAGTTTAGTCAGGGAAATTTTTTTCACATTTTCTGTAGCCACCCTGTGAAAGAAATCCAGCAAATGTTATTAATATAACATTTGCTGGACTTATTTTTGATAGTAGTAATTCAATGCCAAAACAAATGAAATTAGTATTGCAATAATTTTGCTTTAACTTATAAGTATAGCTTAAAATTACTCTCCATAATAATCAACCATTCAGAAGTCATAGTTATTGTATTTGTTATTAACCTGGAGAAGCGAAATTCTGTATCTTTTTTAATTCCTTATATATTCTTGTTTCTGCCATTACCAACTTTTATTTTGTGTACCCCTAACTAGCCCTTCGCGTACCACAGGTTGGGAACCTCTGATCTAGAGAAAGAAAGTTCCCAAATATTTTTCAGAATGTCGAAACACAATGCAACTTCTGTTTTGAAATTAACATTTCTCATCTCGCATTTTGTTATTTTACTAAGCAATTGGTCAAAAAAAAGTTCATTAGTGATAGATTTTATCCTGTGAACTGAACTTTTTTTTTATTTTTAAAATTAAGAACATTATTATTTATGAACAGTAGCCCTAGTTATCTTAACATAATTGGGAAATGCTAATATCAGATAAATGAAATTGTTAGTATAATAAAAAAGAAAGAAAGTGAAGATCTAAAAGAGAAACCCAACTTTTTTTAAAATGTAAAATACCCATTTCAAGATATACTGTAATTCAAGACAAGAAGGACAATATTGTTACAAAGCTATAAAGTCGTTTCCCTGAGATGCTAATCTTGGTGACAAACTTGGCGATAAATTTGGTGGCGAAGTTGGCGACAAGGGAATTTTCTAGAACGATCTCAAACTTTCCACCTATTTCTACTGGTTTCATGAACTTTCTAGAGATTACATAACTTCCTACGTAATGAAGTCACTTCCTGTTGAAAAGTATAAAGGCAAGTTCTCAAGCCAAGAAGAGTCAGTTGGATCTTAATCTGCAAGCAAGCTGGTGAGCTAATAGGAAATCTTTGAGCAATGTGTTGAGATTTAACCGTAATCTCTGTTATGAATTTTTACAAGTGTTGTTTTAATACTTGTATTATGTTTCTTTGCTTAGAATACCTGTAAAATAAAGGCTTTTTTTTTTTTTTTTTGTAATCCTGCTTATTGGACTGCATTCACGTACACCCACAAGACGATTTTGTCACATTTGGTGTCAGAAGTGAGGTCTAGATTTTTCTGTGTATACCTTGGATCAGAGCAATGGATGAAAAGTTTGAGAAGTTGTTTGCCATGATGGCAGAGATGAAAGCCGGATTGGAAGACAAAATGGAGGCTGGGCAGGAAAAGATGAAAGCTGGACAAGAAGAGATGAAAGCCGGATTGGAAAAGGAAATGGAAGCTGGACAGGAGAGAATGGAGCAGGTTCAAGAAGAAATGAAAGACCTGATCCGAGCTGGCAAAGAAGAGATGAGAGCTCATGTCGTAAGTCAAGTGGAAGGAATCAAGGATCACGTTAATGGATGTATAGGAAGAATGGAAGAGGAAGTCCAAGGTGTGAAAGGAAAGATCGAGGAAGTGAAAACTGAAGTTCACGAAAAGATGAGTGACCTAGAGAGAAGACTTAGTGATATTGAAACTAGACCAAACAATTTCCCGGCAAATCCAGAATTCTTGTATTTGCGGCCGACAGTTAAACCCTTGACATTCAACATGCTAACATCATGGACAGTTGTTAAGACTCAGTTTGATGTTGTGAGCTCTACAAATGGATGGATGGATTCTGTGAAAGCCAGTCAACTTGTGGCATTGCTCCGAGGATCAGCAGTGGAGGTTCTTCAAGGAATTCCAGCTGATAAGTTGACAGATCTAACGGCCATCGAGAAGGCTTTGGAATCCAGATTTGGAGACAGCCACCTGACGCAATTTTATAGAACTGAACTGAAAACAAGAAGACAGAAGCCAGGAGAAAGCCTTCAGGTATTAGCCGCCGATGTAGAGCGACTAATGAGCCTGGCCTACGGCGAGTGCCCTCAAGATGTCCGAGACAGCCTAGCAGTCCAGAACTTCATCGATGCCATCAAAGACGAAGAAATGCAACTTTCAACAAGGTTAATTGACTTTACTTTAGGTTAATGGATTTGAAATTGGCCTTGGCATATAGCATGAAATTTGAATCTGCGAAAACTGCTTCGAAGATCTCTATACACGCAAGGTCAATAGAGAGAGAGAGAGACAATGACACTTTGAAAGAAAGAGATGATAAATTTGAATCTCTGTTGAAAGCGTTGGAAAAATTAGTGAACAATCTTGCTGCTGAACAGAACGCTCCTCGGCGACATCCGAACATGACTTGTTGGAAGTGCTTTAAGAAGGGGCATGTACAGAGGGCATGCCAAGTGAATGACGTCTACTCAAGAAAATTGACTTGCAGTCGTCTTGCGGAATGAAAGATACCTACTCTGAATAAATCCCCTGAAAAAGGACTGAAAGTTTCTGCACTTAACGGAGGGGGAAATGGACTCTATCTGGAAGGATTGATTTGTGATATCCTGTGTTTGTTTTTGGTGGACACAGACACGAATATAACTCTTTTAAGAACAGACCTGGCACCTAAAGTGAAGGAAAGACTTATTTACACAGCTCCAAATTTGACTCTTAAGACTGCCACAGGTGAAAAAGCAAAGATACAAGGGAAACTTGATGCTTCAATCGAATGTGGATCCGGAAAATTCCAACATAGAGTCTACGTAGCTGATATCACCGATTCCTGTATTCTCGGCCTGGACTTTCTACAAAAATTTAAATTTACGGTAAACCTGGAGGAGAACGAAATATGAACAGGATCGGAGAAAATTTCGTTTCCAGGCAGTACACAACATCGCAAAAGAACCTCTGATGGAAAGAATGTTCTCTCTCGACGACTCTGTCTTGAAGGTTGTGAACCTTGTTCGAATGCTGAAAAGAAGTTCAGAATGGAAACAGATATTTCTGTGGAAGCCTCAACCATGACAACTGAGAACAGATGGTCTTTAAGTGAGATCCAAAAAGCATAGCTGGAAGATCCAGATATTAGACCAATTCTGAAGATGAAACTAAATTCGGCGGATCGACCATCTTGGCAAGAAATAGCTCGTGAGAGTCCTGCAACCAAACGATATTGGGCTCTTTGGAACACCTTATATCTTAAAGATGGTATTCTATATTGCGAGTGGGAGAGTAATGATGGAGGCTTTTATTGACAACAACTATTTCTCCTGAATTGCAGAATTCAAGAAATTCTATGAGAGACTCATGACAACACAAGTGGAAGACATTTTGGAGTCATGAAAACTTTACGTAAAACTCGGGAGTGATTTTACTGGGACCGACTTAGCGCTGGCGTTGAGAAATAGTGCAGGGAATGCCAAGCTTGCGGAGCCCGAAAACAGAACAAGGAAAGTCAGTAACTGGAAGGACTCCAGCAGACATTTTCTGATCAAACGCTAAGATTCCCCTGTGATATTCTCTTTGGAAGACTGAGGGATACGACTTCCTCGCCGACTAATTTAGAGGCACGTTTGGAAAGCGTTCAGGCATCTACCGGAGAGCAATTTGAACTGTCCAGGGAACGAATGAAGACTCGTTACGACTCCAGAGCAACAGACTACCATTTCAAGGAGGGAGATCTAGTCTGGATGTATAACCCAAAGCGATAGAGAGGCCCGAGTCCCAAGTTACAACAGAACTGGAAAGGACCGTATACTGTTGTCAAGAAACTGAACGATGTTGTCTACAGAGTACAGAGGTCGTCCAACGCCAAGCCAAAAGTCAACCATATAAATCGGTTAGCTCCATACAGGACCACTGATCATAGTTCTATGTAAAGAGACTGCTGGGACGTGCAGTCTTTGAAGAGGGGAGCAATGTTACAAAGCTATAAAGTCGTTTCCCTGAGATGCTAATCTTGATGATAAATTTGGTGACGAAGGGAATTTTCTAGAAGGACCTCAAACTTTCCACCTATTTCTACTGGTTTCATGAACTTTCTAGAGATTATATCACTTCCTACGTAATAAAGTCACTTCCTGTTGAAAAGTATAAAGGCAAGCTCTCAAGCCAAGAAGAGTCAGTTGGATCTTGATCTGCAAGCAAGCTGGTGAGCTAATGGGAAGCCTTTGAGTGCTGTGTTGAGATTTAACGGTAATCTCTGTTGTGAATTTTTACAAGTGCTGTTTTAATACTTGTGTCACGTTTCTTTGCTTAGAGTACCTGTAAAATAAAGAGCTTTATTTTTGTTATCCTGCTTATTGGACTGCATTCACATACACCTACAAGACGATTTTGTCACAATATATATCCAACAAATAGTAGTTTTTTTCATTCCAGATGGGAATATTCACATTTTCTTCTTCCTTATGTAACTTGCTATTTTTAGGGTAGCAAAATTAGCCATTTCATTACTATGATGAAATAAGGTAAATTTTAATACTTGTATATATAATTAGATTTTTATGTGTTGCTGAATATATTGTAACTTTGCTTTTTTATTATTATTTTCAGATAAAAACAGTGAAAAAAAATTGAGTAAAGATTTTCTTACTCCAGAAAAATTGGAGGATCCTTCTGATAATAATATTGGTGATAAGATTGATAATTCATTTACTCATACAGAGCCTGCTGAGCTTAATTTACCAGTTGAACCCTCTGTGTTATTTGTTAAAACAGAAGAAATGCAAGAAAATAACAAATCGAATAAAATGAAAATTGAAACTTTGAAGCCTTTTGCAGAAAATACTAAACCTGGGAAGAAAGAAGAATCCGATTCCTCTGACTCCGAAGAATCGAGCTCTTCGGGTACTACTAGTGAATCAGGGGGTAAACATAAGAAGAAATCACTTAAAGAAGCTAAGAAATCGAAATCTGAATCAAAGAAGTCGTCAAGAAAGGATAAAAGTTCTTCCAAACATGGCAGCCGACGTAGACGTAGCAGAAGTAGGGATAGTGAGAGTTCTGAAAAACACAGAAGGGAACGATCACATGACAGGAAAAACAGCAGCTCCAAAAAGAAGAAAAAGTACAAAAGGAGTGATAGTAGTGGCAGTTCTAGTAGCTCATCTCATAGGAGAAAACGCAGTAGCAGATATGAATCTGGTCACAGTCATAGAGAACGCAGGAGTCGTAGTTACGACGATAGAGAGAGGAGACGAAAGCGTAGCGTTAGTCCATCTAAAGTGCACAGTAAAAGTGACATCAGGTCATCTCGTTCTCATAGGTATAGTGATGATAAGTATGACAGAAAGTATAAAGATGAAAAGAAATATTATGACCATAGGCACAGTCCATCACCCTCTGGACACTCATCTAGGCTTCCAAGGAAATACAGGTCTAGGTCACTTAGTTCTGAAGGTCAGAGTCCTGGTAAGAAATTGAAGAAATATCGGAATCGTTGATTGGCATTTTAAGGTTGTTGTTTTATTTCTTTCTTTTTCTCCTTAAAATAATCATTGTGTATATATTTACTGTACAATATTTTGTAAATTTGTAAAGACTGATTGATACTCAAACTATAATTCATTATCTTTTGTGTTTCCACTTTGTTTCATATGGCAATTATAAATATTATAATTATAGGCATGTGTTTGGTCAGAATTTCATTGTATTTTAAATAAAAGCATCCTTGAGCATGCTTTACTCTTAATTAATTTTGAGGAGTCTATTTTGAATTTTAAGTTTTCTTAAAGCATCGAATCCTAAATAACTTCAAATTTCATTCCTCTCTCTGACTTCAGTGTTTATTTCTTAACCGAGAAAGAGAGTGATATGCACATATTGAACTTGATATTACTGAAACGTATGTTTTCCTTTTATTTCATTATCTCAAAGCAATTTAGTTATTTCTATAGTTGCATTTATGAATGTTATGGATTCAGCCAATTTTCTATTTATTTCTCTTTTTCAAATTGGAAAGCTTTTTATCTGAATCTTTATACAGTAGAACTCTGCTAATTCGAACCGATTTTATTTTCGAAAATTTTATGTAATTTCGAAAATTTATGTACAAAAAAGTACCTTTTTTGCATGCATAATTTTGTACACATAGAAGAAACTAATGCAATTCGCCGTAAGAAAAGGTCACTTCATACAGGAGTACATCCATTATTCTAATGAAAAGGGGAGACAAATTCTCTTTCTATTGCTTTTGAATAAAAGTATTCAAGATATAGTAGTACTGAGTACTTATAACTTATATTTTTTTTTTAGCACACATCTTTTTTCTTTTCTATTTTTATTGGAATTTCGGGTAATCCGAATTTTTTGTAATCCGAACAGGCATTGGTCCCAATTAGTTCGGATTAGCAGGGTTCTACTGTATTTTCTAAAGATTAAAAATTTTGAAAGACCAATTATTCTAATGCATTAAGCTGGTAAATTTGCTATTTTATTTCTTTAAAAGCCTGCACATAGAAAAAAGAAGTTAATTCTAGATGTTTAAAACACACTAGTTAAAATTATCATTCATTTTTAATACCTAGATTGCTATTTGGATTTCTGTGGACTGTGCTTTCACTTTAAACATTTATTCTACAAAAATAATTAAAATTCTAGTCTTTTATGATATATCCACTATCATATTTGAATGGATAAATGAAATTTGTTTCATGAGCAGGAAACATGAGTCACAAAAATAGAATCAGTAGTTACTATTTGAAGTGAAGTTTAAAAATGTTTTGCATTTTTTTGTTGTATG
Organism: Araneus ventricosus; assembly: GCA_013235015.1. NCBI lineage: Eukaryota > Metazoa > Arthropoda > Arachnida > Araneae > Araneidae > Araneus > Araneus ventricosus. Next base: position 430,344 of record BGPR01000446.1, read on the forward strand.
TTTAAGATTTGTGCGCACAACCTTCTATCCTATGCCCACGGGTGTTTTAGTTCCAAAGGGACAAACTTGTAGGAGGGATATGTGTTCTGAAGCAACTTGGAATTGCATGAACCCTAGATGCTGGAGCGAGAAACCTTGGTGTTATGCAATATAAGTTGCATATTTGAATTTGGAGTGCCCAGTGCATGATTTTGCACATTCTCCTTATGAATGGGAGTATGCCTCATCGAATGATATTCGTTGTATGCCAGGTGATTATCAGCAAGCTCTACATTCACATAATCGCCCAACTTATTCCTTGTGTGAAATTAATTTTTTCTGCAGGGGCGTATTAAAGGCTAGGTTGCACCAAGCGCGAGCCTGGGGCCCTGTGCTGAAAGGGCTCCCGAAATGCAGAAAGTTTTTTTTATCGTGATAAATTGACTTATCCAAGGAACTCCCCAAATTCGTTTCTGTGTAAACAGATGTAAAATCCTGGTTCAGACAGACTATTGTTTAATCAATTCCAGATAGAAAAACACCACCCCATCAGAACTTTCAGGCCTAACGCAGAAGCCCATTCGTTATTTAAAAACCTCATGAAGCTGTCATTTCAGTTATTAGACAGCGTGGCCATGTCTTCATTTTCAATGATTATCAAATAATTCAGTTGTCGTTAGTACAAATAGATTAGTTCAGTTAGTAAACTTTTTTTCATTTTCAGAGAGCCAATTGAATTCAGTGGGTTATTTAGAATAATTGCCACTGTGGAAATTAGTGATTCCCGCTTTCTATTCATTTCCCCCTTGCAGTTTTGTTAAACTCCCATTAAAGATCATTTGTCAACACTCGTCACCATGGTCCTTTACCATCATTTTTCTTAATTTGGCCACCAAGATACAGCCTTGAACAAAGGAAATCTCGTTAAATGATGAAATTTCTTGATGATTCTGGTTTATGTTATTGTGGGAAACTTTACTGAATTTAGTAGCGACGCTATTCAAATCTGTACGAGTCTCGAATGGTGAAGAAAATGCCTTTCTTTTTCTTTTTGAAAAGACTTTTGGTGACTGTCGGTGGAAAAAAATCCAGTGCAGCACTTTGCATAATTGCGTGGAAACAAATTCTTATTCTGGGAATAGATGCAACTGATGAAGATTCAAATGCAGAAGCTAATCTAAAAGATAAAAGGAAGCGCTTCGAATGTGGGAAGATTGGTCATATTTCTCCTCAATGCTGAAAAAATGACAAAAGAGGAAAGGAGAAGCACGTTACGAAACCCGGCTCAAGTTCGTGTACTTTTGCTCAAGTCTCGAAAAGTATAAATTTGTGCAACCAATCATCTAATCTTGACTGGATTATTGACACAGGATCATCACACCATTTCATAATGGATAAATCATTGCTGGATAATTTCAAACCATGTGTTATGAATGTTGGTGGAATTGGAAACAACTTAATCAAAGTAGAAGGGTATGGATCTATTACAATATTGTTAAAATTCAAAAACAGAGAATGGAATTGAACAAATCTAGTAAATCAAGATCAATGTCACTATCATTGGTTGATTTTATTTTATCTGAAGGGCGGTCGTCACATGTAGAGGGAGATAAGGACGATTGTAAATGAATTAAAAAATTATCACTTCGTTTATCACACCCACAAATGAAATTGCTGTTATTTTTAACATCATTATGACAAACTTGATCATTAAGGAAGATTCCCTGGAAAACGGACTCACTTGCACTTCCAGATGATTCACATCCTATTTCAAGGCTGACTATTCTAGGTGAAGAAATGGCGCACTTCTTTGAACAAACAATATTTTTGAAGTTAAAACTTATTCCAGCCATTTAAACTGGTTGATTTTGAACTTTATCATGGAGGGTTAATAATTCCTCGGCTTTTAAAAATTTTTTGATGGAATAATAATTGAAAACAACATTTACTTCAAATAAATACTGGACAGAGATGTTTATAAACAAGCCAATCCCAAGTATTTTTCTTTCACAGTGTTCAAAGGTTGAGCCACCCTCATCTTTTTCAGAGATGTCATGTGCAGTCGACAGCAAAAGATCCGATAAACCACCACAAACTTCAACGTTCAAAACTATTTTCATTTTATCGTACGATGCAGTTTTCTTGGAGTTAAAATTTCCCGCACCGGATTCTACTGCCCCTTCTAAACTCTGTCAAATGAACTGGCTCATTTTGAAAAGCTTTTATAACCAATAAGGTTAATACTTAAGATAATATTTTATAGTAAGCATTTCATCGAACATCATGGTAGCTTACTGAGCTTCAAACAGTGTAAAAATTGTAGAGTATAATAAACAGTATAATCCAGTCATAAAAATTGGTAATTTTTTGGGTACTAAAGTTCGGCGCTAAATTCATAGCTTTAATAAATTGAATGCAACGGTTTTTATTTAATTCGAAAATAATATTTTTGAATTGTGAAAAATTAGTTTTAATTTATATTCAACAGAAGGAGTAAAGGATTTAATCAGTCTTCTAATCTCATTTGTCATCGTTGCAAAGATTGCGACTTTCAATTACTGTATCATTTATGTACATTTAATTTAATAAGAATAAGATATCGAGTACAAGAAGTGTAATTTTTGTTATAACAGCACATCTAAAGCGTTGCTGTAAAAACATGCCCCATTTAATAACTTCAACACAATTTTCAAAGTAACAAGAAATGAATAGTCTATTTAATTCTTATATTTCCAACAACTCACAGTATTCTGATGACAATGTATTTAGAAATAGTTATTATCTTAAATATATGCTCTTAAATTGAATTTCTATATTCCTTGTGTATTCATTTTTTAAAATTAAAATAACCAGCGGGAGTTGTCTCCCCTAAACTTTCTCGTATACTTCTCAAAAATTTGTCATTTCCCCTCCCCCTGCTTGGATAAAAAAATTCGAACCTACTGTACCCAAAATGCAATGACTATCAGAAGGTTTTTCATTGTAGATTATAGTGATTGCAAAATATTTAGGTGAAGAATCATATTCAAAGAGATGCGTATGTATTAAAACTTAGCAATATTTATTTTCTATCACACTCTAGCGAGTTCCACTAATGCGAGGGCATGCGCGAGCGAAAAGAAAACAGGAGAAAATTACCTTATTCGCTATCACTGAATAGTTTGTGCATGCGCAGAGATTGCTTCCAGTATGCAAGTAAAAAAATTGAATATGTAATTTTAACGCCTTTTTTCTAACCGATCAAAACGAAATTTGGCCATCTATAATTAATATTAGCAACTGTCATACCAATTTTTACTTTCTCGTATACAAAGAGAAAGTATTGTAATCGTCAAAAAATTCGAACTCGAGATTTTGACGAATCTCCACGTTTTAGACCTCCCTGAGTCCAAAAAACACACAGCCACGTCAGGTTTGTGCCTGGGATTATCCATCTGAATGTTTGGGTTAATAAGTCATGATGGTCTTACAGTATTGTTGATTCAGGGAGACGAGGGGACCCGCGAGCCTGGAATCCATTCGGGGGGGGGCTTAATCTGTGAGGGCCCTCGCAGTGTACCCTGTCCCTCCTACAAGTTTTCTCCCTAGCTGCTGAAACATCCTGTGCATATATGTAATATATGTAAGTTATAATTTTTTTCCAGGTTCCACTGAGGAAATTTTTCTTTAGAACTCTTTGAAAATGAGCAGATATGCTTTTATTAGATATACTGCCATATAATTAAAAAAATGACAATATGTATCTTTATACTTTTCATCATAAGATTTTTAGGATGTGTTATGTTTTAGCTATAATATATTATTATATAAATATTATATTTTTATTTATTTTTTCTTCATTTCGATTAAATTTTCTTTCAAAATTGATGTTAAAATTAGTGTTTGTAGATAACTTTATATAGATGTTTGACTTAATTGTTTTATAGTACTTAATAAAATTAAATTTTTCTGTTTGTTCAGTTTTTGTTGACAACGGCAAAAATAAATCTAAAACATGTTAAAAAATTAATATATAAGAAGTGGAACATTATTGGTTACTTCAATTGACAGAAAATTGCCAAATAAGAGTAATTATTATAATTTTCTCATCATTCTTAGCTTTTGAAATGAAAAATTGTTTCATAATGTCATACACTTAAAAATCAAAATTCTTCAAATATATCAGAAGCAAACTGGGAGAGGGGGAAGTAAAAAGAAGTCTGTTAAAATATCAAAACATTTTAGGTGAATTGCCACTCATGAGTGCCATCTGAAGTATAACCTTCCAACATAACAGCTTTCATTTATCTAAAATGTAGCACCATCACAAGATAAATTTGCAGGTGCTGTTTTATGGTATGGCTTTCTGAATTAGCATATAAATTTTCTCATTCCCCTCAGTATCTTTTAAAAAATAATTATTCAGGGAAACTGTTTCACTAACAGAATCTTGAGCTTGCAACTAGTGTTGAGCCTGTGAACTCTTTTTGAAGATTGGATTTGGACATGCAATGAATAATGAATCTGTAGAATAAGAATTATTGATTTATGCTATAGATAATCAAACTTTTTCTTGAAATCTTTCATAAGAAATGAATGCACATCATTATTGATTTTTCTAGGATAATTTTATAACTTTATTGTTGTCAATTTTTATAATATTGGAAAATTTTTGATAAAATGCAGTGTGTGAATTGTTTTCGGGCATCACAGCCTTCTTCCATCAACCTTTGAGATTTTCTCTTGGACTTTTTTGGATAGTTTTTAAAGATAAACTTCTTTAAAAGTATATTTTGCAGTTATCTCTTTAAAACTAAAATGCCACGGTGGAAAATTGGGGATTCCTCCCTTCCCATTGTGGCTTTTTAGCAAGAAATATCCATAAATATTTTTCTTGATTACACTAAATTGTTTTATTTTATTTAGTTGTATTCAAAATTTCTTGGGCTTATTGTCAAACAACACAATCTACACAAATTGTTTTCAGACAATGCGACTTAAAAAACTAAGGGTTCTGATAATATCAAACAGAATATCACTTCTACTCATAACTAGATTCTGTTCAATTAGCAGAAGTAGAGTTACAAGTTTTTATCCTTATCTTTTGTATTTTTAAAGTACATTATCATTGAAAAAAAATCTGTAGTTAGTGTTGTTTAGCATTAAGCCAATGATTTGTAGTATAATATTCACAGGAATAGTTTTCTTTTCCATTACTGGGACAGTTAAAAAAAAAATCCTTGAAAATTATTTTCCTTTTCAGGTACATCATTTTTATAGGTTTATCCTGGTGCACTTTAAGAGCAAGTTTCATGTACAGGCTCTCTTTTAAATTTTTTTTAATGTGTAGATTATGATATTTATAGTTCGTGAACTGCAAGACAGTGAAAGGTAAACAAGAAATAAAGTCATAATTTACAGAAGAATTTAATATTAGAAAATAGCAGGAAAATTTAATGAGATCTATAATTCTGTTCAAGATATATGTTTAAAATATACAGTAGCTGCCACCTTAATGTGATCACTTTGGAACTTAAGAATTTTGATAATATTGACCAATTGACAACAAAAACCAAATTAGGTAAAATTAACTATATTTTTATCACACAAACCACTCACCTCAGAGCTATTTATAATTTATTTCAAATATATAATTAAAAAATTCATTAATTGTTGCTTGTCAGCAATTATTCCTTAACAGTTCACTTATAAATTGTACTTTAAAATTTGTAGAACGATGTTGCATGCAGTGTTTCAAAATATTAGTGCTTGCCTCATTTCGGTATTTGTTGGAGAGTTTCCTTCAACACATTCATCCCCATCGGAATCGTCAACGTCTATTGCTTTGTCTTGCTTACAAACAGCTTGGCAAATTACCAAGCCTGTCATTGTGGCAGCTACTGGAATTGACAACCACTCTTGCTTTAGGCATACCTTCAGGGGGTTCAATAACAATCGGTAGTTTTTCATCTGTTTTACGAGAGCTTCCGTGAATGAAGTAGTTTCTAATCGTGTCAGCTGATATTCAATTCCAGGAAGGTATCAGAGATGCACCATGTACAGAAGAGGGTTTTTTTTAGCCAAATCAATTTGCACTAATTTCTTCATTATCTTTGAAAATCTCTAAAATTCTTGCCCGCATTTCGTGCTGGTAGTACCCCTTTAAAGCACAAATTATTCCTTGGTCGCAAGGCTACATTAAGGGTGTCGTATTAGCTGACAAAATTACAACTTTTATGTGTTTTAATTCAAAACATGAGCTGTGCAGTTGTCTGTCAGAAGCAGAATTTGTGATTTTTGTCCCACTTCAGCAGCCTGTTGTTGAATATGACAGATGCCATCCAAGCAGAGTTGTTTGTGAAGTAATTAACCGGAAGCTTTCTTGTGCCCTTGAAACAATGCGGCTTTTTGTTTTTACTGACCACTGGAAGTTGCTTTTTCTCTCCAGTAATGCTGACCCAACACAGAATAGTCGCACGCTCCTTTGAAACTTTATGTGACCTGTTGTACTTTTACCCTTGAAGAGATACAGCTTGGCATGGTCCTTTTCATCTGCATTGTGCATATCTTTTGGGAGATATGATGCAATGAGTTTTGGCCACTCTTTTTTTTTTTTATCCGTCATACTGATCCTATATAAGCAGACTTTTAATTCTCCACAAGTTTGCTTGAAAACAATGTTCTCTCAAATGGTGAAACCAACCATCTGTAGCAACAAGTTGTTTTTGAAACATTTTTGCTGCCAAATCTGCTGCTTTTTGGTGCATTAGTGGACCGTTGATTGGAGCATTACATTCTTGTAAATTTTGTAAACCAAAGTTTCGGGGCTTTTTTCATCTTTGTCGCATCTGGTTAACTTACAGTTGGTGTTTTCATTTCCTTTTGCTCACCTCAATATTTCAAAATTTTACAAAGAGGCTGTGAAATTTTCAGGTGGGCTGCAGCGTTGTGTTTACTCATTTTAGGTAAACTTTCGTACCTGTTAAGAATTTCAATCTTTAGCACTCAAATCAGTTCTTTTTTCTATATCCATTATCTGTTCGTAACTCAGTCGCAGGCAACAGTGGTTTATGGCTGTTCAATAGATTTCGAGCCAGACCTGGCAGTGTAGCTGTCCTTTTAAACCAGTCCAGACAAAAGAACATGAAACCCATCCCTGCCTGCTGAATGGACGACCTTCAAAGTAGAGGTAGTGACAGATCCCCACCCCAAAATTCTTGGCATGTTGTGTGGTGACAATGTGGAAAATGACCCCCCCAGATGTTTCCTTACAAGTGGCGTTATAACTGGTTGAAAATGAAAGATCAGTCAGTTCTATACTTCAAAACTGATAACATTAAATGATGTAGTGAACAAATATTTTTGTGTATATTTGACTCAGTTCAGAAGTTTTTGATAAATTAAATGATAACATTATTTGTGATCACATTAAGTGGCATCCAATGCATTGTAATTTTTTAATTGCTACATTGTTTTATTATTGATACAATTTTTGCTGAGAAATCATGTATTTAACTGTTTCAACTTCAGTTTATTATTTGTATATTCTTATCAAAAAATTATTTGTAGCAATACTTTCTGTACTTTAAATTGAATTATTTTTCATATTATGTCAGCTTAAAGTACGAACTCCTTAAAGAGTATGAGCACTGTTTATCCTTAAAGATCTGAAAATTTCTACTCCATCTAAATCCGTTTTTAATTTTCAAAAAAAAAAAAAAAAAAGTAAAATAGCATTCTGAGAGTAGGTTTCTACTTTAAGCTGATATATATAGTGCTTTCTTTCTGATGCTCCCTTGTGGCTGTAAAGGCAGTGAAAGTATTATTGTGCATTTTTATTTTTTTGAAAATAAAAACTTAATGATAATCAGTAATTTTCATTGGGATGAAAATAAGAAAAAAAGTCAGCATTTGTTTGCTTAATTTACAAAATTTCATCAAAAGCCTTTGTAATTGAATTTTAGGCACTTGATTTGAAGAATTCTGATCTTTTCTTATTTCTAAGATTTTACTTGGAACAAATATAGAATGTTTTATTCCAATTTATATAATTTTTTTTTACCTATGTGTTTAAAATCATTAAGTAAAATAGAAAAAAAATTAGAAATAATGCCATTCTTATCAAAGTAAAATTTATTACTGGCAGACCACTGTTGTATAATTTTTTCATTGAATACTATAATGATTATATAGTTAGAAGGTTATATATAGTTCTGTTTCTTTGCACATTGGTCTAAAATATAATTTAGTTTACTAAAAGCTACAATTCAAATGTATTCCTTGCAAGTGAGAAAATAAAGCTTTTAAATTTTGTAGAGTTTGAATTAGTAGTGAATCTTTATTTTTTATTATTTTTCATTCTGAAACTTCTGCTTTTCTCTGGGCTCTAATGACATTTTATTTGATAATCAACTTACATCATCAGGAGTATCCTCCTTCCATTTATAGGAGTTTGGTGTTTTTTCAGTTTACATGGAGATTCAAGAAAGAAAAAAAAGTCCCAGCTTTAAAGTGCTGAAAAGTTACAACCTATAAAATGCACACTGTAAATATACAATGTGGCCATCATGAATAATTCACGCAACATTTGCTCAGTACAAAAACTCATCCCAACTCTTTGCAGCATGTCTGGTACAAGCTCCATCCTAACTCTTTGTACCAACTGTAATCTGCATTGTTCAAAAAGTAATTGATTTCAACTTTGGTTGAAAGTGTAACATCTGGCTTGCTGAACTCCTCGGACTGCAAATAAACACTTGTTGAATCTAGTGCAGACTTTGTCAACTAAAACCTTTAGCACTCTTTTTCACTAAATTGATGAGACCACCATACCTCCCCCTATGTTACGTATTTATGGTGAAGTGAAGGACGTCTTCAATTTTAGTAAACTTTTGCTGTATGGCACTGGCCCTATTCCTAAGACATGTAAGAACATAGGGGATGAGGGCCATCCAGAAATTTTAGGAAAAGTAAATAATGTTGGATTTCAATTAGCTGCTTGATGATTAAAGCGTCATGTGATCTTTTGTTTCTGTGGTACATTTTAGGATGAAGATAGCCAACTCTTTGCTTTAAAACCTAAATTTCTATAAAAATTCCCATCAAATGCATTTAAATAATTCATCTATGAAATTTCTATAAAAATTCTTTTAAAGTTACCTGTGGGCTGCAAGTTCGACTTGCCTGGATATTTCTTTAGTAGAAGTTCACATAAAATTTATTTTATGTATGTAAGCAAAGCAATTTCTTGATCAAGTGTTTCTGCAATAGGCTAGAAACAGATCTTGCTTATCTTAAAAAGACAGAAAACAGATTCATTAAGGCTTTTATGGACTAGCCATAATTTTCAACTCAAAAAATATTGGCAACATTTTAATTGATAACACATTCCTTTACTGCCTAAACAATATCTTTAAGTCTGTTAGGTATGAATAAATTTTTAAAAAATCAAGAAAATTCCTGTTATCTATTATTTGAGTATGTTAGGTAACAGAAACACATTTAAATGAAAGTATTGTGTAATATGACAAATTAAAGCTTCTGATCATAGTTGCATTTCAGCAGAGCAGAGTTGAGCTACATCTTCGTGTGATTGGTATTGAAAGGCTACTCTGTGTTGGAACATCTAAAAATTCATAAAACTCTGCTTTATAATAACAGTGTATTTAATTTTTTATTAACATTACAAAAATTGAAACAATTCCAGTAAAATACAAACCATCTTCGTGTTTGATTCATACGAGTTTCAAACAAAGGCATAGAAAAAAAATATTAATACATCGGGAAAAACCTACATCATTTATTTTAAGAACCTATATTACAGAATAGCTAACAAAATGGTATTCTAACTGAATTCACAAAATGTAGCTTTGTAAAAAATAAATTTTACAAATTGCTTTAAAAGAAGTAAAATTCAGTGATGTATGAGTTTATTTATAATGCAATTCATGTAAATGTTTCTAAACAAACCATCTGTATTAATGAGATGAATAGTAATTTGTTGCAGCATAGGGTGTCCATGCTTGTTGGTAATTGTACGAATTCTAAAAAGAAACAAAACATTGTTATTGGAAACAGTTTTCAAATAGAAATATTAACACTGATAAGGTTATTTTTCACTAGAATTTTTTTATTCAATTAGAATTGGATATTTATGGCACTTTTATCAATACTAATCCAAATATATTTGAAAACATATTCTCTGAATTATACAATGTGTGCACTTGTACAATAATGAAAAATTTAAGGCTGAAATGTCATCTTGGTCTCATAAATAGTTGCACATACTGGTGAATAACACCAGATATTGAAAAAAAAGTAAACCGAAAATGAGTACTCTATTTGAAAACAAAACTTTAAAATATACCTGCTGCTTTAAAAACATTTTGCAGATAAATTAACTTTACTATCAAAATAGGATACAAAATTATTGAAATGCTGCATTGTTTAGAAGAGAACAAAGTACTAGTGCACAAAGAGACCCAAATTTAAAATGCCATTTGACTTACCAGAATTTTAAAAATGAAAGCACTGAATCATAACATTTTTATCTAAAATAATATTCTGATTTACTACATGAATTTTATAACATATATGTTAGTAAAGGATGCAAGAGTATCAATAGGATGTTTGACAATAAGTTACAAACTAAAATGAGAGAAGCTAAATTATATAGTAAAATTCAAAGAAAGGCGAATTTATAGTTAAAGCATTAACATATTAATTAATTAAAAGATTAATCTTTCATATAAAAAATAGCATGAATAGGTATAGTCACCTTTCTAGAAGGGTTTAAAAAAACTAACTTATTAGTAAAAAAAAAATTGAACAGATGAAATATTTTTGAAAGGGTACGGAAAAATGGAATATTTGTGTGTGGGATGGGGGGGGGGGGGGGAGATATTCATAAAATATTTAATGATCAACTTTTAATGGTGAAAAAATATGTAACAATATTGCAATATTTATGTAACAAATAATTTTTTGCAGTTAATTAATACTTTCAAATTCAGGGAATAACAAGCTAAAATTTTGAAAGGATTAGATTCATTGGAATAATTTTTTCTTCCAAGAGAAATCATGAATCACAAATTTAAAAATAATATTCCAATGTTTTCAGCAGAATATTGCATTACTTTAAAATTTATTTTCAGCCTCTTACTTTCCAAAAATGACATGACACAGGGTGTAGCAATTTTGATACCCAAAGAGATAAGATTTGCAAACAATGCTTTCTACAAAATAAATACTTGGTGACAATATATATATATATATATTCAGCTAAACATCTATCAAAGTTCCTTCTACTCATGTAATCAAAGTACAAATAAATAATTATGAAAAAATAGAAAGATGGGGGAGGGGGGCATTTCATATTCCAGAGAAATACAGCAATCCTTTGGGCCAGAAGTCCCATTACATGGATGCACACATTATTCCTAAGTATTTATCACAAATTGCAAATATTGCACTCCCATTTCATATTACTTAATGTTCCTATAAATAAAATGCATATTTCTGATAGGATTTTTAAATTCATCTAATACACCATCACATCTGAAGTATGAGGAAAAAAAATCACTTTATTAATATTTAAAGATAGAAACTCATACTTAATATTTTTTTATGAATGCTATGAAGATGTACAATAACAAAGAGTCAGACTAGTTTTTTAAAAATCGTTTTTATAAATTACTAGTTTTACTACCAAGGAAGAAAGAAGGAAAAAGAGAAAAAGCAGACACAGCACAATAAATCTTGCAAACAATCGCATTTTATGAATGCTATGAAGATATATAATAACAAAAAAAAAAAGAGTCAGACTAGTTTTTATAAATTACATTTACCAACTAAAAAAAAAAAAAAGACAGCACAATAAATTCTGAAAATTAAATACTGAAGTGTTTTTTTGTACAGGCTTGATATATTATTAAATTTTACACATCACATTTGCGTTAATAATAATAAAAAAATTGATATAAATTAAAAAGTAACAAGAGCTACGAGCATATCTTCAGAAAACCTTGAGAAGTGAAGCTGAGTGACTAAATATTATTGCATATGATTTAATATTTCTCTTTCTTTCCACACTAAATTGAAAAACAAAGTTATAAAATTTTAATAATGGCATTTGAAAGAGCCCATTGACAGTAGTGGGTTATTCCATGTCAAATCAACACACTCTATAAACCTCACCATTCCAGATTTTCATTAAATTTGGCACAGGTGTACTATTGATATAGACTTGGAAAAATACCAAATTTCATCAAGATATGTGGAGCCCTTTTTGAATTACAGCAATGTAAATTTTCAAAAATTTGCCCCAAAACCACAAACGGAAAATTTTTGAACTGCTCTAGGAGCTCTCCTAATTGAGCTGGGACAGGTGTCATTTTACAGCATTTTTCATGCTCTTTCCAATGGTATACAACATGCTATAGGTTAGTACACAAAAATGTTTGTCAAAATTTAAATTAAAATTTTTTCAAATATTGCATATTTTAAAATTAATTCCATGAATAGTTTGTATTGTTGTAAATCGCCTAGTAAAATATAAATTTGGGATGATAATGGATTAATTATTAAAAACTTTTAAACTGAAGTTTGTTTTTCATTAATTCCCTGTATTGCGCTGAATAATACCAAAAAAGCCAATATTTACACTTCCGTGAAAATAAATATGAACACTAACCCGAAGAAAGAATACAGTAATGAGTCTAAAATAATTCAATTGTACTTTAGCACAATACTTATTAGCTTTTAAGAAGAAAAGTTATTTTTACTTAAATTCTTCATTTTTCTGCAAAACATAGCCGAGCCACCAGTTTCCTTCATAGACAGTGGCGATGTAGCTTGATATGTCTTCTAATTTAAGTTTATTTGGATATTTTGACACTTCTTTTTCCTAACCCTGCAAATCATATGAAAAGTATTTCACCAATAATGTTGGTATAGTTTCGAGAATGAAGACATGATATTGCTTTGTTCCTTGGATAGCCAATGCTTGATCATGGTGACTGTTCAAGAACAATTCTGATTCAGCATATTCCTCTTGGGTTGAGTAGGCAAAATCTACCTTGGTAATATTTTCTACAGCCCACTCAAAAAGTTGTTGTGGGGTGGTTAGAGTTTAATTTTTATATGGTCTTTGCAATCTAGCACAAGGTGCCAGTCTCTTTATTGAATCCCCTATTTCTTCGCAAGACCCTTTTCCATGTTCTGTGACCAAAAAGTAACACTCTCCTTTCACTTTAAAATCTTCCTCATGAAAGCAGAAGTTCAAAAAGTTTTTCTTATTTTTGTATTGGGTGGCAGACTTGCCTTAAAATTTAAAAAATCTTGTTTGGAAGTTTTTGAAATTTGGATGTCAGAAAGGATAAGAGTTTCTTTCTTTTTTTTTTTTTTTTTTAAAGGTGTAAACAGCAACTAAACAACTACGTAACTAACATGTTCAACTTTGTTTTCATGTTTGAAATATATTACAAAAGGATGGATTGTGACCTGTTGGCTTGTCCAGCGATACCTCTGTCATCTTGTTATGCTATAATTTTCAGAAAAATCGCAGGTGACAGCAAACTCCGATTCTTTGAGATATCCTTTTCTGTAATTAAAGAATGCCCCCTGTTGTCTGTCAATGAAGTTGTGTTGAACCAACGAAGACAACTTGCTACAAAATAAATCAATAAATTTTCCTGAAGATTTCTCTAAGGTTTTTAGAAAGGCAAGGATCGGTAGGAAACTTGTCTTTGACCAACTGAAACCCACTGGTGGAACTAATTCAATCAAATTTTCAGCAAAAGATTCTTTCAAAATTGTACCTATCTTAGTTTCACTTGTACAGTAAACACAGTTCCCCATATATTGCAATCAATTGTTTATGGGTTAGAAAGTATTTTTGCCAGATATTGCTAGTAATTTTTTAAGTTGCCAATTGTTACAGTATTCATTTTAGCATTGTCTATAATCAATTTGACATTTTGGTAAGTTAGGCATACACAAACAGTGTGTGCCACTTTGACCGGCTAACACACAATGTTTCGGTCTCAACTCAGCAAATTTAGTGAAACCTATTTTTATGCAAGGAAACTTGTCTTTGAAATGTTTGCAAGCTTCTTTAAAGTAGGAAAAACACCTAATATAATGAATGAAATTCTTAAGAAATTAACACTGAACAAGGAAGGAGCAGTTTAAAGAATCCACAAGATGAACTTTTCTTCCTTGTGCTGTCTAGAAAACTGCTTTTTCCTTTTTCAATCTTAATTTCTTAAGAATTTTTGTATTTTCCTTGTTATCATGGTTGCTTGCAGCATTAACACGCTCCAGATACTTTGTTTATATCTTATTTTAATTTTATTTGTATTTTTACCTTTAATGTCATTATTTCATCTGTTTATTGTTAAAAGTATGAGCTAATAAGTATTGTGCCAAAGTAAAAATATGTACAATTGAATTATTTTAGACTCATTACTGTATTCTTTCTTCAGGTTAGCATTCATATTTATTTTCACAGAAGTGTAAATAATAGCTTTCTTGTATTATTCAGCTCAATAACGAAATTAATGAAAAACAAGCTTCAGTTTAAAAATTTTTTTTAACAATTAACCCATTATAATCCTAAATTTATGTTTTGCCAAGTGATTTACAACAATACAAACTATTCATGGAATTTTAAAATATGCACTTTTTGAAAAATTTAAATTTTGACAAAAATTTTGTATACTAATCTATAGTATGTTGTATTCCATTGGAAGAGCATGAAAAATGCTGTAAATGACACCTGTCCTAGCTCAATTAGGAGAGCTCCTAGAGTAATTCAAAAAGGAGTCCACATATCTTGATGAAATTTGGTATTTTCCCAAGTCTAAATCAATAGTACATCTCTGCCAAATTTCATGAAAATCTGAGACGGTGAGGTAAATTTTGTTCAGAAACTGTGTTGATTTGACATAGAATGACCCTAGTGCAAGGGTTGATTTATACATCAAATGGAAAAGCTGTATATAACACACAAACATAAATAAACTAGAGTTATTAGAAACTTTTAGTGAAGTAAAATATGAAGAGAGAGTTAATAATACACACCTGAGCATAATTAGCCCATGCAGAATGTGGATACTGATATGAAGCAGCATCTGCAGTAACCACACCCGTTGCAGTAGTAGCTGTCGTTGCAGCAACAGCAGAGCCATTCACTTCTGTTTTTGGTTTCTTCTCCTTACTGTCCTCTCTGCATTAAAAATGAATCTCATATTAAAACCAGACATGAGACAGGCTTGGAACAAAAAAGCTGAACTTCATAAATAATGAATTGTGTCAAACAAAAATACCGAGAAGTAAAATAAATATGATTAATCGAACAATAAAATAATTAAATTAAACAAAAAGAGCTTAAGATATATAATAATTCTACATCAAATAGAAAATCGAGAATGATAAAATCTGATGCCGAAAAAGCTGAAATCCGCGTTTCGGCGGAAATGTGTCATGCCTGTAAAACAGATAGGATTTTCATAGAAGACCGTAACTCATTAACACCCAAATTAATTTAAAGCATAGATTTTAACAAATTTATATTAAATTATGTTTAAAACATGAAGATTAAGTAAACTGTGAAGTAAAATTAAATTCAGAGATTTTTTTTTTTAATTTTTAGAATTGTTTTTCTAAAAAATCAAAGAAATTATTTTAAAAAACGTTTTTTACATAAATATTACAGCTTTTTAATATATTTTTTTAAAAAATCATTTTCTAATTCCTTGCATTACACCTCAAAAATAAATCATAGAAAAATAAAATAAAAAATTGACGACATTTTGACTTCAAAAGCTGGCTAACTGGTGATATACGCCTGTTAAAAATTGTTTTGGAGTTTGGTAATACCCATTGACTTCATGGACAAAGCAAAAAAAGAAACAATGGAATGCATTCAGTTCAGCCGTGGAAGTGAAATATAACTGTCCTATCAATAGGATGCTGGGTGTTAATAAGTTAAGACAAATACAAGACAGTTTTACTTAGATGACCATTAACAAATAATGGTTCTAATTGAAGATCTGCTGTTTTATACCAACATAATGTTTCACAGTCAATAAAATACCCTTGCAGTTTATTTGCATAAACTTTAAGAGCAACTGAGCATTTGTTTTCAAAGTGGAAGAGAAAAGAACTAATATTTAAGAAAGTCCGACCCTATTTTATCCTTTCTTTTACCTGATGCTTTTTTTTTTATATTAATCATTTAAGTATACTGATGACTAATCTAATATCATCTATGATTCTTTTCATTTTTAAGAGCTTGTATTTTTAATAATAATGTGGTTTTCCCATCCAGTTAAAAGGTTAATTAAGTTGTCTATTAAACAAAACAGCATGAAAAGATTATTTACAAAGGCAATGAAATTCATTATCAAACACGTAATTTTACTCATTTTGATATCCTCCTTATCTATATACTAGAAAATCACCCGTCATGGTTTGACAGGTGCAAATGGCCTCTTCATTCGAGAGATTTCCCTTCAAATTTGACGTGTTTAAATAGATATATATGCAAGAGAAATGTTTAACATTGATTGAAAACAAATAAAATAAACGTATGTTTTATGACAGGAAATATTTTTTTATTTAAATATTTCTTTATTCAAAAAACCTCTTGGTAAACAACATTCTGTGTGAAGTATTTTTCGTTGTTTAATAATTTTCCTTGTACTTCAGATATCTTTGTGTAAATTTTAACATGATTGGGAATCCTAGACCTTGAAGATGCAACATAGAGCTGTCCATGTGAAAAGACAGGCACATCGAGATAAATTCCAACATGATCGAAAGTTTGCCCCTGCGATTTGTTGATAGTCATCGTGTAAGCTGGAATTAACGGGAACTGGCGCGGTTGAGAACGAATGGTAGATTCACGCCACTGGTGGTTAATTTAATTCTTGGCAAGAAAACAACATCGCCACAATTGCAATCAGATACAATTTGGCATCCAACTATATCACGTGCATGATATACCACTGACGTAATTTACTACTTTCCATTAAAAAACGGAAATTAATTTGAAATATATGATTAATATAATTTAAAATTTCTAGGGAACTATTGATCATAGCGAGATAAATTTTATAACAATCGATAGAAAATTTTATTTCACTATTTTAGAGCTATTAAATTTGAAATTAGAACGATAATTACTCTTTTAAATTTAAAATTACCGAAATTTCGGTTCTCTAACAATGAAATAATGCTGTTTAACGTCTCGCAGTGCTATGGCGCGAGTTTTAATGTTGGCGACGTCACAGCGTTACCGGAGGATCTGGGCTATTATATTAGTAATGGACAGTAATTAAAATACTTGTATTTAAGCATTTAAAAAAAACCCCATTCATTTACTTTTGTGTAGCGATGTAACGAACAGTGATTTGGCCGAATAACCAAATATACGGCCAAATTTCAGGCAAGATACCGAATATTTGGCAGCCAAGTACCAAATTTTTAAAAACATTGCACTTTTGATTGTAAATGAAATATTTTCAAATTTTAAATGAAAAAAAATTAAGATTAAATAAAATTTATTTTTTATGTATGTAAAAAATGTTAATGCTTTTACATATATTTGTAACCTTAATTACAATAATAAGAAATGAGAGCCATCATTGCAGATCATGACGATGTTAAACACAAAAGAAAATTGAATGGATAAATTAAAATTACTAAAATTCCTATTTCAGTAAAGAACTTCCGATAGGTAGGATGGAGACACCACTTATTTGGTGGAAAAAAATGCAGAAAAATTTCCAAGCTTCGCAAATTTAGCAAGAGAATGTCTTTCAGCACCTGCAAGCATTATATAGGGACCATTTATTTTCTGAAAAATATATATGAAACCATATGGAACAGACTTCTATAAATGATATGCAACATTATTAAATACACTTATGTACCATGCAACTTAAAATTGGAATACAGGGTGCATACTCAAATTTGTAGAAAAAAAGTAAGCACTTTATAAGCACCTTAAGGGGAAAAGTAAGGACTCGCAAAACCTTTAATGCCAATGATCATCTTTTTTTCTTCTTTTAACTAAACAGGATTTAAGTTATAAAATATAGGTACAGAAGAGAAATTTAGTACCTATCCTACTGTCATGACTAGAATATATTCTCATTAACTTGTTACAGGAAAACATTTCTACATGCAGAAAAATAAACCAAAAATACTTATGCAACAACATTTTGAGGCACAAAATTAGAATGCTAAATCATTAATTTCAATTACTTTTATACATAAAATAGTTCTTGCTCAGAAAACTCATAACATCTTCTTAAAAATAATGAGATTTAAGCACCATGATAAAAAATAAGCACTTTTAAGGGCCTTCTAAAACGAAAATAAAAAGTAAGCAGTTTTTAAGCACTTTTCATGACCGTACACACCCTGGAATATTAAATTTTTTAATAATAAATGTGCCAACATGTAATTCTGCAATATTTTTTATCAAATATATTTTTTAAAAAAACATTTTATCCTGAATTTATTCTGCCAAATATCAGACTGAATATTCGGAGAAGCGCCGAATGGGCCTAATACTGAATATTTGTTACATCCCTAGTTGGTTATTATATGTGTATGAACTCAGACCGAACAGACTTCCACCTGAAAATGCTAAAAAATTATTGTTCTTGCATCATAATTTCAGCCTTTGCAATGATAAATTATAAGCAACTTTGTTAAATATACCTATGCACTATGCAATTCTGCAATATTCTTTTTTTAAACGTGTATATAAAAGTATGTTTAAAAAAAATTTATTATCCTGAATATATGCGGCCGAATATCTGCTTAGTATTCGGCCAGCTGAATACCGAACAGTTGCCGAATATTCGTTACATCCCTACTTTTGTGTATGCTCAAAAAATGAAAAATAAAAAGGAAACATTACCCATCTTCTGTAGGTCTTTTCCTGGAAGAAAAATGGGATTTGTACATTTTTGCATATTCTTCATAAGCCTCTTGAATTCTAAAAATAAAGAAATAATTTAATACGAATGTATATGCTTGAAAATATTAACAATAGTAACATTTAAACAATGTGTTTTTAAATAACAGCAACAAGTCAAATGTCAGGAAAAGAATAGCATTTAAAAAAAGTTACCCCATGTGACTATACAAAAAAACAATACAAAATAATTTTTATTCTTATTGCTAAAAATACAAGCTTTCTATCAGCTACATAATGTTACAAAGCTGTAACGTTGTTTCCCTGACATGCTAATCTTGGCAACAAAAGGAATCTTCTAGAAAACTTCTGAATTGTGGACCTATCTCTAATGGGAACCAGTAACTTCATGAACTTTATAGAGATTATGTCACTTCTTGTTGAAAAGCTATAAAAGCAAGCTGTCATACCAAGAGTAATCAGTTGTAATTTGACCAGCAAGCAAACTAGTGAACTAAGAGATATTGAACGCTATCGAAAGTGCTGCAATTGAGATTGAACGGAGATCTCTGTTGTGAATTTGTACAAGTGCAGATTTGTCACCTGTGCTACATTTGTTTTCTTAGAATATTTGTAGAATAAAGAGCTTTATTTTTTTTATCCTGCTTATTCACATACACCCACTAGACGAATTTTGTTACAATATATATATTTATTTTTTGCAATTAACTGAGCTACAGTTAAAAAAGATAAAAGAAGTCATTTTCTTGTGTCGTTCATCGTATTCATGAACTGATTGCAATTCTCATACACGGAACTTCTAGTGCGGAAGCAGATGTGAATAATGATGTTTGATGGTAATTTGATTCTTTATTTTTATAATTATTGCTATATCTGGCTTCTTCCTTTTGTAAAAGATGGGGGGACTATTAGAAGGTGATATGAATGTTCTTGACCTTGAAGGGTGGATTTGTCCCTCCCCCTCTATATAAAGTTTGCAAGGATTTCCATGAAGATCTCTTACTACATTAAAATGCTTGCTTCAAAAACATGTCATTTTGAAAGTAATTATTTTCTGGTCCTTTAAACGAAAACTTCCAGCATTCAAACAAACTGCTGTTTGAATATTTAAAAAAAAAAGTGCATTTTAAGCTAGTGCCATTTTAAAGGTTTTTAAATAGCTGAAATTGTTTCACAGAAATATCAGAAAAGCAGAGGTTTTGCCATATTTTACAATCCATTTATAAACTGTTTCAAAGGTCATGCAAGTAACAGGATTCAAATTATATTTATCTGGTATAAGATGCTACATAAGCTTAGTTTGAGTTTTAATGCCTGTTATAACTGTTCTGAAATTAATTGAAAATATAACCATCATCAAAAATGTGATTTTTAAATCTGAGAATAAAATCAAATACTCATTACAAAGTACTAAAACATTTTTTTTTAAAGCACTTAATTTTAATATCTTTCGAAGTCTAAGCATTTCATAAGTTTTCTAGATTGCATTTAGTAGAATATATTTTCATTATTTTTTTTTATGTCAAACATTCTTCAATTCAGCCCAAGATCAAATAGACTCCAGTTGTCACCCTCTCACTAAAATTTCAATCAAAAAATATACAGCATGAAATAGAAATTAATAAAGAAATAAACTTCAAAAATGCAATTTGGTGAGAATTTTTGCAAACCTTACATTTACAGACAGAAATTTCAAATACAAAAAACTTAAGAAGACCCACTAAAAATGCAGAATTTTGATAACAGGGTGTGTAACACCTCAATGGATATTTCCCCAAAAGTCATTAAAAATCAATTTACCTTTGAGGATCTGACGAGAAATCTTCAAGGAATTCTAACTTTCTTTGCGAGAAGAGCAATTTCTGATCATTATTCATATCACTAGATAAAGCCATATCAAAAGCTTCAAGTATAGCCGATTGATCCATTGGATCTTGCTGATAACCCACATCAATAAGCTGCATTAAGATATACGGATTACTCTGCAAAAATAAAAAAAAGTTAAAATAAATAATAAATTGAAGCATTGATCAAAAAAGTCATTAAGCATTTTTGCAATGCTATTCAAATTTATGTACTTTGTTTAATGCTCAAAAAGTCTCCAATTTCTTAATTTAAAATAATGCGATTGTAGAAGGACAAAAATTTTCATCAGTAAAAATGGGAGGGGAACTTACTGGATCATTTTTCAAAGCATTTGTCAAGATCTCATTTGCTTTCACAAAATCTCTTCTAATCTGCAAGAAATAATTTTGATGGATACATTCAACTATTAACTATACAACATTACAAATTTCAACTATATAACAAAATAAAGAAAAAACTGAATAGTAACAAATTATAAAACCTAATTGTTCCTTACCTTATACAGATACCTTGCATACTTGGTAGCAAAATGTGATGACATTTGAGCAGTTTTTGCATCTGCAATGCATTTTAAATACAACTCGTCTACTTTTTCGGTGTTGCCACGGCGCCTTTCTAAATTTATTTTTCTTATAGTTATTTCTAGCATATCCTTTATTGTTTCACCCAATTCATCTAATATTTGAGCAGCTTTATCAACATTGCCTATAAGAATAAAACAAGGTAGTAAAACAAAATTTAAAAGTTATATTCAATGTTCAGATTTAAAAAAAAAAAAATATTTTTCACATGATAAAGAAAAACAGAAGGAAAAGTATAATAAAGACTGTGTATTATTTGATACTGCCATTTTCGAGTACACTCACATTGACTTGTTATTAGTAAATATTAGCTAACATTTGTATTCGAGGAATACTATGATATGTGGTCAAGTGATAAGGATCACATATTGCTCAATCAAAATGAAGGCAATTTATTTTCACAACTCTCCACCCAGTCAAAAAAATAGGTATTAATTCACATTTATTAAATCAAAGCAAATCTCATAATGCATTTTAGTTGAGTCAAAAAAAGCAATATAAGTTATATAACCAAAAATTATTCTTTTTAGTAAAAACATATTAAAAGTAATGCAGCATGGACACAATAAAATTCAAACGTAATGAAACATTTGTGAAAATTTGTATTTCCTTTCTTTTGTACCTATATTTTTTCTTAGATAATTCACATGTAAATTACATCAAAAAATAAAAAACATTGCAAAAAATACAGAAGTTATAAAAACTGAAGAAACTTGAACTTATTAGCCAATGCTTTGACACTTGATATTTTTCGACCCTGGAGAATTCATCCATATTTTTGATATTATACTTTCATTCTGAACGGGAAGAATACCAGTAAATTAAATCCACTCAAATGGAACAACCTGCAGCTTTCCCTTTAAATATAATTTAAAGTATTAGAACTTATCATAAAAAATTATTTTTAATAAGAAAACATTAAAAGCCATAAACCAGTGACATATTAATACGAAACATTTGTGAAAATTTGCATTTCTTTTCTTCATACCTATATTTGTTGTTATATAATTCACAAGTAAATTACACCCACCAAGAACTGAAAAAACTTTAAAAAAAATAGATGTTTTAAAAACTGAAGGAACTCGACCTTATTAGCCAAGGCACACTTGGAAGACTTTTTAATCCAGGAGAGTTCATCCAAATGTTTGATAATCTCTATTTTTGACATTATACTGTTACAAAGCCATAAAGTTGTTTCCCTGAGATGCTAATCTTGGCGACAAATTTGGTGATCATTTTGCCGACAAAAGGAATTTTCTAGAAAGACCTCGAACTGTCAACCTATTTCTACTGACTTCATGAACTTTCTGGAGATTAAGTCGCTTCCTCCTGAAAAAGTATAAAAGTAAGCCAAGAAGAGTTGGTTGGATTTTGATCTGCAAGCAAGCTGGTGAGCTAATGGGAAACCTTTGAGCGCTGTGTTGAGATTTAATGGTAATCTCTGTTGTGAATTTTCACAGTGCTGTTTTAATACTTGTGTTGCGTTTCTTTGCTTAGAATATCTGTAAAATAAAGAGCTTTATTTTTTTAATCCTGCTTATTGGACCGCATTCACGTACACCCACAAGACGATTTTGTCACAATACTATATCTTCATTCAGAACAAAAAGAATATCAGTAAATTAAATACAATAAAATGCAACAACCTGCAGCTTGCCCTTTAAATATATCTTGAAGCATTATAACTTATAAAAAAATTCTTAAAATTATTCTTGTAATAAAAAAAGGATAGCGTTATTTGCAGGTACAGTGAGTCAACGGCGGGTTCTTGCCCGCTTAGTGAAGTAGATTCGGGCGCGGTCGTTATTTGGGAGGGTGACCACCTGAGGAACACTGCGAGCAGTGAGCTTCTTTTTTTGAGTTCTTGATTCATGGACTTGGTTAGTTGCACTAGATCAAGTGGAATTGGTCTCAACGTGCAAAATATCTGCGGATAAAACATTATTTACAGTTTAAGAATAAATATTGAGTTGTCGTGAATTTTTTCTTTAATTTTACTAATTTAAAAAAGATTTTTAAATATAATTCTCAACATTATTTCTCATTGCTGGTGTTAGATCAAACCGTTTTCTTGTTTCTACAAATATTTAATTGTTTGTTTTTAACCCATTGTTAAAAACTGTGATAGGGAGATGCTGTTCATTTTCTAGATTCCTTACAGGAATTATACCTATTTTTGCATAATGGGAATAGCAGTTGTTGTGTTCTTGGATAAAACATTCTTTCTTTAGGCAGGGAATATCTGTTCAATTTCATTTTTCTACAAATAATTCTAACAATAAATTTCACTTAAATTTATTACTAATTT
This sequence comes from Araneus ventricosus, assembly GCA_013235015.1. Lineage (NCBI taxonomy): Eukaryota > Metazoa > Arthropoda > Arachnida > Araneae > Araneidae > Araneus > Araneus ventricosus. The sequence goes on from BGPR01000446.1 coordinate 454,009, forward strand.
AAATTAATAAAAACAATTAATTTTTCTTCTATAGAAATAATTGAAAAGACCTGGAACCAAATATTTATACATTTTTAAACTTGGAACACATGCAAACATTGGGTAGGGGGAATGGGAGTAATAATAGGGTTATTTTAAATATGCTTGAAAATTAGCAAGTTTTAGCAAAAAGGAGCAAAATGAAACAAAATACTGAATTTATGGATATTGCTTTTAAACATGATTTGCAAAAAATCAAATTCTTAAACAGACTGTTTACGTAACTGCGATTACAAAAAGAAAAAAATAAACACCCAAATGGTTGGCTGGATTCAAACCAATGGCCTTTCGGTTAGTAGGCAAGCACATAACAACCATCCCAGTTTGTCTTATTATGAAGAGGTTACGGGGTCATTTAGTTTACTTCTTTAGCCTCTCATCCTTTGTTAAAATTCTTAACGATGGTTAATTCTGCATTTCTGTCAATGTAAATTTGCATCTTGTAAATAGGATTACAACAGATATAAACTATTGCCTTTAGATTTCCATCAGCTGTAAAGAGAAGTTTAAAACTTCGTACGACATCTTTAGGGTCTTTGGAGCTTGTCAGGATCGGAAATTTGATTTTTATCGATAATTTGCTAAGAGGTTCAATTTTATGACTGAAAAAAATCAGTAAATATATGTTCTCTATCAAATTCAATCAAATGAATTAGAAATCGGTACTTAAAACCAAATTGAATGTGAAACAAAAACGTATCGCTTGTCTCCGACGAAAGACTGAAATTTCTCGTAAAGTAGCATTAATCTTTCTTGTAATAACCTCATAAACACAAACAGAACATTTCAAAATTCCTACAGAAGCATATCGAATTTCATGAAATCTGCAAATAACCTGCAGGTAAAGTGTACCTGCAAATAATGTTTCATACGTAGGTACAGTACCTGCAAATAATCACTTCCAATAAAATAAAAAAAAGAACCATTAAAAGCCTTAAACCATTGACACATAAATATTAAACATTTGTGAAAATTTGTATTTCTTTTCTTAATACCTATATTTTTTGTTATATAATTCACATGTAAATTACATCAAGAACTGAAAAAATTTGCGAAAAATACAGTAGTTATAAAAACTGAAGTAACTTGAACTTCTTAGCCAATGCTTTGACACTTGATAGATTTTTCGATCCTGGAGAGTTCATCCATATTTTTGGTAACCTCTATATTTGATATTATACTTTCACTCAAAACAGAAAAAAATATTGGTAAACTAAACACATTAAAATGCAGTAACTTGCAGCTTGCCCTTTTGAATGCATGGAGGAACTTCAAAATTTAATTTCTTCCAATTTGAAACCACAAAATTTCTTACATTTTTCCCAATAATATTTGTCAGAAATGGAAAACTGTTCATTACGTTGTAATCTGTTTACTATTATTTACATTTATTAACATTATTTATAAGATAGCTCTTAGATATACAAACCTCTTTTCTCTTCAAATGCTGCCCAAGAGAAATGAATACTAGGCTTTTTTGGTAAATGAATTTTGCATGCTCTTTCATAAACTTCACTAGCAGCTTCTGGCTGATGTTCTTCCATATACTTAGCATACTAAAAAATAGATAACTAATTAAAATACAAAGAACATATTTTGGATTAATAACAATAAGGTATAAATATTTGAGAATGCACAAGACTTGTAACATTCCTTTCTGACTAACAAGTATTCATGTGTCAAAAAATATACACCCTTCAAAAGAAGGCTTGTAAGCCCTTTAAATGCCAGATTATTTCGATCTCACAGCTTTAATGGATGAAAAATAAACTTTTAAATATTTCATCCCTTAAATTTTAAGAAAAAATACATATAAACATGAATTATTTGCTTTTACAAGCTTTTTGTACTGAGCATGATAAAACCATAAGGACACTTAGAATGTTCAAGTTACAACTTGTGTCCAGATAAAGCACCAGTATCTTGTCCAGGGTGCGTAGTGAGAAATTGCTGCAAAAATTAAGCACTTTTAAGGACTTTTTAAGCACCTTAGCCAAAAAAATTAAGCACCTTTGTACATGCATGCATATGTTGATCCACGTATTTTCTAAGCATATGATGATTTCTGTTTGATAATAATGCATAGTTTTTATTGAAAATTTTAAAATACATTTTTTAATTTTAAATATGTATTTTTTAATTTTAATATTTATTCCCGTATTTGCACAACGTCTTCTATTGTAAAATAAAAGATGTATTTTTGATTTTACAAAAAAATGATAATGCAAATTGTCATTATCAAAAATTAAATCAACTTTTATAAGATTAACAATAAAAATCTGTTACCTTTTTCAACATTTCTTAAAATTAACAAATTACCAGTTAATTTGCTCCTTCGGGAAAATCATTCAAGTATTTCAATATACGGGACCCATTGTCACAAGCTACCCATTGTTGAAGTAAGAGGGAGCATAAAAAAGGTCATTAATAGTCCAGTCCATGAAGGGTTTGAAAAAAAACATTAAATCATATAGTTTTGAAAATTGGTACACATGTTCGTGATGGTCTCCTGATGAACATACAAAAGTCCCTGGCCTTGAGTGATTGAACGAATTAAAGAACGTAAAATTCCCTACAAAAATATGCTTTTATTTTTCTTCTAGCTTTAATGATTTCCGAGATAATAGGTCTCAAAGTTTGCCGCCATCTTGGATTTCATATCCCTTTTTAAAGTGTTTAATATCTCGAAAACTATTCCATTTGCAAATTTGTTGCAACCAGCAAATTAATGAGCGTACAATTCCCTACAAATACATGCCTTTATGTTTCTTCTATCTTTAATAATTTCCGAGGTAATGGGTCTCAAAGTTTGCCGCTATCTTGGATTTTATCCCCCTTTTCTCAGTTTTTCTTGAACATCTCGAAAATTATTTAGTTCTCAAATCACACGTGATACAAAATATTAAAGAACGTAAAATTGCCAACAAAAGAGTGCTTTAATTTTTGTTCTAGTTTTAATAGTTGCCGAGATAATGGACTTCAAAGTTTGCTACCATCTTTGGATTTCATCTCCTTTTTTAAGTTAATATCTCAGAAACTATTAAAACTAAAAGCATGTATTTGTAGGGAATTTTAGATCATTAATTTGCTGTATTACATGTAATTGAAAATTGAATAGCTTTTGAGAAATTCAAAAAAGATGAAAAAAGTGGGATGAAATTGAAGATAGAGGCAAACTTTGAGATCCATTATCTCAGAAACTATTATAGGTAGAATAATAAAAAATGCATGTATTCGTAGGGAATTTCACGCTCTTTAATTTGTTAAACCAATTGTAATTTGAAAACTGTAGAGTTATCGAGATATTCAAGAAAAACTGAAAAAGGGGGGGTTGAAATCCAATACGGTGGGCAAGAGCTCCCCCCCCCCAGTATGTTTTTAGGAGTCCTTCACGAACATGTGTACTAATTTTCAAAACGATTTAATGCTTTTTTCATCCCCATTTTGGGTCTCCGTTGACTGGACTTTCAGCATTATCTTAACATGTGTTGACATCCCTGGATCTATCTCACCCAGGATTCCTTCCCCGAATTCTTCTCTTTCGTTGGTTTTCTTTCTACATACATCCGGTAAACAAAGTTTTATGACTATACTTTCGATATCGTATTCAACATCTGGGGAAACAAAAAAGAATGTTTTCTTTGTACTTCTCGAGAAAATTAAGCACTTTTTAAGGACTTTTTTTCAATATTAAGCACTTTTAAGGTGCTTAAAAATGGTTTTCAAATTTAAACACTTTTCATGACACTACGCACCCTGTTGTCTATTATGTGCATGACAAACTTTATAGTTTCCCTTTTTGTATAAAATGAATTAAATAACTAATATGATAATTTTATGAAAATATTTTAGGTCACAAAAATTAAATCAGTTGCTTTTCATCCGTTATTAATAAAAAAATAAATTGTTTTCTAGTTAAAGAGCCTCTAGGTGTTTTGGCGAGCTTTTTATTAAAAAATAAATAAAAATAATGTAAACTACTTTACAATATATATATTGCATAAACAGATACAACAGATCATAAAATGAAACTAACAGCTTCAAAGGATGATTAATTTATAAATGCTATGAATGACTGATAAGTAGTTTCAAAATTTTTAGAAAAGAAAGATTTATCTCAATTTAAAAATGCCAATTCCACCATTTCCTCTGTAAAGAAATATATATATATGCACATGCATTAACTACACTTGCTATGGAAGTTGTATGCACTTTTATCATTTATGGAAATAATGGGAAAAAAATATAAGAAAAAATCGTACACACCTTAAGCCACATATCTTCATACAGAGCGCAAGCTATCATACACCTCTCAAAAAGTATAACTGTGCTTTCATGAGTACCATTTTCTATTTCATAATCCAAATAATCTTTCCAATTCTTCAGCTGGGCTCTCTCTAAAGTCTTCACGTGGAAATAGGGCCTCTTGATCTGAAAGAAAATAACAGAAAACATGCCAATTAAAGACATTCTACAGACTATTATTAAAGTTACCCTAAGGGACTACAGTAAGTTGCATACCTTTCCATACCTGAACCAGGCTGCTGTCATGATAAAGAAATCAGGGCTTCAAAAATCATTCTCACCATAGAAACTGCATGTAAATGGTCATATACAGACATTGTTATATACATAATTCTATGCACAGAGGCATGCAGCTTTGTTCGTGGTTTCTTTTGCACCACTACGGTGCTATATTCACAGCTTTAAAATGACAAGAATATACTCACCGCTTCTTCGAAAGACCAGCGTTTTCCAACTTCGATTTCATTTTTCTCATGTAATACTTTTCTCTTCTCCACTATTTTTTTCTTCATCAGTTCAATCTCTTCTGCCGTCATCTGTGAGAGAGATAGAAAAAAAGGAGGTAAAAAATTAGCTATTTCGGATTTTCAACATGTGCAAATCGGTGCTACTGTGCTAAAATGACTAGTGTTTTCATGTCAAGAGGTAGTGACTACTGAAGCAAACATACGATTAATCTTTTTCAGTAATTTTGTAGGCTAATAAATATTCTGATGAAGATTCAGGAAGAGACTTCATTCTGCTACAAGCACAAATTTAGAAACTTTCTACTAGACTGGGGAAAAAAAGAAATGGGGGGGGGGGCCCATCTCATTCTACATCACACAGGATGCCTGTACAGATCCTGCATCCTTACTACAATACCATCAGTTAAATTGACTAATCTTTTCCCAAAATTATCTGCATTAAAACATTCTGCCATTACCTATTACACACAGCCCTTTCCTTGATGGCAAATTAAGCTATAACTTTCCTTATCAAACATCATTAAAGTTTTACCATTTTATCATCTTTACCGAACTTGGTGTGCCATCTACTGGTACCAATCAAATCCATTCATCATCTCTGGCTCTGTGCTAACTGCCAAATTCTGTGGTTTTAATCCCCCCCCCCCAAAAAAAGCGGCTATATTAAAATTAAATGATGAGGATGTTAAAATTATCACTGAAAAGTTAAAAGCAATCTTTTAGCTTTGAAGAGACTTTTGCCCCCCTCACCCATCAATGTATGCTGCCTCTTAAATATTTCTCCAATTCCAATGAAAGCAAGAACACATATGCTACACAAGAGAAACTAGCAGTACGCGTACAGCATTGCTCTTGGAATCAGGACTTCAATAAATTATTAAAAAAAAAAAAAAAAAAAAAAAAAACCCCAAAAAAAAAAAAATTTTAAAAAAAAAAAAAAAAAAAAAATCACCCATGATACAAAAAGTTTTGAAAACAAAATCAAAACAAAAGATACAAATTATTGATTCTCTCCCCCACCCCCTATTTTTCTTTGGGATAATGACATTTGAACTGTAGGAAAACAGTACAGAGTACCAAAACCAATATTTTCGGGGGAAAAAAAAATTAGGATTTAAAAGATTGATTCCTATAAACCAAGTAAAATGTTAAAGAATGAAAACCGAATGAAATTTTAAACGATTTCAAATGGAACAATACGCCTCGAAAGATACAGAGAAACATAATTTCTAGAGTATTTAAATATATCCAAAATGAATCGGAGAAAAAGAAGGAAGGAAAAAAAAAAAAAAAAAAGAAGAAGACAGATGAAATCTTCCACTTCAGGTTTAAACTTTGAAGCCACATTATGTAAATAGCTCCTTGAAGTCATATTTCTTTTTTCCAGTCTTCTCAAACTCAAGATATCAGCCATATACTCGACTATCAAAAAGTATATAAAAAAAATTTAAAGAATGATCTGTCGAGGCAAAGCAAAGGGATTATGACATGCGACCTTGATTACCAAGAATCATAAAGGGAATTTTGAAGCAAAAATTTTTTAACACTTCAGAAAAAAATAAATTAAAATTCAACCAACTTCTTCAATTTTAACCATTTTTTTTTTTTTAACTGAAGGAGAAATATTACATTTATTACTTCAACAAATTTCAAATTGATAACAAAATTAGAAAGGCGGATGCAAGAAACTGAAATTCCAAACAAAGTTTTTTAGGGTTAACCGACTATTTTTTAAAAATTTAATAAATTACGTTAGACGTTCGAAACACTTCCTTAGAACGGAAATCGGATGCTCTTTCTGATGGTGCATCTATTTTTTTCTGTACAATTATCCGAAACCATGCTATTGAGAAATTAGTGCGAAAAATCACCCAAAACACAAGATAGATTTAGACACCCATAGATTTGTCTAGACATACGCAGACACACAAACATTTCCTTTTATAAGTATAGAAGATGCACATAAATATTTACAGCAATGCCATCATTTAGGACTGCTGCCTCACACAAGACATACTGTACACCATCACTGACCATATTACTTTGTGTAACAGAATTTGGATTCTATGTTTGTCACATAAAATTGGAAGATGATAGCCAACAGTCCCAGTCCAGTATGCCTCTCAAACCCTGGGGTTATCTGTAGCACCATAAGCTTATGAAATAACTCAATAAAGAGAGTATTTACAAAATAACATTCAAACCCTGAAAAAACCTTACCATATTTTTTTCAATATTAGTGCCATCAGGCTCCAAACCGGGAGGTGCATCATCTGTTTCCATTCCAGGAGGAGAAGCATCTGAATTCTTGTCCGCAATCTTGTCATCATCCTCATCTTCATCCAACACAGCATCATGTTTAAGCGTATTTACAACATTTTGCCACAGTTCTAGAAATTCATCGGTGGACAGGATTTCCCTCGGATGATTTTTCTTCACATGTTTTCGGAACCTAGACAATAATTTAGCCTGCTTTTAGCAACAAGAAAGACACAAAATCAACCCTCCAAGCAGCCAATTATTCTGACTGGGTAATTTTTAGCTCCAAGGAATGAGGTTTCAAAATAAAGAAGCAATGTTTTAACTGTTTAGTAAGTAATCAAAACTCTTTTTAATACCTGGAGATTTAAAAAATATACCCAGAAATAAGATTTTGAAGAATGAAAAAAAAAAAAAGTCAGTTTGATTGCTCAGAGGGTTAAGCAAAATGAATATTAAGAAAAAAAGTTTCAAAACTTAAAATAGCAAACTTTTAGGGCTAAATATTTTTAATGTTCCTTTATCTTACCCTGAGTTAAAGTTAATACCTCAGACTGATATTAACTCAGCAAGAGAAACAAATTTTTTTTAAAAAAATTATTGAAACCATACAGATATGAAAGTCCTTCAACATTCGAATTTGGTAAATTTAATAACTCTATTTGATACAGATGAATTATCAACTTTACAGCACAGACAAGCGAAGAGTGAAACATACTTCTCAAAATGATGACTGTATAACTGAGTAGGAATAGTTAAAAGTTCATCATAAGCTGCTGTAACTTCTTTCAGATTTTTGTTCTCTTCTTCCCAACTCACATACAAGTCCCACAGTCTGTCTGAACGGAATTCTCTGCCTGCTGCTGCCAAAGCTCTTTTAAACAACCTATAAAATAACACACAATGATTTTGAAATGAGGAAGCTATAACAAATACACTTTCTTTTTTTGCAATTAGGATAAAAATATTGCTCATGCTTTCAAACAAATAAATAGCACAAGTCGGTAGTTCCAAATTGCATCTGATTCATGGCGCCCTAGCCGGATTTAGATTTTTCTATGGCACAATAGGTAAAACTCCAGCAAGTACATTTTTGCAAAAGAGACAATAACTTATGTTTAGGTAAAAATAAACATATTGAAGTTCACATAAAAATTTACTGGACAACATTATGAGCTTGTAATTCAACACATTTTCTCAAACTGTGGAATTAAACTGGACACGGCTACCTCGTTTCCTTTCCTACACTGATTTTTGCATGATACTTTGAATTTATCACAATTGCAAGCATGATCCCAAACATATAACATTTTTAATTATACGTTTACAGAAATAAAGATTAATTTAAAGTGGAAAGGAACTAACATTAAACTCATAAAATTAACAATAAAAAAATCTGAAAATTAATTTTCTTAGAAATGAAAAAAATTCATTAAAAAAAAAAACATCTGTAGCTTTTGAAGTAGTTTCTTATCAAATAATAGTACGTTTAGCAAAATGAAATGGGGTCTGAAGTCATATAGCTATAAAGAATTATGGTTAAATAAGAACGATTCTGAAGCAGTTCCAAAAATTTCCATTTCAAGAATATTTTACAAACTAAATAGGCACTAACATCATTTACATAATATGTCTCCAGTGAAAGCAACTGGAACCTGTGATTTATTAATTATAAAGAATGCCAACTGGTCTAAAAAATTAACAATGCAAAGAGTGTTGTAATACTTACGCTTTTATTTTCTCATGGGCATCTTCTGAATCACTCTGCTGACTTTTGAAAAAATTAATATAATGTATCCACAAGTCCACACTCAGCGGTATTGCTTTGGTACCCTCCTCAAAGATCTGAAAAAGAAAACAAATAAAGAATATATACACTCCACATTGCTAGCAATACTTATATTATTATACTAATATAAAATTAAACACTAATATTTCTTCAGGAGCTTTCATTGCTCTGTAGCAGAAATTTCACATCATAAATTAGTGTTTCACTTTTCATACCGGCAACATTTCGATTTTCAAATTCTTAGACATCCTCGTCTTGAAACTCCTAAAAGCAATAGAGGCAAATGCTAAAAATTAAATAAAAAAAATTGTTACTTAATATATATGTAAACACTGTGACTAAATGGACCTAAAGTTATAGCTTAAAATACTTACGATTCAGATAGATTTAAATGGAGTTCGAATCATACATCTGACTATTAATATGCATAATTCTGTACAGTATTAATGATTCACAACTCCATTTAAATTTCTGATTTTTTTTTTCCATTCACAGAAACATGGGATATTAAAATTAAATTTACTTTCTAACAACTTACTTTTTCGGCAGCTTCCAAATTATTTAAATTTTTTTCCATATCAGCAAATTTTTTCCAGTATCCATAACAATATGGGTAATGTTTGAAAAATGTATTAAAAGCCTTCCTTGCTGCTTCAATATTGTTCTGAAAATAAATAAAATAGATCATGAAAATCTTGATTGTAACTTGCAATTGAAAATTATTAAGAAAACACTTTTATTACGTTAATCAACTGCACAAACAAAGTAGCTTTTTAAAAAATTACTACGAAAGTCAGATAGAACATGACAGCATATTTAATAACATATTTTACAACAATTTTTTTCCAATTCTCAAATTTCAAATAGCAGAAGAAAAAAAATCAAGAAACTAACATGGAGATTAAGAATGAAAATCAGTAATTTTTTGCAGCAATGATAGCAGATCAACATGAAAATATTGTAATGCATAGCATGAATTTTAAATCCTATTACACACATAAAGAGGTCTATAAGCATGGATACAGTCACATCACAAAATACATCACAAAATTTATTTTGCGATTTTTTAAAAAAAAACATATTTATAACCAATCACTATCAAAAAATATACATGGTGAATAATGCTAATAAGATCAATTCTTATTTACAATTCATATTACAAGAATCATTCTTGTCACTGTGGAGCTTTACAAAATAGGGCAACAAAAAAACAAACAAACAAACAAAAAAAAAAAAACCCAAAAAGCCTTTACCCCGTTTTTAAAAATTTCTTTTATTGTAAAGGTACAAAATTCTTGCATAGAAAATATATTAATTAGTTGTGAATAAAGACTTCACAAACAATAATGGTAGATGGTGGTAGCGATGGTGGATAAAAAAAAAAATCCATATTATATATGTTCAGCATTTGTTACACTGGTCCACACTGAGCTTTTGCCAAAGATATTCCAGTGATTTTAGGGTAATCCTGTCATGCCAATTCCAAATCCGACATTCTTCTTGTCAGATTGGCTCTAGTTTTCGAGATAAAGTGAAAATTGGATTTCGATAGTAATATGTACACACCATACATATCGTAGACCTGCCAACCTCCATGTTTGAAAAAGAGGGAGACATTTTCAATCATACATACACGATCACAAATGTGTAGCAGGGCCAACATTAACTTTATTTAACTCATATGCAAATAAGGCATAAGGGGGCCCAATAAGATTTTGGCTACATTTTTCCCACAATTTTATTTTTTTACAAAATAAATGTATTGATTTTTAAAAATTGCTTAGCTGGGTTTTAAAATAATCTGATCAGTTTTTTTAAAAAAAAAACACGCTTTTTAGTCTTCACTCTTCCATACATATTTTATATCTAGACAGCATTATCAATATAAATTATCGTCTTGCCTATATATATATATATATAGATAGATAGATATTTCTTGATTAAGTTTTACTCCTTTAAAGAAGAAGTTGTTACAAATTTTGTCGGAAACAATTGAAAAATCACACGCGCAAATGATACAAAATGCATGCGATTTTACTTTTTTCGAAGCGATAATAAATGTATATTCCTCGGAATAGGCCTTGGTAAATACATTATGATATTTCTTTTTAGATTCTTTCGATAACATCAGAACTGGACTGGTGGGGAAAAAATGCACGCACACAAAAAAAATATTTCGCCAACACAAGATCGGCAGAAGAGATAAACAAATACTCCCCGTTTCTTCCCATAGTGCGCTAAACAGTCAAAGCATCGCATGCGCCATAAACCCATGGCGATGGTCACTAGTTGACAAGCCTGGACACGATACCGCGGCAAAGAGCTAATGAAGAATCCGTAGCGGAATGAAGTCACGCATTCGAAATTTGAGGAGAATGTGGTTGCGGCAAGCGCTGGATTTTTCTTAAGTCGCTCTTTTACTGCTTTTTTTATATTATTACTATTTCTTTGTTCCGATTTCTCGAAAATACTAAAAAGCAGGGGGAAATTGGTGAGAATCGGGAGGCGGGAGAAATTGTTAAAAAGCTGGAGACTCCCACCAAAAGTGGGAGAGTTAGCAGGTCTGATATCGCATTGAAACTCTGCCTCAAATATAAATCAATAATAAAATTAAATCAATGCAATAAATCAACTTAATCTTAAAAGATTAATCACAATATAAATCTATACAGAAATCTGTGTCAAACACAGTTAAAGGATAAAATTTAAAACAATATTAATGAATGAAGTAAAGAAATGAATTTCAACAAATAAATAGATGAATCACAATGGTATGGTAAAATTACATGATGATTTTGCATCAAGTCCAATAAAATGATAATTAAAAAAAGCTGGTTCAGTTACTTCATGGACAAGCTTTTATGATTTCCTTATACGTACAGTGTAAGTTTCGCGTTGGAGTCTCTACCAGTAATCTGCCACCATATGCGTCTCCCACCTCCATTGACATCTTTGTTTCATTACTTTGATATCCTTGTAGCCAAAGTCTAATTTTATAGGTGTGTTAATTTTTTTTTTTATTTCCTGTATTGTTGGCATACATTCTGAACTAACAAATAATATTCTAGTTTTGGAGCTTAGTTTTGCAAGTGTTATCCTAAACAAAGAAAATAAATATATTTGATATTTTTTAAACCTAAATAACATTGCTATGGATATGCATCGACTTGCTGCATTCATTCAACAAAATAATGTGAGATTATGATGTTGATAAGGAACTAAAAATTGCATATTGAAGTAATTTCACATATTTTTGACAACTTTGAAAGGAATCTGCGACAGGAAGTTACAGACCAATTTTGATAAAATAAAATTTATTACTTTTAAGAAGCTGAGTACTCTTAACAGCTAATGATATAATAAAGAGAATAAGAGAATTAAAAAAAAAATAATGGAAAAACGGCCTAATTTTACCACTTTTTAAGACTTAATGCCCACTTGAGGCGGTAGATATCAATAAATTTAATTAATTCTTTTCTTCGTTTTATTTCTCACCAATTCACAAATTTTTTCGCTGTATATTGACACAATTTTGTTTACTTTTTCCAGTCCACCCTACTACAGATATGATTGAAATATTGATAATATGCATTATCTCAAAAACTAGAGCCAATTCAGAAAAAGTAAAATTAATTTTGAGATCAGCATCAAAATACCCTAAAAGCATTAAAACTTCCTTGACAAATGAAAAAAAGGGTTTTTTTTTTTTTGTTCCCCAGTGTTATTGATAATGCTCAGTTTAATTTACACAGATGAGAAGAATTTGAACTAAAAGGATTGATAATGCTCCATAACACAAAAATATTGCATCTCAATCATTTGAATTTAATATGGAAATATATATATAATCAGGAAAAAAAATTATACCTCTTGTTCGACATAATGCAACAAATACGTCCATCCACCAAAATCAGATGGATTGTCTTTGACAACTTGCCAATATTTTTCAAGTTCAGAAGGTTTGCTGGTTTCAGATTCTGCTAAATAAAACATAAGCTGAATTTAATATGACTTTCAGATAAAATAATATAGAACAATTCAATTATCCTTACGCTAAAACTAAAATTTATTAATATATGTAACTATCATCTACCTTTCACAATGAAATAAATTAAGCAAACTTTTATCATTTTAGTGAGGAAACAAAGGTGATGGCAGGACCTTGGAGATGGTAGTAAAAAGAAAATATATGAAGAAGTGCAGCCTTCTTGAAACCTTTTTGTTAGGGATGTAACTATTTGGTATTCAGCCTTTTTGCCGAATACTAAACAGCTATTTAGCAAAATAAATTTAGGATATTTTTTTTTAATGTGCTTTTGAAATATATTAAAAAAATATTGCAGAATTACATTTCAGTACCTTTATTACCAACAAAAACACCTCCCAAAATTTATTGAATTCTAAGACGCACAGTGTATAAGTTTATTTAATAATGTTACACATAATTTATCTTTGCAAAAGACAACTTATGATGAAAGAACAATAATTTTTCAGCATGGTCAGGAAGTAGTTAGTTCAATTTGCTTACAAGAGCTGAAAGATAATTTTCTTCCTAAATTTGCAAACTTTCCACAATTTTTATTCATAATAAAGTGGATAGTCCACCCCAGCTATTAAAAGTTGTTTACCAAAACAGGAATTTCTAATACTTTTAATTTATCCGCTGAATTTTTCTTCCAAGTTTGTCATTAACATGTTCTGTAATGATAACCCTTATCTCTGTGAAACAATCCCAAAATGAAGAGCGCTTCTCATTTTTTATTACTGGAATTAAAATATTTAAAATGCTACAAAATAAATGAAGGTGTCAACATTTTTTTTAAATTAAAGTTTTAGAATTATTTTATTTACAATCAAAGCTGAAATGTTTTAAAAAATGGGTATTCAGCTGCCGAATATTCAGCCTGAAATTTGGCCGAGTGTTCAGTAAAATTACTATATGTCACATCCTTACTATTTATAATTTTTTTTAATGGAAAGAAAATAAGGTCCAATAAAATAAACTTCAGACATAATTTAAATAGCTTTGTAAATTTAAAAAGCAAAACAAGTGAAAAATGGAAAGTGTGTGTGTGTGTGGGGGGGGGGAATGCTAGATTTTACATTGGAAAACAAACTCTTCTTAACAATATAAAATAAATTTCTCTTTTTTGTCAGAGGCTCTTTTTCAATCAAATTAAAAACTACTTTTTTACTCAACTTATTTTCTTATAATTCAAATTTTGAAAATAACCTGAAACACCATTAGCTTTTCAATTTTGTCAGAGTATGTTAATATACAGTTTATTACATTACAATAAGGAGACACAATTTTTTAACTGTACCTCATTTAGTTAAGACACTGATTTTATAGGTAGCAGTTTTGCAAACAGTAGACCCCGTGGAAAAAAAAAAAAAAAAAAAAAAAAAAACATAAGATATGTTACTATACAGATTATTACAATACAATGAGGAGACACAATTTTTTAACTGTACCTCTGTTACTTAAGACACTAATTTTATAGGTAACAGTAGACCCTGTGAAAAAAAAACCCATAAGATTTTCTCTTCAGCAAGGTCTTTAAAAGATTTAACCATTAATGCAAATTATTTACAAAACTCTCTGCTTTTATCAGTATTGGCAAAATTGCAATTAAATGTCCCCCTATTACCAAAATGACTCAATTGTTTTAATGGTGCCAAACTCGCCAAACAATGAAACCATTAAACCACCATCGTCTTGAAATGGAATCAAAAATAGAAATCCTTAAACATACAATGTTTTCAATGACCTCAATGAACATTCACTCCAAATTCAAAGAAAATTCAACAGTGCGCTTAGGATTACATAACAAACCTGAAAATGAAAAGTTGAATGTTTAAATTGAAACCGGACCTCACTTTGCTCGGTCAAATATATGAACCATAACTGTATAGCTAAAAATTAATGAAACTTGAGTTGGCTTTAATAACATGTCAATTACAGATGCCACATTATGTTCAGTATTTTTCTAGTAATTACACTAAACTTTTTGTTTCCAAGTATAAAATTTAAACAAAGTCATTTAGAACATCTAGTATCTAGATTTTAAAAAATTCATGCTTTAATGGACTTGATGAAAAAACCATTCAAATACTCAAATTCTTATACAGATTTTTAAATGCAGAGTTTTAAGGGAGAAAATAAAAGAAAATCTACAAATAAGCTTGCATTCAAATAAGAAAATATAAATCGATAAAACTATTCATTCATTTCTACCATAAAATTCTACAGTAAAAAAGAAACAAGACAAAAAAAAATTAATCAAATGAATGAATCAATGAAATGTATAAATTAGCTTGAACTATTCATAAAACATTACTGAATATTAACTACTAGAAAAAGTTATTAATAAAATGTTTATTAAAAGTAATATAAAGATAGATAATATACAAAAAGAGTATTCACATAACGCTGTGGAGACAAAGACTCCCTCAAAGTATTAATTACTTTTATTTCTATTACAATAAACTCTGAAAAAAGTGAAAAATAGAAATTATAAAAAACAATATATTACCTTTCTTCTTGCTACGTTCTTCTTCCATTATTCCTTTGCAATTTAATACTGCAAAACTGAAATAAAATTAAATGACTCAATATCAGAAAGTTAAAACACATATAAAAACTGAGTACATAATAAAAGTGATATGCCTATAGAAATTCCAAAAAAATGTTATAGAACTTTTCCCTTCTTTAAAAAGAACTAAAGATAGAAAATGTGAAGTTAAATTTATATGAATGAAATATAGTAAAAAATCCATAAATATTACTATTATACAGATGGGAATCTAAAACACTTAGGCAGAAAGGTATTAAACACCGATTTCCCATCAATGTGTAACACAAATTTTAACAAGTCTTTTTAAATATAAATAAAATCATCCAAATCAATGAAAACATACCTACTACCTAATGAGCTATAAGAATAACGTATATTTCCTAATATAAGCAGAGCGTGTGTTTTTTGTTCAAAAATTTACTGAAAATTCAAAACCCATATAAGTCAAAATGAAAAGAAAAAATATATATATAAATTTCAAACATTTCGCCATGAGAGCAAAAATGTTCAAAAGCAGCAGGCACCAACGAAGATAGTTTTAACTTTGGTAACCCTATCTTGCCCCTCACCTACAGGCAACCCGATCCCCTAAGCTACAATGCCTCAGAGATATTTTCATCAAAATAGGGGGAAAGTGAAGAATGGAAGGGTGATGTTTACATTTTACTGAGCGTGATCTAACCAAGAACTCAGGAAATGCACTCATACGACTCATTGCCCGATACCCCTTTCCGGTGTAAAATCGCTTGAAAGTGGTAGTCTTGGAATCCGTGGTCAGACTATATAGTGAACTGATGCTTGTAAACAAACGTGGTTAAGTACAAAATCATGAACACAAAGTTAAGCTAAATTTTTTTGGAATTTGCAATTATCCATCAATTCAAAATGAAGAATTCCTACCCTGAATAAATATTATCATACACGTGATGTTTTATAATCCTTACTCAAAAAATTACAAAGAATCTGTTATAAGGAGATGTTCAAATATTACGTAAGCACCCAAGGGGGGGGGTTGCGATTTGCTTATTTTTACTGACATGGGGGGAGGGGGAGTATAAGTGGTGCTTACGTAAGACATTAAAATCACTTTATTTCTGAAAATCTCTTGTAACTTGCATAAATAATTTAAGTAAAAAAATTAAATTTGAAAAAAAAGTTAAATTTGGCAAAAGAAAATTAAACTTGATTTTTGTAAGCTTAAACTTGAAATTGTAAGGGAATTAAACTTACATTTTTTTTTTCATTTTAAGCTGAGTTAGAGTTTTTTATTTGAATTAAGTCCTAAAATTAGATTATCACTGTTATACCTTTTGTAAAAAAAATGAACGGAAGGGGGGGGCTGCGTTTGCTTTACGTAATTATAAGTAGTGGGGTTTCACATTTGCTTATTTTTTTGCTGACAAGGGTGGGGGGGGGGTCAAAAAATACCAAAAACATGCTTACGTAATATTTGAACGACCCCTAATGTTAAATTATAAATAAAACAGATTACAACACTTTTTCTGCTATCTACATTTTCCTTAATCTAAATTTCAAATGATGACAAAATAATGAATAAGTGTCTAGTTTAATTGTAAGTACACAGTTCATGTTTAAAATTTGAAATTAATAAAAGTTCAATCGTCTTTAATTTTTTGAAGAATTAACTTCTACAGAATTAACTTTCCCACTTTTAACTATATCTCGACACCATTCTGAGACAATTAGCAATTTAGTATTGTATTGAATTTATTAATTTCCATTTTGTAAAAGTACGACAGGTAAAATGACAGAACATCTTGATTACGATGAGTTCTTGTTTTCGGCTCCAAATCCTGGCTTGATTGTTATTATATTCTTCCTATAAGAACTGAATTGAACATCTAGACTATCTTTAATCTTTCTTTTATTAACAATTCAGAACTGGCAACATTGACATTATCATTATCGAATCTATGGAGCTATCAATATGGCAATCAAATCTTCTGCGTCATCTTGTAAATATGTATAAATACAGGCATGAAAGTGCAAGCTGTTCAAAAAAGCTGAACTCTACGCGAATACAAAATTCACCACAAAATCGATATATATATACAAACGCAAAAGCACTACTTAAAATACATATAAAAAAAACAATTTATTTAATTATTCTAGAACAGCTGTTGTATTCTGTATTTAAAATATAGGAAATGACTTCTTCATCTCATGTATGTTAATAATTTTAGGTTTATGATCTGTTGTTAAGAATTCCAACATACAATCTTCATGCATGTATACTAACTTATTTTGAATAATGTTTGAGTTCAGCAACTTAAAGATTGTTTAATAATTGCAATACTTTCTTTAAAAAGCATTAAATTAAGGACATAAATATGAAATAATCTCTCAAGTTTAGAATGTTTGGTTATAAATGGTATCAGAGCAAAGCTGGCAATTTACAGTTCCACTTATTTCGATCTTCTTGATCGAATCTCCTACTTTTACTGCTATCTCTTCCACGTTCGTATCGTTACCTTTCGCCGGCAGTTTAATTTTCATAGATTTATTCAACCACTCGAATTTAAATTTATTTTTTTCGTTCGCATCTAGGAAACGAACTTTATGTTCATCGTTTAAGTTAATCTCCATTTTGGTTCTCGGTCACACTCACAAACGCTGATCTTTACAACTGACGAACGTAACACTAAACATACAGCATCACACGTGCGATCCGCCAAACACAAGACAAATGATAGTAATAGTAGAAGTTCTTTGCATAACAACCGTTAGCATTCAACCCGTGATTCAACATCGGCGATAGCAGCTCACTGACTTGCGATTTCAACAGCAAGGCGTGGCCTGCTCGTGTAGCGGTCGTCATTCGGCTATACGGGAGAAGTTCCGCCTTCCTCCATTACGCTGTGTGCGAATTACTTGAGATGATAGATACGGCGCGTAAACACCAGAGAATGCATCTGTTTACTTTGTGACGGAGAAAAAATAGCGTTCGTTTCGGATTCAGACATAGCTTCCACCCCACCCCCCACATTTTTCGGTCACGATTTCTCGACGGTTTTGCATCGATCTCAGAAATAGCCTGAAAGACATTCAAAAAAGCGGATTTCCGCTTAAAAGCGGAAGTCTTTCATGCCTGATAAATATCAGCTAAAGTATTATGAATGTGCGTGCTAAATGTAGAATAATAAGTGTTTATAAAGTTCCGCCAATTTATTCATCCAACATACGCGACCTGCCACTTCAAAATCACAACAATTGTCTACCCTCCCACAGAGGCAAATTTAGATTTAGCTAACCAGTTGGCTACCTACTGATTTAGAAATGAAAAAAGGATCAATACAGAGACGAAGGCAATAAATATGGTAAAATTCACATACCAATGCGTTAACCACAGAGAGAAAGTAAGAACAAAAAATTGTTTGGTCAACATTTATTGATAGTTCAACATTGCAATACATTAGAAAAGAACGAAAAACTATTTGTTCGAACAATACGATAGATATTAATTAGAACTCAACAAACACTGAATAATCTGAAAAAGGACGGATAATTTAGATCAGAAACGAGAACTTGTTTAAAACAACGTATGTTTCCGCACCAAAATATATCAATTTTATGCAACAACACGCGCTTCGAATGCACACTAAAACGCAAAATGATTTGGGCGGAATGATGTAAACATAAGCCTAAACATAACTTCAAACATTAACAACATACAAGAAATTAAGAAAAGAAAAGAACAAATAAATCAAAACAACGTGTGAGTGAAACTTAATTATTTGAGGTTATGCGAAAATTTCAAAGAATTATTAAGGAAGAATACCTCTAATTTCAAGGTTTTCAAACAATACACACGGAACGTTTCTCACAAAATTACAAAACCGGCTAAAGTTGAAGTTACAGTATGCAAAGTACGTTTATTTCAGTAAATACTTTCACATAATTTCAAAAATTGATCCGAATATTATATAATAAAAAAAGCTATTCTATTTAATATCCATAGAAAAATCCTTAACTCTATAGTAATAATATTTTTCTGCAAAAAAAATGCATTTGTTGAATTTTATGGCATGGTCAGAATTAAACAAAGTATCCCTCGCCACAACTAAAGAAAAAAAATGTGTTTTTGGTTTTAAAAAATAACCTCTTGTCTTATATATAATACGCAGTGGGTTTTTCATACTTGAAATTTTAAGAACCATTGCTTTAACAGCATAAAAAAATATAAATAAATAAAAATAACATAAAGCAAATTCGTTTTCAAATGTGGCAACAAAATATTGTTACTGATATCAATTTAATTTAGTTTTGTGTTGTGGTGTGGTGTAGTAATGTGAGTACGGAGCGAAAAATATATGTGAGAATTGGAATTTGTGTTCAGTTTATTCTTTGTTTCTGATGCACTTGTAAAATTCACAGAGAAGAAGAAGAAAAATCCGTACTCGTTAATGAAACTTTCGTTATATAGACAGAAAGTGTTGTTTCTGAAAGCTAAAAGTAATTCTTTAATGTTATAGTTTACTATTGCTTTACAATTATTCTTACAGTGTCAATTTAACACGTATTATTTAAAATATCTTATTAAAAATTCTTTAGGATTTTTCGAAAAGATTCCTTTTCACACCAATTAATAAACACAGTATGAAACTCACTCATAAAACTGTTAACTTATAATTTCATTTACTTATGAAGCAATTTAAGGGGATTATTTCCACCATAAGGGTATTTTGATTTTTTTAACATGTCAATCTTATCTCACTTTTTTGGTATTGCAGACTGTCACCTTATTGATGCCATGATAGACCAAAAAAAAGATTGCATTTAAAACTGTTGAAGCATAATATTCAGTTCTTGTAATACTCAACTGTATATAAGTCTAGTTGGCAAAATGTTAGATCAAGTCTTCAGTAATAATTAAAAACAGATATCGTGTTTAGTCTCCTCCAGATTGTATTAGAATAAACACCTTATATTTTCTTATTGGTGCTCATGACTGTAATTCGTTAAAGAGGCTGTAACAGAACAAGCAAAAGCTTTGATAGTTAAAATCTGTGGCTTGTTAATACTAGACCTGGGGGTGAGGAACCTTTTTGCACTAGAAGGCCTCATTAAGTTTCACCAGTGTGGCAAAAGGCCATACAAGCAGAATCTTGAAGGTTATTTTTCTGTAATTATTATTATATTACAGACAAGTAGGCCTATATTATTTCAGTGCAAATTGTAAATAACTGGTAAAGCCACACAAGAGACTCTAAATGGCCACATGCAGCCTTAAGGCTACAAGTTCCTTACCTCTGTACTATACTTTGAATCGTTTAGCCATCTTGGAGGCTCTGAATTAGCTGTTGAATTTATTCATTATATATTCAGTACACCGATACAGTTGAGAGTTTTTAACCTCTAAGTGACTGAACCGGCTTTTTCCATTTTTCACGTTCTGTTCAAAAGCAGGTATGGATGTTTATTTGTATATTTTCTTAAATTTCCACTGTAAAATATTGAGGTTTCAATTATGTAACGAAACATACGATTCATCTACTTTGCGAGCTCGTTTCCAAAAACTTGAAAGTTATTTGATCAAAATTATTGGGTTCTTGAAGGGTTTTCTATTTTAAATGTAATCCTTTCATGAAGGGGGTGGGATTTAACTATGTTTAAAACATCAAGATGAAGTTAACTGTGAAGTAAAATTAGATTCAGAGAAAAATTTGTTTTTTAATTTTTAGAAAAAAAATTTTGACAAAAAATCTTTTCTGAAAACTTTCTTTTACATAATTATTAAATATTTTAAAAATATAGTAAAATATCAAAAATATACTAATTATTTTCTTCTTCCTTGCATTACCTCAAGGTACAGGTGGTAAATATGTTTTAATGTCTAATTTTGTATTTTCTGATGCACCTGATGATGTGTTAAACTTGTTTAACTTTTAATGTGAATTATTTAATAATAATTCAATATTCTTTTTCTTATTTATACATACCGAATTATGAATAATTAAGTTATTAATTATTATAGTATAATATTTTAATCATGTTGCGTGTTCTGATGTTTTACTTCTTAAAACATCTTTCGCGTATAAATTATGGTACAAATGTTTTGCTCGCGTATGATTTCAGTCTTTTTACTTTTTTGCCAATCTCATCCCTGTATGATACAAAACTATGCAAGTTCGTGACCCAAGTTTAGTTTTGTTCTTTTTGAACTAGAATGTGTTATCTTTAATTTCCTTTTATAGTTTTTTTTTTTTTAATTATTGCTTTGGTTTATTCCATGTCCAATTTATAAGGATTACTAGTGATTATAACTACTTTTTTGGACTATTCCTCTAGTTCAAGATAATAGTCCTGTTGATTTAAACAGTCTAATTTAGGCAGTTGTTTATGGTCCAGTTTCAGCAACTTTTAGACAAAAAAACCATTCAGTATTGTATTTAAACTATTTCAATAAAATTATTATAGTAAATTGTAGCTAAACATGTTTCCTACCTGAGGATATAACATATTTTGTAACTTTTTTAAAACAGTGTAAGGACTATTACAGGGTGGCAACAGAACCAGGAAATCGGGGATGTCAAGGAATTTTATCGATCTGGAAAAGTGAGGGAAATTCGTAAAAATATCTAAAAATCGGGGAAAAGTAATAGTTATTTCTTTACTTAAGTTATCTATAAATTAGTATGTTATGTCTAGCATTATTTGTAATAATAAATGGAATTTTGTAAAAAAAACTTATATTCATTTATAAAAGCATCAGGTTTTGATTAGAGCAATTAATTTCTTATGATTTTTTAAAGAATAAAGGTTTGATGTAATTTTGTGTCAATTTCTCTTGTTTAAATCTTTGCTAAAATAGATATTATAAGGTACATATAATTATTCTATTTTTATATTTATGCTGCAACATGTTATTCTGGCACTCATGCAAAGAGCATTAATTATTGAACTGTTTTAAAGTTTTGAGTAAAGATCATAATAACCTTTCCTGTTAATATAATTTAACTTGTGTTGCAAAGAGTAGTTTTAATGTTTCTTAGAATTCTTATGCAGTTTTAGAAACAAAGTATTTTGTTAAAATTTCCAGTATTTTTTACATATAAGAAATATAATATATTGTTTTAATAGTTTTTTCAGGATGTTCATTCCATTTTTTTAAAATTAAATTTCATAAAAATGTATTATTTTTTCTTATTAAATAACTTGTAAAAGTGTTTTTAATAATGTATATTGTACACATACAGTGATTCTGAGTAGGGAGAAAGCCAGGAAACTAATGTAATTACTAGCTGTAAATCAGGGAAATGTTGGTAAGTTTAGTCAGATAAATTTTTTTCATAGTTTTTGTAGCCACCCTGTATTAGTCTTTTATTAAAATACTTAGTTATATCTAAATCTAAACACTTGTTTTTTAACTGTAACTGCGTAACCCTTTCTCTTGGAAAATGATTTTCATACACCATATTTACATTGTTGCAACATAATTTGCCTATTTTATGCTCTTCACCCGCTCCAGTAAGTCCTACAATGAGGATGGAACTCAAAGGAGTTGCAACTGATGTGGTGGGAAATCACTGGCTCACTTTAAACACACATTTTTTATTTCGCATCCAAGGTCGACTGAAAACTAAGATCACTGGGCCACGGTGAAAAGTTAAGTGATCAGTGTGGGTGAGGAAGAATATGATGTAATGAGTGTGAACTCAACGGACAAATAGGAAACTGACCAGCAGCACAGATGAGGGACAAATCACTTGCTTACTTTAAACTCATTTTTTTACATTGTGTCTGATATCAACTGGAACTGAAGGGAAGGGTGGTTCAATAAAAACCTGTTTGCTTTGCCCATGGCGACAAGCAAACATAATGGTGCTTCTGAAATTTTTGAGGAAAAAGAAATTGTAACATACAACTAAACAATGTCTGACAAAAGAAGTTGCTTACTGAAGCATTGCTTCATTTGAATGCACCCCACTGTTGCAAACTATTAATTAATAAATATATTTGAATGGCATCCTTCAGTTTATGTCGGGGATGAGTTTTTGTGTGTTCGTTAGATTTGCTATAGTATTGATCTGATTTTGGTTGCTAAAGTGTATTGCTTTTACTTCGACGCATTAAAATGTGTTAAATTCATTTTTCAAATGAATAACTCTTAATCTGGAGAAATTTGTGTGGGGTGTTGCTTCTTTTCTTTATTTTAATTGTTCTCGTAACACAATTGCGAATATACATATTGTTTAGAAAATTCATAAATGCCAGCAGCAGATTTTGTGGTGAAAATTTTTATTTTAAAGATCTTACAAAAAATGGTTGTTCTATTGAATTTTGTAAAGAAGCTTTGCAGACTATTGTTGAAGACCCTCCTCACCAAACTATTAAGGAAACTGTGGGAAAAGATGAACGTCAAAGAAAAAATGAAAAGTCGATAATTCAGTATCACTTTAAAATTAGTTGGGAACTTTCAACATTCAGTTATATGGGTACCTGTTATTCTCATTGATGAGAACAAATTACAAAGGCTCTCCATGTAATATTTGCTTTGTAACGAGTGACAACTTTTTAAGTACATGGTGTAAAGGTAAATTGCTTCTATGTGATAGTCTTGCCATGAAAAAAGGAAGCTTTCCAGTGGAGAACCTCTAAAAAATATAGTGAAGTAAATCATCTAAAGAATGGTTTATATGTTTGGTGGAACATTTATAGAGTTGTTGAGTTTGAACTACTTGTTAGAGAAACAGTCGTAGACATTTTCCATTCAACCAGTTAATCAACACAAAGTAGACATTGTAGAAAAAATCCCATTTTGATCAACTGGAAAGATATCTTCCAACATGAGATCACTTATTGCAAGGGTCACAAAATAAAGTATATTTTTTAATTGTTTAAAGGGAATTAATTATTTTTGGGATAAGCAGTCCAAAAATATTCCTCTCCTTTAAAGCCAGTTATAAAAATAAGAAAACAGAAACTTTAATTGGATGATTTTAAGGGTTAAGTATTTATGACTAAAAAAAATATAAAAAATTTCAAGTGCACAGTTGAAAAAGTTGTATCTGGTTTCTGTTACAAGTATAAGGCTGTTGTAGTAGTGATATGATCATAATCGGCGAACTAAAGACTGATTCCGAGTGATATCTATTCTGTAGATATATGCTTTTAGTTTATTTTGATTCATTTGGCTTTTATGTTACACTTAAAAAAATTGTTAAACATAAGTGAATTCTAATTTTTCATGAAACATATTTTATAAAAACCAAATATTTGTACAAATTTCAAAATAAAATTTTAAATCTTGTGATTATTTTTAGGTGTTTGGTGCTGATGATTTTGACTCTGTCCTAATACAATGTGATATTTTATTATAAAATTTCTAACATCTGAAGTCAACAATGGCTCGTAATCCTTTTGTGGAAGAAATAGACTTTAGAGAAATAAAACTTCAAGGGGTGAGTTGATTTATTTATAAATATTTCAGATGAACATTTTCTTATTATATGATTTTATTATTATATATGAATGGTCATTTTTGTTACCCATTGTAAACTTTAAAACGTAACATTTTATTTTGTGTTTTTATTGTTATGTAATTGTAATATTTTATATCACTAGCAGTATGTGCACGGCGTTGCCTGTGGAATCAGGACTTCAACAAAATGAAAAGGAAGAAAAAATACCCAAAATGACACGAAAAAGTTTTGAAAACAAAATCAAAACAGAAGATACACATTACTGATTTTGCCGCTTATTTTTCTTTGCGATAATGACATTTGAGCTGTAGGGGAACAGTACAGAGTACGTTAATCTAAAACAATATTAAAAAATTGCAACGTGAAAATCATTATTAAACAGCAAACAAAATGTGCAACACAAACAACATGTGCTTTTAACAAACTTTTATGCTTGATTATCAATAAGTACATAAAACAAACAAATCAAAACTATGAAAAATGTAATTAAAACTTGATCCTTCCGTCTAGATTACAAAATGGTATATCATGAGCTTGAAGTATAAGCGAAATTGATCAGAACATAACACACGGACGCGCACAAAGAAAAAATAACGAAAATGAGGAAAAAAATCTCATAAATGGTGTAATAGTTCATTCAGACTAAAGCAATAAAAGTAATTCTTCATATTCCTTATTATATCTATCCTTGTTCATGGCAGGATGCCAAATAAAGCCAATGCTCTAATTTTTTCCGGCAGATGGCGCACATTTCGATGGAACAGGATTTCCGTAAAATAACACCTTCGAAAAAACATCTCTGGCCCCATCAACTAAAAAATTAATTAAAAATCGACTTAAAATGGTATTTTAATCGTTCTTGTTTTAAATGGAGCAGAAACGTTTTATTTATTAGCTCAAAACATTTCAAAAAGATAACAAAATTAAAACGTGAGATGGAGTCATTTGATTTTGAAATCTTAAAATTTCAATTGAAAACTGACTATTATTTAAAAATTTCTCAAAATTGAATAAATTACGTTAGACGTACGAAACAAACTTCATTAGAACGGAAATCGCATGCTCTTTCCGATGGTGTATATATTTTTGTTGTAAACTTATTTGAAACTATTCTATTGAGAAATTAGTGCGAAAAATCAACTAAAACAACACAAAACATTAAATAAAAAATTTTCTAGATTAAATTTTAAAATTTCGGCTTCGAGATGCATTCAGTCGCCATTATGACTACCTGTGCGCCAAATTTCAAGGTTGTAAGTGCGATAGATTCGTCTGGACATCACACGCAGACACGCACTCACACAAACATTGCCTTTTAGAAGTATAGATTAGATCTGCAACTAAAATCTTAATATCAAAATGAGAATATTAAAATATTTTATTTCTGTTTTCTACAGTTGTTTGATTTATTTTATGACCCAATGATTTTTGAAAATTTAAGTTTGTTTAATATTTATTAATATTTTAAATAAAGAGCAATAAGTTGTTTGCTGTAAAATAGAAAAATCATGCATAAAAAGGTTTGAATCTTCTTTTATTGATATTTAAGGATCATTCAAACTATAGATTATTTTTGCATGCTCCCCATATTTTCCTGAAGAGATGGGGTCCATATGTAATAACCGCCATACTGAAAGACTGGTTAACTTGACAGTGCAGTTAAAGCTACAGAGAGTATCATTCTGCACAGACAAAGAGTCTTTAAATGATCCTGATGTATTTTAAAAGTAACTAATTTTGTTTAAATAATAATTGTCATTTGCTGTAATAAAATCTTTCTTTTAAAACAAGTATTGCTTAATCTCATGAAGCCTTGTTTTCCTCTTTTCTGTCTGAGATTATATGAATTGAAATTTGACCCTGTTGTGTGTTCGAAGAAACAAGCATTTTGTTCCATCATGTCTTTAGTTTAGATTTGACAAATTACCTTTCTGGGTCCTAAATGGTATTCTTCCAGTTTCAGGCAATTTTCCAACATTAAAAGAAAAAAAAAATAAATTGCAGAGACTGTTTTATATTGAAGCTTATTCTTTTTGTCAAATGATAAGCTCTGTGGCAATTTAAGTATTTCTAGAATGTTGGCATATATTTCACTAACAATTGCATTGCTTTTAGAATGTGAGATTTTTTTCATTTTGATGAGATGTATGGGTTATCAGATCTACTGAATTCAAAAATGATTGATGTAGTTATTTCTTTTTTTGTTTCAACCATATGTAGTTTTAAACATTATGTCATGTTTTTACCAATCAGCATTTCCGGAGCAATCATTTTTTAATAAATAATGCACTTAAATGCAATATAAAAGAATCAATTCACCTGACAACTTTCTTTGTTGTTATGGGAGCAAGACTTCACTCAACAAATTTAGCACAACCAAAGTTTTAAAAAAAGTTGTTTCTTGTTGTTTTTATAGTCTAGCAGAGAGTAACCTTAAGACACTAGAAACACAAATAATGTCATTCATCATTGAAGTGGTTTGTTGTAGCTATTAACCTGTCTTGGTGTTTGCAGGTGTGTTGCTACCCAACCGCTGTTATTTAAGAGATTGGGAGCATGATATAAATTGTTATTTCATGGTATAAATAATGAAACATTTAAATTTTAAAGATTATACTTTACTATTGAGAAGAACAAATTAATTACAATTTTAAAATTAAACAAGGCACACACACAGCTTTTTATCTAGCGTAAAATGAATGATTTAAGTTTTTGAAACATAAGGACAAGTTAACTGTAAAATTAAGTTTTCTTTCATTTTAGTTCTGCATTTTAATGTGAAGCTAAAGATAAACTAATTAATACATTATTATGAAAACATATTGTGCAATATTTCCTTAAAAATCTGCTCTTCATTTATGCTATTAGAAAAACTTCAATCTTCATGTCAAATCCAAATAAAGCAACCTTATCATGTACAGAAAATGATTTTAATGTTGTTCTGAACTGTTCTCTCTTTTAATACATTTAAGGTTGTCGGCAAAGGTTCTTTTGGAACTGTGAAGAAAGGAAAATGGAGAAATTTGGATGTTGCCATAAAAGTGATAGAAACTGAGCAGGAGAAGAATGCCTTCATTGTAGAGGTATGCATGGAGGTTTTTCCTTTGTCAAGGTCTATTGTAAAAATTAAAACTTGAATTCAAGAAGATGATTGGTTTCTCTTGTTGATAGGTACAACAGTTGTCTAGAGTAAATCATCCAAATATAGTTAAATTATATGGAGCTTGTACGAAAACACCAGTAAGTATATGTATACTTATTATAATCTTTTTTTTAAACCAGCAATTTTTAATTGAATTGAAAATTTTTTGCTCCTCATTTTGACATCAATGTTTCATCATTTAATTGTGTGTAGTAATTCTTTGCAAAATTTTTAACAATGGATTTAAGCAAGCTTATTTCTGCCCACATCCTAGCACTTTGAATACCCTATTATGAATTGGGGAAAAATTACATGACTGATTTGGATTTTTTCTCATTTAACACTAAATCTACTGGGGCTGGTCAAATGGCAGTTTTAGTATATCAGTGAAGTGTCAGTGCATTTAGTATTAACCCCTTAATCGGTCAATTTTTTTTGCCAGAAGTGTTGACAAAAAAAGACATTTTTATGCTGCATAAATTAGCAAATGGTTAAGGCTTCCCACATGTAAGCAATCATAATCCAGATTTAAGGCATCAAGAAATTGATTAGCTTATTAGTACATGCTCCAAAAAACAAAATGAATAGACAATCTCCAAGAAGCTTTAAATCATATATAATATGTTTATAATTTTATCTATCTTATTTTTCATTTATTGTAATTCTGTACTCTGATTGCCTGTAAGAAGATTTAATTTTTATAATTAAGCAATTATTGTAGTAATATATGAATCAGGTTACATAAAAATATAATAACTGGTACAATCAACTATTACCTGTCTATTTGAATGATTATATGTTTAGGAAAATAGGCAGAAAATGCAATCAGGTATCATATTAGGGTCATTCCATGTCAAGTGATCCAGAAAAAAAATAATTGGTTGCTTGACCATTTTATAATCAAATGATTTTTTGTATGTACATTCCTACATAATTGGAGAGTCCAATGGTAGCCATTTTTGTTTTACAAAACGTGCCGATTTTTGCATTTGTAGGGGTTTGCGTTAACTTATATTACTCGAAACTGGTGAACCCGAGGTTGATGAAACAAAAACCGGTTTATTCAGGAAGATACAGACTTTATTATCTCCAGCACACATTTAAGGAAAACTGTATCTCAAATAGCAAAAATCAGCTTAGAAGTTCGACTTTAAAAATGACAAATTTTCAATTTTTGAAGGCATATAAATCCCAAAAGGAATCTATTCTCCATATTACTTTTTTGGGGATGTGTAGCTACCTTAATGTATTATATTTACAAAAAATTTCAACCCTGAGATTTGCTTCTTTTAAGAGCTACGGGCTTTCAAAATACGAAAATTTCAAAAAAATCCAAATTTTGACACCTTGTATCTTTGTTGGGGCAAAGTTTAAAAATCTGAATTTTTTACAGATAAACCCTCTATAGTGTATTATATTGCAGTAAAAATTTCATGTTTAATATTTATCTACAAGTCAAGTTAGAGGACTTTAAAAATCCCATAAAAAACGTATTTTTTGCCAAAAATGACAGAGCATAAATTTGACTAAGTACTATTTTTATCATTAATAAATTATAATATGATATAACTACTATTACCTATTACATGTAAACTTATTTTTTTTACATGAAGTAGCTTGTGCACACTTTAAATGTATAATGAAGTTGAAAAATTTGAATGTTTCATGGCCACTTTAGGGTCCACAGTATAATTGAGGCTTCTCTATCATCAATAAATTATAATATGACCTCAAGTAATATTTGTAATTAAAATTACAGTTCAAATTAATTCTTATGGCATTTATATTTTCAATTAATTTGTATTAATTTTACTTCGTATTTATTCTGTTAAGTTATAACATTATATTATGTCATGTTTCTATTTATAAGATAATCTCTTAAAATGCTGTAGGCCTAATATACTTATTCAACAAAATGTGTGGATGTTCAGACCTGTTCACAAACTATTGTGATAGACTTCAACAAACCAAAGCAAGTCTCCAGCGACCGTACTCTAACCAAATATTGACACCAGCAGAAATGTTTGAATTTTGTCATGAACATTTAAAAGGAATCATCTTCACTTACATAAAAGATGAAGAAATCATTCAACATCATAACAATAAACTTCTTGACCGATTTGAAAACTCTGTGGCAATTACTGGTACAAGGAGTTTCCATTGTTTTGTTCCTGTATCAGAGAGTAACTTGAAGTGCTTCATTACTTCACAAGCTATGGAATATGAAATCCATTCTACTAAAAAAGCTGCACAAATAACATTTCACATCTATTGCATGTATATACGATAGTGAATGGTGGCTGGCAGAGGGGAATGACATTAGTGATATAAATAGAGATGTGCTTGTAACATTTTATCAACCCCGCAGGTCCAAGGACGGCTTTTAAGAAAAAGGAGAAAGACTAGACTTGGGTGCCTATGAACAATACTAAGTGCCTTAGAACTACAACAACTACTGGAAGGACACATAACATTCCACCAAAACTAAGTGAAGAAATATCAAAACTTCTTTATGAATACAAATCAAGGTAGAACGATAAACCTGACTCGCATGTATAGTATATCGATACTTTTGTGATGTGTTAGTTGTAAATAATATATCGATACTTTTATTTGAAGTTTTAAAGTGTTTTAACAATGGTAACCATAGTAAAAACTGTGTTATAAAATTAGTGAACAGAGAAGCCTCAATTATACTGTGGACCCTAAAGTGACCATGAAACATTCAAATTTTTCAACTTCATTATACATTTAAAGTGTGCCCAAGCTACTTCATGTAAAAAAAGTAAGTTTATATGTAATAGGTAATAGTAGTTATATCATATTATAATTTATTAATCATAAAAATAGTTCTTAGTCAAATTTATGCTCCGTCATTTTTGGCAAAAAATACGCTTTTTATGGGATTTTTAAAGTCCTCTAACTTGACTTGTAGATAAATATCAAACATGAAATTTTTACTGCAATATAATACACTATAGAGGGTTTATCTGTAAAAAATTCAGATTTTTAAACTTTGCCCCAACAAAGATACAAGGTGTCAAAATTTGGATTTTTTTTTAAATTTTCGTATTTTGAAAGCCCGTAGCTCTTAAAAAAAGCAAATCTCAGGGTTGAAATTTTTTGTAAATACAGTACATTAAGGTAGCTACACATCCTCAAAAAAGTAATATGGGGAATAGATTCCTTTTGGGAATTATATGGATTCAAAAATTGAAAAATTGTCATTTTTAAAGTCGAACTTCTAAGCCGTTTTTTGCTATTTGGGATACAATTTTCCTTAAATGTGTGCTGGAGATAATAAAGGCTGTTTCTTCTTGAATAAACCGGTTTTTATTTCATCAACCTTGGGTTCACCAGTTCCGAGTAATATAAGTTAACGCAAACCCCTACAAACGCAAAAATCAGGACGTTTTGTAAATCAAACATGGCTGCCATCGGAATTCAGAAAAAGATAAAAAAATTAAAATTAGTCTTTTTGGACTCTCTAATTATGTAGGAATCAACATACAAAAAACTATTTGATTATAAAATGGTCAAGCAACCAGCTCTGGTTCACTTGACATGGAATGACCCATTATGTCTATAAAGGTAAAGAGACAAATCATTGATTTTATTGGCAAAATTTAAAATCTCTTAAGTATTAAGTTTCATATAATTTAGAAATATCTTTTTTTTTGCATAATGTTATAAACTGGTGCAGTTTTCGAATGAAGTTTTAAAAAAATAAAACTGCTTTTAAATCAGTGTTGAGAATATACAACACTAGAAAAAATATAAAAAAGCATTGAAATAGTGGACTTTTCATCTTTTTATAATATTAATAAAATAACATTTTTAGAAACATTGAAGTGCTGTTACAGGGTTCTTTTTTTTTTTTTTAACATTTAAAAAATTTCTTGGCTAATATTGATTTCTTGCATTTGAATAATATCCACTTTCAATCCAAAAGTATTACATTGATTATTAAAAGTATTTAATAACTTCTCCTTGACTTTAATCAAATAACTTAATTACATAATGAAAAGAAGGTATTCAGAAGCTTTTGTTTGTCTTTTTGTAATGAATACCTTGTGTGAAGTCAACAGCTCTAGTGCTAAATGATTATCATTACAAACATCAAATGGTTATAGTAATAGAGACATATAAGGTTACAAATCAAATTAATTTAGTTTTGATTGAATTAGATTTTAGAAGGCTATAGTTCCACTTTTCGTTTAAAAGTGCAAATTTAGCTTTTTAAAATCTTACTTCAATGAAAATTAAATCAATTTTATTTTAGAATTTTTCATAAAATTCTTCCTCTCTGGAGTTGAATATTTGTTTTCTATATTATAAAAGAATACTTTTATGTGTGTTTCAATGATATTCATTTCCTACTGTTTACTTACGTGCAATAAAATATCTGAAATTCAAATTGCAAGAGAGAAATAACCATTGAACTGTGTTTATCAAAGATTTAAAGTTTTGAAGACTGGCTTCTTTTTTATTTATTTTTACCTCATTAAAGATGCAAAGACTAAAGGTTAGATATTTTAATTGAAGAAAATAATATGAAATTTAGTACATTCAAAAACAGCTGCAAAGAATTTGAGTTTTATAGGAGTTATGGAAATTGCTTTTTGTTTCATTTTTGTGCTTGGAATTATCAATTATTTTAACTTTATTTAAGGTGTGCTTAGTGATGGAATATGCAGAAGGAGGGTCTCTATATAATGGTAACCATTTTTTTAAAAATGAAATCTTAATATTTATATCAAAGATTCTTATCCTTACCTTGTTTCATTTGAAAATATTTTTGTACAATTGTGCTTTCTTCCCCAGAAAAAAGTCTGTGACCTCGAGAGTGCAAGTGGTTTCTTCTTCTTTTTTTTTTTTTTTTTTCCTTTTTTAATAAGTAAATCAAATTGTGATTAATATTAATTAAATAAGAAATATAATTGAATACATTTCTGTAATAATTTTTAAAGAAGTATTTAAAATCAAAACAATTTTTTAAGTACATTTTTTACTTATTCTTATTAAAAGTGCAACAATTTGATATGCCTCATAAGTTCCCCTATGCCTTTTCAACCGTGATAACGTGGTCGAGTTATGCTTTATGCTGTATTATTAATGTTTTGTTTAAGACTAAGAAGTTAACCCTGTTGTTGATATAAACTTTCAAATTTACATAATCTAAAATCAATTGACTGTACTATACTTTTTATAAGTATTGGATTAGAAATATTAATAAATAATTATTATAATTAATTTTTAAAAACTATTATTTGTGTAAAAAGGAAGTGTGCAGAATTTGGCTGTATCTAGAAAAGCATGAAAAAAGTGTGGTTGGGGAAAAAGCAACCAATCAAGTAACACTTTATTTCATTGACTTCAGTTCAATTGCACTACAAGGAGTTTCACCTCACTTCATCATACAGGAATAAAGGCTTTGTGTATATTTTTTTAAATTATTTTTGGGACTTTCTGTTGTTGTTTTGTACAACTCTGATTCACTTAGAACAAAATTTTATAGGAAAATAGCAAATATGCTATATGGGAATTACCTGTATTCCATCCCCCTCCGGTTGTATATATGTGCATTTATGTTCTTAATGTCATATTTAATGCAGAAGGGTATTTGAAAGTATATAGAGTAATATTTTAATTTTTCTTTCCTCTGCTTAGTTTTGCATTGTATGAAACAAGTTGACTACACCATAGCACACTCTTTAAGCTGGCTTCTTCAGACTGCAAATGGTGTTGCGTATCTTCATAACATGAAACCCCGTGCTCTCATTCATCGTGACCTAAAGCCTCCAAAGTGAGAATTCACGTTACTTTGATAAAAATGATTACATTTTATGCCATCATTATAATATTTTATTTTTCTAAACATTTTATAAATTATGAGAATTATTCATGCTAGACATAATCTGGATTTGTGTTAAGCAGTTCGTAGTTCTTTCTGTGAAGTAGTTCACACTTTGAATCTGATTGACAAGGCTGTGTTTCTGAGGTTATTGTTTTCATTTAAGTGTCTGCTGTATTGCATAGCAACGGATTCAAAAACCCTCCACACTTTTGCGCATGCACCGGGCAGAGTTATTTTCGTAAAAATAGGGGTTAAGTGAAGAATGGAATGGTGATGTTTACATTTTACTGAGCGTGATATAACGAAGAGCTCCAGAAATGCACTCATATGACTCATTGCCTAACACCCCTTTCCTATATAAAATTGTCCAAAAGTGGTAGTCTTGGAATCCGTTGCTGAACAATAGTTGGACATGCTCGCATGCTTTCTACTCGATGTTTTTCTTTTAACGTAAAGGTGAGGGAAGCGCCTATAAATATTTTTTTATTTATTATTTATAACTGTAGGTTATTTGTTTATATATATGAATCGGTCTATGTAAAGGTGGTGGGAGAAAATTTAATTTTATGTTTTCATTTGTTTCGTGTCATGTCTCAGTAAATTTACAATATTCTTTACATAATCTCAAAGAATCATAATTAAATAAATCCTTATGCACCTAAAAACTATCTTCTGTTCAGTGAAAGTGTCATAAATAAAAACAAGATGCCATTAAATTGGCATTCAAAATTAGAAGAGTCTTTCTCCAACTCAGCTAAAACTATATAATATAGAATTAACGGCAAGATTCGCCTTTCAAAAAAGTAAATGAGTATTCTTTGTTAACCATCTTTTGTTTCTCAAACAATATAATCAAGTAATGATGAGATGTCAAGATACTCATCAAGAAAGTATTCAGTAGCCTTTTGTTCTCTGTACTGTCTTACCACTACCAGAAAAACCCTAGACACCAACATGCCTGTGGTAGTCGTTATGGAAACAAGATATTCCACTGCATTTTAGGGGTGAGGGATAGGGCTTTATTTCGTTTGGCGTAGATAGAACCAACGGAAGTCTTATTTCTCTTTGTACTTCATTCAAAAAGGAATTCCTCGCCTAACGGAAGTGCGCTTATGTTGCCAAATGTTGTGGTTAATTTTGTATCCATATCCCCTCCTTTCTTCGACTCTTCTATATGAGGCAACCCTGCTCAGGGTTTTTTCTCTTGGCGATAGGACAGTATGCATATCTATATTTGATAATTCTAATTATTCTCTGATTGTTCTAAATTTTATTTTTCTCTTATGAGAGATTTAAACCTTCCTATAAATAATGTACAAAAATATATAAATTGTAATGATAATCTGAACAAGAATTTTGAACTTTGTTTCCTTTTATCATAACTCTTGCAACATTCAAATATTTTTTTCTGATCTTGTCGGTGAAATGGCATGCATGAGTATGTGGTTAATTTTGAGAGAAATAAAAATGATCAGCAGTATAAAAATTGCTTTATTTGAAATAGTGTCTTAATTTCTTTTAACTATTCGCAAATAAAGGAACATCCTATAAATCCTACTTCACCTTGAGAAAATCAACATTTAATTGTAAGTGTTCATTGATGTTTAAATATTTGTGTAAATTTCTTTATTTACCAATTTTTTAAAAAAAATTCATTCTTGATATTTTTTTATATCATCTAGTCTGTTACTAATAAATGGAGGAACTGTTTTAAAAATCTGCGATTTTGGTACAGCCTGTGACAAACATACAAATATGACCAACAGCAAAGGTAGTGCAGCGTGGATGGCACCAGAGGTATTTGAAGGTATTCCTTTCTTTTTTAAATCTTGCTTTTGAAAAACATTCCAGGTTTTTATTAGTGTGCCGACACTATGTATCAATGACATAATTGGATAGTATGGGGCCCCCCAACAAGTACTAAGGAGACCCATCCTTCATTCCTGGACAGGAGGAAAGTAGCAGTTTGTACGTAATTGTAACACCTCGTATCAAGCCCTTTAAGACCATGGGCCCCTTCATTTTAGTCCTACCACTTTATAGTTATGCCATTATCCTACATGTATCTGTGTTGATAAATTTAACCCTTCACTGCCTACTGTATCAAATTTGATACATAATTTATTTTTCATGTTAATATTAAATATAAAATTTTGTGTCCACTCTTACACTCTGTACCAGATTAGAAACATCATAAGAAACCAAATAATAATCATTCGTTCCATGGACAGCACAGGTCCTATTGATAAGTTTGTAGTAGTCAGTTATTCAATTCCCGATGCATGTAATAACATATTTACGCAGTTTTTATCATTTAAAAGGAGTCTTGCATCTTTGGCTTCATCAATTGTTTCTACAGATATTTACATTTTGATATTACGTATAAAATGCTTTTTTTATTGTTTTATAAAAAAAGGAATATTGATTTGATACACTCATTAAATTCAATTTTATAATCTCAATTCTGTTTTGATTTCTGTTATATGAGAACTTCCCGTGTCAAAAACATTTTTTATTTTGAAATTTAAAAAATGGTGAGGGTTAATAGAACTGGTTTACTGAAAACTGCATGTTATTATTTTGATTACTTATTTATTTTTGTAAGAACTGATACTGTTTACTAAAGAAGGCATGCAGTTCATGGCATGAAGTTAAGATTTCATTTCTTGGCTGAGACTTATTAAATTTTCCATCAGTTGAACGGCTTATGCTTTTTTTTGTGGAAAAATAAATCTGTCAGCTTTGCTTTGAAAGTTCATTAAAATATTTTATGTAATGATTTTATTTCTATTGAGAATGAGAAATATGCTTTGATTAATTTTTCATGAAGAGAATTTGCATAAAATTCTCATTATTCATTTATTGCTATTCATCATTGTTTCCATTGATTATTCATTTCGTCTTGTTTACCATGATGCTTTTTCATATTTAAATTCTGCAAGGAAATTTAATTTGATTATAATTAAAATAATTTACTGTTTCCAATTAATTAGAATTGTTGGTTATAAAAATAATTAGCTTTTGAAACCAGAAGATGATGTAAGCAATTCATCTTTCCAAATCCAGTTCAGTTTAATTTAAATTTTCTTCTTGCAGCTGTAAGATGAGTCTTACTTTGCTAAGAACTGTTTTCTTCATCTTGAGTGAAAAATTAAAAAATAGATTTCAAATGAGATGGAAAGGATGAAATATGCCATTGTAATTGGAAATGTTTTTTCTTTTGAAATTATTCTTATTAGTTTGCTTTTTCTTAACCAATTACTGACAAGGTATTATCAATTGTTAACACAAATATACACATTGTTTTTATACGTGTGGTAATAATGTAAAATGAAATGTAAGATGAAATGTCACAGCCCAAAATTGGATAATTTAAGACATTTAATAACGATAAATTTAAGAAAACATCTCGGATGAGGCCTTTAATTTCAGAATCTAACTAACTGGGATTTAGCTGATTCTGTAATAAAGTAAGTTCAATGAACTTTATGGTAAAACATCCAATTTGAATGGCCCTGGTCACACAAAGTGTCCAGTGAACATTGCATGCTCATGTCCAGACTCTGTCCCAACATGTAAGTACTCTTCTTTCAAAGAAAACTACTCTTGGAAAAGTAATCGGCATTTATTGCAAGATGGGTTCAAATAAAGGCTCCTTGCAGTGATGTTAGTTGTTGGTAGAGAGCCTTCTCTGTCTGATCAATATAATCTTCATATGGCCAGTGTGTCAAATGATCACATCACAGGATGTACAAATGCGAACGAAATAAAATAGTTTAGACCTTGCAGTAAATGGGTTACTTTTATGGATGGGAAACAAATTGTGAACATTGAATGTTAATACATTCATTTCTACGGACAAGATATCTCGTCCTTCAGTAATCTTCGCTGTGCACTAGAATTTGACTTGCATAACAAATTTATTAAATTAAACATGTTAATAGATATCTGTAGATGGTGTTCACCTTTCTTTTTTTATTTATAAATTGTCTGGAGCAAGCACGGTTACTTTTTGTCTTTCTTAAAGCTTGCATCTAATTTGCCCCTAGCGATGAATGTATGAAAATAATTTCCAAACACGGTACTATTTATTTTGTTATTATACTGTGGGCCACTAGCCGCAGCCGAGTACCTGTAGATGTCGCTGCCATCGCGAGTGACGTCAAAGAATCAAGCTGCCGAGAACAGTAGAAGAAGGTGACGAGGCGGTATGAACAACATTGGTTTGGTTTTTCAAGACCAAGACACGAGATGAAATGACGCAACGATTTGAAAGACGATATACGATGCTAATGAGTGCCATCCTTATCATATGATGAACTATAACAGTTTCAATTGTACATAAAATGCTTCTTCAAAATGTAAACTTAATTCTGCATAATATAATAGTTAGTTCAAGTTACTGTGTATTCATTTATGGAACACAACACTAAGCCTACCTGATGACCGCCTACAATACTATAATAATAAAGTGTTACTATGCTACATTTTTAAAGACAGTATTAGTATTATACTAATACTATCTTTAAAATTAATACTTTTCAATGAATTTGCATTAGTAGCATTAAATTTGTAATAATGAAAGCTGCTTAGTAAAATTTCGATTAAACACCTTTTTTTTATTTATACATCGTTTTAGGTCGGTTCTTTGGAAGACTTATAAACGGTGCTTTACCGTAATTTAGATCTGGCAGCAAAAGGGTTACTATTATGCATGGGAAATGAATTAATTGTAAATATTATATCTAAAAATGATTTCCAAGCAGTATTGATTTTAAATAATGTTTACCTTCCAGGTTCTCAGTACAGTGAAAAATGTGATATCTTCAGTTGGGCTATAATTTTATGGGAGGTCTTGACTCGAAAGAAGCCATATAATGATGGTGAAGGTGCTACTGCATTTGGAATATTGTGGGCTGTTCATCATGGTAAGCTTTAAATTCATTTCATTTACTTGAATCATTTGTAGAAAATTTATATCTGGTACATTATTTTGTAATACATTGTCTGTCCATAAAAAAGCCAAACTTTTAAAATAAATCAATAATTCTTACGAGTACCTTTTAATGTGACTTGTCTCCTTGAATAAACCTTTTTTCTCTATTTGTACACCACTTCCAACATGTCTTCCACTGCTGGAATGGCTTCTGGGAGTCCTATTTTTTAGATCACTAATAAGTCTCGTAGCAAATTTTCTTCTCCATCTTATATTGTTTTGAATCTTTCAAGGTGTGTTCCAACTTTGGGAACAAAAGAAAATGTCTGCATGGTCAAATCTGGGGAGTTCCTCCTATAACATTTTTATCCATATTTGAATGGTCCAGCAACTCCTGATTAGCTGTGACACATTTCAGGTTTTGCTCATGAATCTTTTTTTTTTGCTACGTGATATCTCTGCAGATTATCAGTCAAAATTGTGTGAATTGAACTTTTGCTGATGTCTAGATCTTCAGCAGTCTCATGGGTATTTAAACCATGATTTGCACAAATCAAAGCAAGCACTTCCTCATTGTAAAGAGTGGCCAGTTTTTAGGTCATCTTTGGTGGATGTTCTAGTTGTACCATTCTTAGTATTGGGACAGCTGAAATTATCCTCTCCATAAGTTTGTTATGGTGTTTCAGTTAAGGCGATTGCCATTTTTATGCAAAATTTCACACATACTTGTTGCTCTTCCATTTTCAAAATGTAGACTTCCTTGCCAAACACTCAATATAATGGTTTATTCTTACCTTAATATCACTGATTAAGAGCATTTTAGGTGGGTTGTCCCTGTGCCCTACCCTAATTTTGTGGCACTTTATTTACATATTTAATTTTAACTGATTATATTGTTTTTAGGTTAACCGTGGACTTATTAAAATGTTTTGGTGTCCTAAATTTTATTGAGTATTCACCCTTGTGGAATCCCAATTGGCAACCTTGTTTTTATACTTCTTATCTTAACAATTTGATCATTTTATTCTTGTATTTTTATTGTTGTTTGACTTTGGTGGATTTTATTGTTTTCTGGACTAGTGAGAGACCACGGGGTCTGCTTTTGATGCTCTTTTGTGGGATTTTTAATGATACTTTGCAAAAAATTTTATTGCCTAGTATTTTATTTTATTATTATTCTTTTTACTGGAGTGTTGTGCTGAGCTTGTGCTTGTGTTTTGCTCATTTGGATGTATATTGGGAGCTCCTCCTTTTGAGTGCTTCGAATATTTTTAATGTTGGTTCCAGATCTGGTGATAAAAATCAAATAAAATTTAATTTATTGTTCTCGCCAAGTGTAATATCGATTTAGTGGCATATTGTGTTTTTTTTTTTTTATGTGTGTGTGTTTTGGGTTACCTTATTTATTTTGTTGTTTTCCCATTTTTTCAATGTTTGTAACATTCTATTCTGTGTTTGTGATGCTTTTGTGTGTGTCATGCCATATTGATATTCTTGTATTGCTTTTGTATTTTCCCGCCAGTCTGCTAAAGGTCTTGCATCTTTCCGGTAGGCCGGACTTGTGTGGGTTTTAAATAAAAAAAATTGTTTATTCTATTATTCATAAAATAGTGACTAACTAACGAGATATTCTTAAGAAAGTGCATAACCCTATATAACGTTATTACAACGGGTTTGTGAATTCATGTGTTAAAGCTCTAATTTAAAAGTTTGCTTTTTTTTCAGATAGACCACATAAAATGTGCATTTCTTTTTTGTTTAAGGATTATATTGTAATGTCTCGCTTTTGTTGTATTAGGTAAAAGGCCGCCATTAATAGCTGGTTGTCCAAAACTTCTGGAAAATCTCATGACAAGGTAACATTCTCATTTTGTACTAGAGAGTTTTATAAAAGGGATCTTACTATTATTGTAATGAAACTATGTTTCTGTTTGAAAAACTTAAATATTAAGGCAACCAATAAATTTAGTTTGCTCTAATGTCTTCTAATGTAAAGGGCATCACTTAGTATAATTACAATTGGAGTGTGTATGTTCTTTCATTCCTCAAAAAATTAGGAAATACTATTTGACATTTTCTCTTTAAATAACTCTTGTTTTGTTCATGAAAAATAAGAACCAATATAGGTAGGCATGTAACCGAAACTGTTTTCAATAAATGTTAATATATTATTTTTCTTTCTTCATACAGTTAGACAGGGTTCGTACGCTCCTTGAAAACTCCTTGAATACTATTTTCATTTTCAAGCACTATGGAAACTCCTTGATTTTAGGTTTTACTCCTTATAAACTCCTTAATTTTCAATTTTTAACATTTCTTTTATTAAATGTGTACTACATTTCACCGATAAAAAGGATTCTAAATAGCCACCGTATCAATTATCCAGTATTTTGCGTTGTTCTTTCCACGATTTGATGTTCATCTACTAGCAATATCCAAAATTTAATAATTGGTTTTAAGTGCCAATCAGTAATAACCAAAACAATCGAATGGTGCAAATTGAGAATGTTATTTCTCTTGGATTATTTCGAAACATTGACTGTATTTCTTTAAATTGTAACGTTTGGTTTGTTGTAAAGAACACATATTGTGATGGTGGAGTTAATAGACACTATGAATCAATTTTAGCTAAATTAGTTATAATTAACAAATTTTGTTAATTTTATTTCCTTCATGTACTATTTTTTAAACAATGAAAATGACAAAAAACAGTTTCTAATATTTAAATCAATGCCTCTCTTTGGACCTCTCTCTATATTTTAAATCGTGGATCATGTGCACTACATAAGGTGCACAGTGAGGCATCGAAATTATTTAAGAATTTAAATTCTAAAAAAAATTAATGAAAATAGTTTTTTATTTAAAACATGGTAAATCATGGTATGTAATGAACTATTTGAACTTTTGGGGTAGTTGTATTAATTTTATAAAAAAATTGTGTGTCTAAGCGGCACCACTCTACTTTCATATAAATAGATTTAGCATGGCATCCTTGGATAAATCAGCTTAGTAAAAACTTATAAAAGAAATAAATATAATCACATTTATTTGAGTTATTAGCAATGTTTTAAATACTCTTAATATAATTTTTGTATACTTTAAAAAGGGAACCCTTTTTCATGCGTAGATATTGACTCCTCAAAAATTTTGAAAATACTCCTTGAAAACTCCTTAAATACTCCTTGATTTTTAATTTAAAAAATCAGTAAGAACCCTGTTAGAAAACAAATATGTTAAAAATAAAATAGTATAAAACATGATGGTTCCCATTATACTCAGCAAGTTCACATCACTTTATATAACTTGAAGCATTCTCTCAGCTTCAAAGTTCCTTCCAAAATAATTGAAATTTATTTTAGATTCTATTTCTACGTGCTTTTCTGATTGTTTTTCTGTGAATTTAAATTTCCAGGTGTTGGTCCAAGAATCCAGCTGTTCGCCCTTCTATGATGACAATTCAAGCAGAATTGTCTAAAGTCTTTCGATTCATGAAAGGAGCCGACAAGCCACTCACCTTTGCTCCGCAGCATGGTATGCATAGAATTTTTTTTAAAAAAATGGCTGGCTTTATGATGTACTTTCTTTTATAGCTTTGTTGCTTTCTTTACAAGTTTGTTTTGTACCTTTCTATTACTTGCATGTCCTGTTACTGATTCCTTAGGACCATGTTGGCCTCTTGGCTGAGTCGTGGCGTCAGGACCAGAGGGTTGTGAGGTTGAGACCTGGTTCTCTGGAAGATCTGCCTATATACAGGCTTGGTGTATGTTAAATCTATCAAATGTCGAACACCCTAATGATTCCTTAAATAGATTACCATAATTTGTATGAAGTTACTTCGAGAAAAATTTTGCCTTTCTCGCTTGTTTGCAAATCCAAGACGTGTGATAAAAGTTCCACACATACTGACTCGATTGTGTCTTCTGAATCTACAGATATTTTCAGTTGCTTTTTTGGCATCAGTGGCAACAAATTTTTTGCCTTTTCTAGGTTCAGTTCTTAGTTAAATTTGAATGTTCATGACTACTTCAATTTTTGAAATGCGATCCTTTCAAGTCATGGTAATAAAATTTGATTTAACCCTTTCGACCCTAATGGGGCATATTTGTACCAGTGCGCTATGAAGTTGTTTCAAATCCACCTCAAAAAGATTGAAGATATTTTTTTCTCTTAAAAATGATAGCCATAATAGTATGGAATGATCTTCAAATGTCAGCAATTTCAGAGGGGAGTAACTTTACTGATAATGTGTGTTTACAATAGCTGCAAAAACCAAAAGAAAATTGTTATCTTTTTAAATAATATGATTATAAACATTTTTTTTTTCTCTTTTTAGTTTTACTCCTAAGTACTTATAGTCCTAGTTTTGATATGTTCTTATACTGGAGTGTGTTAGATTATTTATGTATAAAAGCTTAAGTTGTGGATAAAAGTTTTAAAGTTCATATAATAAATTCAAAATATTTATTGTTCTGAAATTCCTTTGATTCAACATGTCATCATTACATTTTAAAACTCTGGTAAAGTATAAACAGTTGTATTTTAAATTTCATCTGTTATAGATTCATTATTTTAATTTTTCACGTAATGTTATGAAAACATATAAATAGTCTAAAAACTAAAATCGTACACTTTTGGGCATAAGTGTAAGTCTAGCAATTGAAACATTTTCTTCTCGCCTATTGATGCAAGCTGGTAATGAAGCAATTAAATATCTTTTTAATCTTGTTGATCTATTCAATTCTGTTTTGATATTGAAGTTAATTTAGCTGTAAATATCTTGAATGGAACTGTTGGTTGTCAAAATGAAATCCAATAATTCTGTTGTAACTTTATTTTGGCTATGCTCCTTTTTTTTTCAGTGCAAGTGAAAATTGAATTAACTTGATATGGTAACCTTTCCAGTGTAAATGCTCTTTATTTAGATTTTTGTCTGTTGGTAATTCAAATTTTATAGTTATTATGACTCTGCCAAATTATCACAATATACTCAGAAATGTTTCAATAAATCCTTACGACTGGATTTGTTTTCATTCATTTGCAGAAGAAGTTGAGGAGGAAGCTTTAGAAACTTCTCCTTTCACAACCACCACCACCACTGCACAGAGAAATGCAACTGGTAGTTCTGGGTCGAAGACTGTTTTACCACAGAGGCCGGTATGTTCTGATTACTTTTTGACATTCATGCAATTTTTTTTTCAATGTACAGGGTGTTTCAAAAATAATAATAAGGCTTTAATTGTTTACTATACTTCTTTTATGAATTGCACAGTAGTGCAAATGGTGACTTCTGAACAGAAAACCTTTTGCAGTTGCAAAGTGTGAATCTATAATCATAACTCAATGTACATTCCATATTTAACCTTCCAGCGGGTGTGCCTGCACAAATTTTACGACAAACAGGATTTTTCAGACCTGTTTCCGTATTCGGAGTCAAAACTGTCTGAAAGTCATTGCTATTCCTTCATGCGACCCTTCTCTTCAGTATTAAATGGGTTTATCCGAGTTTCAACGTGTTTTTATACTGTTTTATGCTTCTGTCGTAAAGTTCATTGTATGCAGCGCGCCCGCTCATGTAACTTGATAATTTTGTTCATGTCTTAACGTTTCAGTTTGATAATTATAAAACTAGTGCGGATTAGGGCGATTTAATATTTAATTTTACATTATCAAAATGTGATAAGCCTGCAAATAATCCACCAAGCTGAAGAATTTATCTTGGAAAAACTTAATGTTTAGTCTTATGAAAAAACATCTCACTACTCCAGCCAAAAAAATCTGATCTTTTCCATATGCCTTACCATGTCTTTAAGTTTAAATTATATATCACAACCTGAAAAAGCAAGTGAACAGCAAACAGAAT
Source organism: Araneus ventricosus (assembly GCA_013235015.1). NCBI lineage: Eukaryota > Metazoa > Arthropoda > Arachnida > Araneae > Araneidae > Araneus > Araneus ventricosus. The sequence continues at coordinate 498,684 of BGPR01000446.1, forward strand.
TGAGAAGAACTTTTTTTTTTTTTGTCTGAAAGAAAGAAAACGATCATCAAAACCCATGAAATGCAGTAGGTGCAATATATAGTGTACTTGTAGCGTCACTCTCTAGCAAAAATTCAATGTTTCATATGCAAGGATGAAGATTATAAACTAAGAAGAAAGTCTTTGTTGTACAAACTTAGTTTGTATTATAATTTTTTTATTATATATTGCTTAATACTTTTTTTATAAAATAATATTATTAAATCTTATTACTTTCTCTGATTTCAGTATAATTTTAGATTTTGCAAATAATATTAAAATTAATTTTCACTCTTGGTGAAAAGATTTGCTTTTCTGACGTGTCTCTTATTAGTATTATGAAATAATTTGCAGCTGCCTAATAGAAATGAAGAAAATTATTGTGTTGCAAAAAGTATGACGCACTCCCACCGTGTGAAATATTTTAGCGTGCCCGCTGGAAGGTTAATGTAGTTGTGATACCTCCAATTAATAACATATGTAAATGGTATCATCAATTTGAATGCACTGGGATGTCTTTGTGAAGGCAAAAGTGTAGGATGACCAAGAGAATTTGAAGAAAGTGTTGAAAGGATGAGAGATGTGTGTCATGTGATGAATGATGCACAAATGCAACACTTATAAGAAAAACTGTCAGAGTTACTTTTTCGTTTTGTGCAACATTTATCAATGTAAGTCAAAGTATAATTAACAACTAATTTCAAATCAATTACATAGCTTTGAAATATCAACATTCATTTTGGAAACAAGTAGAGTTAAAAATATAATCGAGTGATTTGGATATATCTGGAATTCCAAATATTTTTTACTGACTCGGTTCCGGAATTTCCAGACTTGTGAAATGTACTCATATTTCTGAAACTTAATTTTAGAGTAAATACATCATTCAAATGTATAATACCATGTTATTATACATTTGAGAGTAATTGAGTGAGAATATGAATTATCTTCTAATATTGATAGTTTAAATGATTTTTAGACTGTGAAATGTTACTTATTCTTATTAAACAAAAATGTCTGTGAACTATCCGCAATCTCAACTTTTCCTAAACAAAAACACACCGCTACAGGGGAAACTTTGGCAAAAGCGTTCTTTTATTCCTCCCACCCTTGTTGTTTGAATGAGTCAAAATCGTAAACAATGTCAATTTTTAAATAATAATAATAAAAAAACATAAACTAATATACCCAAAGCAAAACTTTCTTAACCCGGTGCTAAAGGGAATTTGAAAATATTTTTTTTATAAATTTCCAAAAATTGTCATTTTAACTATTTTTGGGGCACTGGAAGATATGAATGGATTTCAATAAAAAAAAAATGTATGTAAACTAATATACCTAAGACACAACTTTCCCACCCCATGCTAAAAGTAATTTCGAAAAGAAAAATTTGTAAATTTTCATAAAAATTTCAAATTTTATCTATTTTTGGGACGCTTAGGCATCAGAAGATATAAATGGATTTCAATAAAATAATTATATAAACTAATATACTTAAGACACAAGTTTCCCACCCCACGCCAAAAGTAATTTCCCCCAAAAAAATTTTTCCTATACTTTTCAATCCACTCAAGTGTTCAATTAATATTTTATATCTTGAGATAATTAACAAGAAGGATTAATTGTTTGGAGGTTTTATCTTTCACCAAAGAATTAAAAAAAAATTACAATGACTTTTCAAAACAATAAACTTAACATTTTATTTACAATTCTGAATTAAAAATTTTAATAGTACTCTCGTGTGGCAATGCACGGATGGGAAAATTGCGATGCGACAATGCACAAGCAGTGGAAAGTAGAAGTATTTAATTTTTATGGAATCAAAATTTATTTACAAGATGTTTTTCAGTCATTATCGAGAGAGACAGGCTTGGAGTCGGTCACCACAAGTTGAATTATTTTAAAATTGTGTCGGACTCACACTCTTAAAAATCTTCCAGTTTTTAAAAACAGGGTCACAATCACTCTTGTAAAAACTAAAAGAGGTATACTTTGTATTTTCTTAAAAATTTTTTTTAGTTATTGTGGCCTGTTCATTTTAGGAAGAAAGCCCTGTTCAATCCATTTCCGGCAATACGACCGACAATAAGTATCTTTGTGTCGAAACTGCCGGTGAAAAATACTCCAAAGATATAAGAAAGAGGCATTCGGCTGACCTGAGTGGTTCTGACATTAAGTTACCTGTAAATTTAGGTTTGTACTGGATTTTAAAACTTTATTAATGTTAGAAACAGGAAAAGAGTTCCAACTTTTACCTTCTGACATTGCTTGAATAAGTAGTGAATGCTCGAATAGGATAAAGATTCTCCCCCTCTATTTTAGGTCATCGTAGGTCTGGATCGTGTGATTCCCCATATGGGAAATCATCTGCTGATCAGAGTAGTAGCTCAAAGCCTGTAAATAATGTTCCTGAAGTGCCAGATGTTAATTTGGAGAGTGTTGAAAATAATGGTATGTGTAGTTGCTTCCTGTTGTAAAAAGAAAATCGGTTGTTTTTTAAATATGAAAACTTTTTATCTGTATAAAATATGTATACTTAACATTCATTTTTGAATAATGAGAATGTTAGTATTGTTTTTAAAGGAAAACACTGTTTGTTCTATTGAAATCATTTCCTTGGAGAGAAATTTGACTGTATTGAAAGTAAATTACTATATTAGAAGAAATTAAATAGAGCTAACATTTATTTTTTATATACCAAACGAACAAGGAACAAAAAATTAAGATTGCAGAATATAATGAAAAATAAACAAAGAAGGAATACCATGGAACATTGCTCATCAGGTGGAGAAATACTCAATGAGGAGAAGTACGGTGCTTTTTTGTGCGTAAATGACCTACAATTAAATGCTATACAAAGGTGTGTTTTTTTGTCATATACGCAGCATATGAACAAAATGGAATTTAGCTTAAATTTTTTTCTCTGAATTTTTACTTTATTTAAGTTGACTTCTTTCACTTTTGTAAAGATGAAATTTTATAATCAACATTTCTGTCGTTATGTAAAGTGCAAGAGTACTGAAATTTTGTACATTTGTGGTTTTGAATAACAGTGCAGATTTTAACATTTTCAGGCTTTTGATTAACTTAAGTTTTGATTTCCATATCAGAACTGTCTGATAGTAAATCAATAAAAGGTTGATTGCAGGATCCCATAATATTTATAATGAGGAGTTAAAAAATATGTTGAAAAACTAGAATGTAGAAAATGATAGTAAAGTTTTAAAAAAAAAACATGTTTTATTAATGTACTAAAAACTTGGATATATTAATTTTTATGAAAAATGGAGTCGTCGAAACAAAATCATTAAAGTGTGAAGAATTGAAAACATTATTCTAAGTGAATTAAGACAAGGAGGTTCCTAATGTTCATAAAAATTAATAAATTAATGTCCATTAAAAAAATTTATAAATGTGTTTAAATGCCGATATACTTGAGAGTTTTTCTGTAAGTGCCTTGATTATGTTTTGACTTCCATATTCTTGATAAAAATAATATTTTTTAGTTTTTCATACACTTTATGTTATGCTTATAATTATTCATATATATAAACTTAATTTTAAAATCTTTGTGATAATTTTAATTATAAATTAGTGACTTAATTTTTATATTCAAAACATCCATTTTTGTAAATGCATTGATGTTTCTATAGTGGCATAGTAAGAGTATAATGGCATTCTTGCTTAATTAATTTTTTCACACCAGTCTTGATTTATTTCCGCTGCTCAACAGTAAGAGTGTGGGTGTTTTTTTCCCCCATATACATAGTTTGGAGGGAGAAAAGATTGTTGAAAAGTATAATCCTAAAGGCATTAGAAGCAGTGTTTTAAGCATTTTTCAAATGCAGAAAACTTTTACCAAAGTTTGAAAATAAATAAGAAAATGAAAGATAATAAATGGAAAAATAACTTTAAAATCATAAATGTATATCTATTTTAACCTTACACTTTTTTAAAAATTATTATTTTTCTGTTAGAACCCTTTGAATCTTTATAAATGATTGGAAAGAAAATTGGAAAAGTAATTGAGAAAATTTACTTTGAAGTTAAATTTTTATATTACTTAAATGTGTAATTAATAATAATATGAAAGTTCTTAGTTAAAATTTGTTTATTAAAAGCTTACCTACACTATTCAAAAGTCTACTTATTTTCATTAACTCATTCTTAAATTATCCAGAATTAATTACAGGAAAATTTTGAGTTTCATAGAAATGCACGAACCACCTCTCTGCATGATGTTAAACCCATTCTGTACTAACCCTAGTAAATTCCATATTTAATGATAGATTTGATTGTAATTGTTTTACTTATTAAATAAAAGACTGAGACTTCCTTTGGGTCATTCTGCAAAAATGTAATTTTAATTTCATCAGATAATTTTTTTTTCTCTTTTTTTTAAATGTATTGAAGTTTGTGGTTCTCGCTGAAATCTTCATTGTGTCATTTATTTTTATTTATTTCAGTTACTGACGAATCATTTAATAACATATCATATTCTGGAAACTACTTCTTTCTCCTTGAGCCTAGATTGCAAGTAAGTTGATTCATTATGTATTGTTTTCTTTTAAGGAAAAAAATAATTATTATTAATCAGTTTCATTTCCTAAAAAGAATGGGTATGAAAACTGCATTCATGTAATAAAAAAAAGTTAAAATGCTTAACTCTCCTTTTATTTAACTGTTAAATATGAATTTTATGTTTTTTCAGCCTCTGCCACCTGTTCAGTGCCCGGAATCAATGGAAATCTACGAAAAACACCTGAATCTTGCTCGTGAATTATTTCGTTATAGAAAAGAAATATCACTGCTTAAGGACAGAAAGTAAGTGTAAAGAAGTTCAAATCTTTTTGCAGAGGCATGTTTTGGTTTTAAAAAAATCTTGCTTTTGGGAAAAAAAGGGGAAGAGGGGGTAAAAGCAGTGAACTTAAATATGCAGTTTGTACACAAATGCCACCATTATACAGGGTGTCCGAATCAAATGTCCCTAATTTGGAGAGGTCACTTTTTTTTTAACAGAAAGTTAAAAAGCATAAGAAAAATGTAAAATTAGAAAACAGTATTCGCAATGTTTTTATTAAAGAATCGGTGCACTTCCACGTGGGCTCCCTTAGTAGCCCTGAGGATATCCAGCCGATAGTCCAGTTCCAGCAAAATGCTCAAACATCCATGCCCCAGCATCTCGTTGGAAGATAACAGTGGGTTGTAAATACTGCATTTGGGGTATTACTTAAATTTGCAACATGTCCAGGTAAATGTGTGCCGTCGCAGAAGTCTCAGCAAAGAAAAATGGTCCTGTGACTGTATCATGTAAAAGAGCACACATTAATTTTTGGACTGTTTCTTTCCGCTTCCTGTACTGCATGGGGATTTTCTGATCCCCAAATTCTGCAGTTGGGCTTATATTCACTTTGTTGCTCACATGAAATGTTTCTTCATCTGAAAAAATTATGTGATTTAGAAAATAGTATTCATTTTCGATGCGAGATAACATCTCGGCAGCAAATGCAAAACGCTGCTGCAGTTTCTGTACAATCTGCATTTTGCACGCATGCAGCCTCAGTTTTCGTGTATACTTGAAAAATAAAAATTGTCGCCAAAATTTAAGAATTCAACATCCAATTTTCCTAATATCATCAGCATATCACTAATAGATTTTTTTTTAATCGACTGTTCAAATTGGGGACATTTGATTCGGACACACTGTATAACTATGTAACTGTTTATATGCAATATGAAGGCATGAATTAGTGGATTTCTATTTTAAATATGTTGTGATGGCATTATTAAACTTAGCTGCTGTTGGGCATTTTAAAATTATTTTTGTATTTTAATGTTATATCTATATAAATAAAACTGAAGATTTTTTTGTATAGTATAGAAATATAAACTGCTCATTATATTTTCTTTAAATTTGACTTGCAAATAGTATAAAGCATAAGGAAGTTTTTGTGACAATTAATCTAGTTAATTGGTTATTAGTCGAAAACTTTGTTTCCACTGTGCATGTACAGTTCAAGCTCTTCTGCTGACACTCTGAAAGGCTAAATAATAATGAAATAAGAGCAAAATCATGAATAGTTTTTATGCAGGTGAAATCCAACTACTGGATAGATTCTCTTCAAATTTTGGTCACAATTACTAAGAAGCTTCCATATAAATAAAAGTGAAACGCAAAAATAGTTTGCACACTATAGAAATCAAAACCTGATGGTGAATCCGTGTTTAATTTTTGAACAAAATGTAAAAATGTCTATTGGCCATATGCCCTTCCAGCTTGGTTGGTAAGACTCCCAACACTGAGTCTTTAGCCTTGTTTGATCCTCTGACTCATGTTTTTCTTTTTCAAGGAATGGAAAGCTGCAGTTTTCTGTATAGGTAATGCATTTCAATTGGGGATGTAACGAATATTTGGCCCTTTTGCCGAATATATTCAGGGTAATAATTTTAAAATTTATTTAATAAAAAATATTGCAGAATTACTTTTCAGTACATTTATTAAAAAATCTCCTAAAATTTATCCAGTTGTAAGTTGCATTGTGCATAAGTGTATTTGATGTTGCATATCATTTATCATTGTAAAGCTTGAAATTATGATGCACAAATGTTGATTATTCAGCATTTTCTGGAAGAAATCTGTTCTGTTTGGTTTCATACATATATATTACAAACTTAGAAAATAGGCATTGACTATATATTGTGCTTGCGGGAGCTGAAAGGTATTTTCTTGCTAAATTTACAAATTTTGGAAATTGTGTGTATGTGCACACACATGTGTGATGTATATGTGTGTGTCAATCATTGCCATGTTCTGCAATGATGACTTTTTTATTTCTGTTTAGCAAGTCCAAAATGAAGAGGGTTTCTCACTTTTTATTATTGGAATTAAAATATTTAGAATATTACAAAAAATGCATCATGGTATTGATATTTTTTGAAATCTGCAAATAATAAAAAATATTTTTTTTCTTTTAATACTTGAGCAGTATTTTATTTAATGTCGATTATTCAGTATTCAGTTTGAAATGTTGCCAAATATTCAGCCAAACCACTATTCGTCACATCCCTAATTTAAATCTAAACTACTTGCTCGACTCTATTCAAATTTTGATCTCGATAAATTGTTGATAGTTAAATAGTTTATTATTTTAATAATTCGAAGTGATAAAGTTGTCAAGGTACATTTTGAATTGATCTTGCTATTTCTGAATAAGGAACTTGTCTTCCACTTTCATTGTTCACTGATTTTTAGGTTAATTTTCTGATTAAAAAATTTCATTTAGAGTTTTCTAGAATTTAAAAAAATGTTAATGTGTTTTCAATACTTCATTTATTCTGTAGAAAGTATTATGAAGATGGTTGTATTTTTCTTGAACAAAGTTCCCGTGTTATTTTTCCTTATTTTATTTGTTGAATTCGTTACTGGTTTTAATTTTTTTTTTTTTTTAAAGTTGCAAACATTGAGAGGATTTTGTGCTTTATAATATTTTATATAAAAGTAATTCTTACCTTAAAGGTATTAGACATGAAAATATTTTCAGGACTGGCAGTGCCGGGTATATCAGCTAGTATTTGATAAGAAAATTTTGTTTCACAATTAATTAATTTCAAAACTCTCATATTTTCTTTCTTTCCAGAAGTGAGCTGGAATCTCAACTTCAAGATAGGGATGATTCAAGTTCTTACATTGATGAATATTTTCAACTGAAAAAAGAAAATGTATGCTATTTTATAATTCAAAACTCATTATAGTTTCCAATTAGAAGTTTTAAAAATATTTTCATCTTTGAATGCATGCATGCACACACTTCCTTTTCCCAGGACTTTAATAAACTACATTTAGCAAATTAGTTCATTCTATACTTTTGTCACTCAATAACAGCTTATGAAGTTGTTGGAAGATAAAAGTAATAATTCTTTCAAAGTTTATATTGAACTATTTTTATCTATAATATTTTTCTAATAATAATATCTATCGTAAAAAATTATTCATAGTAATTTTCTAAAATATGAAAATATTTGTCAGAAGAATAACTTAGAAAGTGACAGAATCCCCCCCCCCCCCCTTCTAATTCCAAGAATGTTTATAAAGAAAATGTATGCGTGAAAAGGATTAGATTAATTAAAGGATTTTAAAATGAATAACTTTTTAACCATGTTTCATTTTAAAATTTATATGGTAAATACTTAACAATTAAACTACTGGTGGCTTGTATTTATAGATGTATCCTCTGTCCTGATTACTAGGAAAAATAATGTATGATTTATTATCCTTCATAAGGCATTTATTTACATTCAAATAATAATTTTTTTTAAAAAATTCATTTAGAATCTTTACTCCTTAAATTATTCTTTCCACATAGATATTATTTAATATTTCAAAAGATTTAGTTTATTAACTTAGTTGAAATTTTTTCAATAATGTAGTAACCATAAATTATTTACAAAAATTATCATGCATTTTTTTTAGAATTAGAAAAATTAACATGCAAATAAAATAGTTTTTAAAGATATAAAATTTTTTTCATTTTATTTGTTGCTATATAAGCTAAAATATAGATTTAAATGTTTTATCCAATAATATATCTATTTCTTATACATATATTGATTTTTTTAGTACATCTTATAAAATCTTCAGTCAACCTTATAATATGTATTCTTAGTCATCTAAATTATGTTAAAAATTTGTAGGACAAAAATTGTTTTCTTGCTATGTTTTTTTTTATGGTTGATTTTTCTTCTCTGTTTAAATTTTAAAATGTTATCTTTAAGCACAAACTGAATATATGTAAAAACTTATTATTTGTTCAATTTTCTTTTATTGATTGCATATTGTTAATTTTGAATATAGGAAAGCCTTCTGCAACTGCGTCAAAATCTGAAGCGCCAATTAGAAATCATCAGAAACAAGCAGCAATCAGGTTCTGATAGAACAAGTGGGGACTGGGTAATTGTTTGACTTTATTAGCATGAAATTAACTGCTCAAGAATTTAGCCTGAAACCTGTATATATAAAGTATGGAAATGAAAGTTTGCATTGTTTTGGAATACTTGTAATATTTTGTGCACTGTGATTGCAATTGTGTAAAGAATGATAGCATATTATATTTCCGTGTAAAAGTGATGCTGAATTGTTGATTAGATTATAAACAGTTCTATTCTAGTATAAAATAAATATAAATATTAATAAAGGGAATTTTGAATTGTGGAAGAGTTAAAAATACATAAACAATAGCAGACAATGATAAGAAGTAAGAATCCGGTGGATGACTTCATCAGAGGCCATTCATCCATGCAGATTCAAAACTAGAATAGGTTTAAAAAATAGGAAATTACAGAATAGGACAAAAAAATTATCAAGTTTTTAGTTAGTGTATCCCTCACTAGATGGAGATATGTGTGCGCACCTATTTACTAAGTTTACTTTGTAACGGCATCCTTTCTTTTGTTCCACTCCACAAGTTTTATAAGAGGTAAGATTTTAAGCCCTTCTTTTCATACTTTGTTTAAAAGACTATTTTTAATTTCTTCTTTGTGGATAAATGCTTTTCTTTCCAATATATTCCGGAATGGGTTCAGGCCTCAGAGGAAATTAATATTAAACTCAGACTTTAAAGTCTTTTTCCTCTACAGAAAACCTATTCCAGTTTTGAATCTGCATGGATGAATGGCCTCTGATGAAGTCATCCACCGGATTCTTACTTCTTATCATTGTCTGCTATTGTTTATGTATTTTTAACTCTTCCACAATTCAAAATTCCCTTTATTAATATTTATATTTATTTTGTACATTGCAATTTTTCCCTGGATGATGTTGCACTTGCACACACCAATTTAATTGATTCTATTATTTTTTGTCTTTTTAGATATTCAATCCTTATTTTTTGTCTTTAGATATTCAATCTATTCTAGTAGCAAATCTCTGGAAGCTTTAATGAAATTGAAAAACAGGTTATTCATTACTGATTGCTTTATTTCTGTTATGTGTTTTAGAATTCTTTAAAAAGTATGAATTATCTTATCCAAAGTTTGGGGAAAAAATTCAGATGATATCCTTCAAAATTCCAAAACACTTTGCATGTTCACTTCTTTTTATTTCTCTTAAAAATTGTAGCTATTTTCAAGTTACAAATAAATAGGAAATATTGATTGTATTCAACAGGAATACGTTTTGATGTATTATTAAGTTTCAGATTGTAAAACAATCAGCTGCAATTGTAAGGTTTTAAAGAAGTAAATGTTGTCATTCTTTAAGTAATTATACTTTTTTGTATTATATATTGCTATTTATAGTTTTATTGCTAGTATGTTATCCATTTGTTAGAAATGGATTTATGTGGGGCTGAGGTGTTTTTTTTTTTTCTGAAAATATTTTTGGAAAAAAAATCCTGCCTTATTGTAATTTAACATTTTTATTAATATTAAACTTCCTTCAAGTGTACATAATGTAAGAAATGTATTATTCTTTCTTTCACTAACTTCTTTATATAATTGTTCACTTTTTGTTCTGTTGAATAATTCAGAAAATTCATTGGAAATCTATAGCATATGAAAATTTCTTTAGTAAAATTTCTTCCAGAAATATTTTTTATCTGGAAGTTAGATTCTGTCTAAAACATAGCTAAAGCACTGGGAGATGACCAATGCATAACAAATTGACTATGCATGAGGCAAATGTTGTTATATTTGAATGAAAGATTAATATTTGCTTAATCACCCAAGACTGATTTAGCTGTGTTACTGTGTGAAACAATAACTGTATATATTTTTTAACAATATTCTGTTTTTTAAATTAAAATATTTTAATTTTTTTGGCATTTAATGTGTTGCAGTACATAAAAAGAAATGGATGAAACTTAAATTTTTGCTGTTGTTTATCTTATGGTTTCGATTATCTTGAAAGAGTCGTGAAAAATTGCTGAATAAATATTTTTCTTTATTAATTTTAAAATAATCGAAACTTTATTCTCTGATCCCTGTGACTAGTAATTTGCCTTATTTGCTATTATTTCTAAGGATTGAGTGTTTCCTTTCAGTGACATATAAAGTTTAAGGAAATATTTTTGACATTTCTAAATCTGGTTTAATCATTGCTTGCATACATACATGGTGTTTTTTTTTTTATAAATGGCCAAATAGTTATTTGTATCCCAGTTTCCAAATCCCTGTGCTGTTTTCATTGCAACTCTACGTCTTTGCCTGCATATGTGTTCCCCCCCCCCCTTCTAATTGCAAATGTCCTTAAAAAAGGCAGACAATTATGGTTGTGGATATTCCATGCTTGCAATCCAATTAAATGAATGAAAGCATTTCAAAAGTGCTTCAAAGTTGTGCTTATAATGCTTATTTGTGTCTTTTTGGATTTGGACCATATATTTAAATAAATAATGCCTTTTATCTTCAACCGTGTTTTTAATTTGCTAGGAAAGCGGATGGAAACTATGAAGAGCAATTTCTCCAAGAGGGATTTCTTTATCGGAGAAATATATTAATTTTCTTTGAGCCTATACGAACTTTACCGTGAGAACTGGTATCCCCAAAAATCAAAACGGTGAACCACAAAGGAAAAAAAATGAAAGGAGCCGCTTCATGATGGAACTCAATTTTGTGTTGATGATTAATTTTAATTATGATTCATATTGTTTAAATTTGTTATCTTTTAAATGTTTACTTTTTTGAGGGATTTTTCGGAGCTTATGTGTTGAGTGCAAGAGATTTTATGTGCATGCAAAATTTGAATGCTTTTGTTTCATTGAATTTTGCTGTAACTGGGCCAGGATATCGCAGCTACACATAACAATTTTTTTTTTCCTTCTTATGCTACTCGTTCTGCTATGATTTATACAGGGATGAGATTCTTCTGCTTTTTCACAAATTTCTGCTTTTTTGTTATTTTGAAGAAATTCCGCTTTTTTGTCTTTTTTCTCTCAAAATTCCGTTTTTTTTACTGCAAAAATTTGCTTTTTCTTCCGAAAATTCCGCTTTCACACAAAGAAAAGAAACCTTCCTATCTTCTGTTTTTGAAAGAAAATTCTGGGAATATATGCTCGACCGTGCGGCTTAACTCCACCGGCTAGGAAACTAGCTGATTCATTTTCTTCTGACGAATCAACATTATATCGGCAAGCTCTACAAGGATGAACATTCCAACATTCAGTGCCATTCAAAGTATTAAATACCACCTTTTTGCAGAAAACAAAACCTCTGTGGCATATTCTGCAAAAAAAAAAAAAAAAATTTTTTTTTTTTTGCATGAACATGTTGGGAAAAAAATTAGTTGGAAACTTTAACATTTTAGGTCAATTTGTCATTTAAGGTCATTTTGTAGGGTGTACCAAGATGAAGAAATAAAAAAAATGGACAAAAGCAAATAAATAAACTACATAAAAAAAAAGAAACTCCTGTCAAAAGAGGCAGCTAAAAAGCTGTGTGCAAATGCAACAAAAAAGCAGGGAATAAGACATTAATAAAAAAATAAAACATGATTTATCTAGGCATTCTAGAGATAGTGTAGTCCCGACAACTATGCCAGTAATTAAACGGAGAGATACTAATGAAGACTGTGCAAAAACTTTAGCCTCCATTGAAAATAAACTTGCAGAGGATGCAAACACATCCTTTATTGAAGAAAAATCTGTCAAAGATAGGAGGCCTCCAAAACAAGGGGTGAAGCGTGTTAATGGAGATCTGTTACCAACAAAAGCCACACAATTAAAAAAACGGAAGAAAACCACTTCTTTAACAATTAAGGAAATGTTTCAAATAGCAATCATGCTAAATGAAACTGTCATTGTAACTGTACAATATCTCGACCCCTCTTGCTTTATAAGGTTCAAAATCATTGTGCTGTTACTTTTGCAAAAATTTATAAAAATGAAACAGACATCAGTATATGATACATTATTATAATTTATAAAAAGCTAATACACTTTACACAGTTGCATGAAGCAAAAGAAATTATTTCTCCTTATTTTTATTTATTTTTTAAGCTAACTTTTATCAAAAGGCTATTAAATATAATTCATCTCAGACTTCTGTTGGGTGTATGTTGAATCGCAGTGATGCGCAGGTGGTAAATGTTTTAATGTCTAATTTTGTATTTTCTGATGCACCTGATGATGTGTTAAACTTGTTTGTTAACTTTTAATGTGAATGATTTAATAATAATTTAATATTCTTTTTCTTATTTATACATACTGAATTATAAATAATTAAGTTATTAATTATTATAGTGTAATATTTTCATCATATTGCGTGTTTTGATGTTTTACTTCTTGAAACATCTTTCGCGTATAAATTATGGTACAAATGTTATGCTCGTGTATGATTTCAGTCTTTTTGCTTTTTTGCCAATCTCATCCCTGTTTATATAACATTGTGCAGTTTTGCTTAAATGGTCTGATTTTTTTTTTTTGCTTTGGGCATTTTTATTGCAGCTTTCAAATGTCTTGTGGTACTTTTGTAATCATCCTTATCTGAGAAGATTCTGCTAAATTCAATTATTTCCCCCTCCCCCTTTTCTTTTAACCCTTTTTAAGGCCGTGGTAAGTATACTTGGTGGTAAGTAAAAATTGATGATTTTTAAATGCATTTTTTAAGGTTGACATAAGTTCTTTCCAAATTTTTCGATGGAACAAAAGCCTAGCTGTTCCAATTCCTTTTCTCAAACCATAATAAACTGTCTGGACTTGATAATTAATTAGCATAATTAATTAACAAATATTAATTGTCATCAAATATTCTAAATCAATTTCTTTTCTTAAATGAATCTCAATCCCAAAGCCATTTAGTGTAACACTACTAGGAAAAAATTGCCTTTTAAAGGGTTAGGTCTTCACCACACACACCTGTTTTTGGAACCCTAACTCATTTGTGGGGTCAGTTTGACTTCAAATTGTTGGACAGTTATTACTTATTTTAGTAGGTCTCTTAACAAAAGAAAAAGTTATTGGAAATATTTGAAAATTCTTTCATGCATATAAGTTGTATTTTAGATACAAGTACGATTTTCAGCAGCAAAAAAAGTCTCAGTTTTTTCAGAAATTTCCTGCATTCCATTCATATAAAACCCTTTTTATTTATATTAACCCTTTTTATTTGTTTGTTGCAATCTTCAATGTCCACCTTTTTCTGTTAAATGAAACTAAAACCAACTCTGCATGTTATTTGGTTGCGGAGCTATAAGCACTTAACTTTAGCATGGAATTCGATGTAATTCAACAATTCTTGAGTAATATTTCACTCGATTGATGAACGAATTGCCTTAGACTGCGTGCGCGCATCGGTCGCTGTGATGTCATCACAATGTTTCTTGATTTTCACCAACTTTGCAGGTCGACTGTGATTAAACCGTAATTCCAAATTCTAAATTTCTTTTTGCAATCTTCAATATCCACCTTTCTCTGTTAAATGAAACTGAAACCAATTCTCTATGTTATTTGGTTGCTATGTTATAAACGTTTAACTTTGGCGCAAAAAGCGTCATAATCTTTTCCTGTCATGACACACCATTAGTCCACTATGGAGCAGTGGCAAATCCAAGGGAGGGGCTATCGGGCTGCAGCCCCCCCCCCCAGAGCTAAACCAAAATTCTCGATTTAATTTAAAATCACTACAACTGTTAGATCTTAATTTTCATTTTAAAGGAATAGTAATAAAATCGTGACAACATTGCTTTCTGACTCGACAGGCTCGAAAATCTTTCTACTTTTCTAGTCATTCCACTTGCACTTTTAGCGTTGGCGCAGTCGAAAACATTTTTTGGTCAGCTATTTCATTGTATTTTTTAAATTATTGAAAGTATTGTAATGTTCTGTATTATTCTTATTGTCAGGAGAGGAAAGCCTGTAAAGTTAAAATGTTTTGGTTTATATAAGCCATGAGGTTTGACATTCGTCACTGCGATACAAAATTTTTATGACCTCAGCCCCCCCC
>BGPR01000446.1:516533-540570 GCA_013235015.1 Araneus ventricosus
TCGTATCAGATTATAGCTACCTTGTAGTTTAGTTATTAACATCCTGTTTTGACGAGGACTATTTTGGGACAGACCTCATGAGTTTGAATTGCAGTCAGATGACGACGACAACACCCGAGTTGGAACTCCCCTTTCCAAACTTCTGCACCACACCAGCGGAACGACGTTTGACCCCCCGTCATATGATTTAACATTCAACAGGCCTCGTATGTAGCAGATCTTCAGTGAAGCCCCGAAGCCGGGATCTTACCGTTAATCCACCGTGGCTTGGCTACCCTGTATTTCAAGGCTACTTCCATGGCATTTTGCTTATCCTATTAATCACTTCAACAATACTGACCTCATTTGGTTGTTCTTCAAGCTTGTTCCTGTCAGTGTTTACAAGCTGGACTGTTTCTTCGTCTATAACTTAATGCTGTTCATCATCACTCATTATTCATGAGCAAAACTTAATTCTCCGTAATTAATAATAGGACTGCATTCACCACCACAGCAGTGTAATCGACTTGGAGTCACTGGCAGCACTCGCTGCAGTGCAATATGGGCCCTTAGCAAAGCAAAAATTCAACTAACGATAGTGGAACTAGCGGGTGCATTTTTAAATTTATGATTATAAATGAATTCATATAACTGAGACTCTACTGAATATATTTATTCATTAAAATGCTTTGTTGAATTTGGTGTCTGCAACAGATACCTCAGTTTAACTCTCTGTTAGTCGCAGTCATCGGTTAGACTTAAAATTACGGTGCAGTGTTGCACCAACTGTTAAAATGCTCGCCAGACAGAAGCCATTTTGGATAGCAGCAAGGAAGGTTTCGCTTGAGAAACATTGAGTTTTAATTTCGTAAGGTTGAAGTTGAAATTTAGTGGACTCCCCCATTTGACGAGTTATCGCTTGAAAAAAATTAAACTGTACTGTAGTGCGTATCTTTTAGATTTTGCGACTAACGGAGGGTTAAGCAGAAGCTAAGCAGTGAGATCTTAATAGATTGGAGGTAAATTAATAAATTTTTAAAATTTAGTTGATTTTAATGAACGACTTTTACCTTTTAGTTTCGTTTACTCCTTCAGTTTTGAGATAAATAACTTAACTCTTAAACATAATACTGTTTTCAGTGTCTTTACAGACTTTTATGCAGTAAGTGCATAGAACTGAAGCATTCATTATCTGTATTTTGTTGTGCCAGAAAGGAGATTATTGATCTTTTCCGAAATTTACTGTATGTTTTGTCGGTGACCTTTACCCATTATTCTGTCTGTAAATTTGTTTTCTTACATTGTTATGTATGTGTGTGTGAATAAATCTATTTTCATAAACTCATTTATGGGTATGCTTATATCTTTGTAGTGATTTTTATTTTCTTGTAAACAAAGGGAATGTATTGTAGTCTTCAAAAACTTCGAGATTTCGATGAATTTATATATTTTAAACCTCTCTGAGTCGGAAAAGGACATTTCTGAACATGGTAACTCGAACGCACAGCAATCTAGACCAGAGATTCCCAATCTGTGGTACGCGTACCTCTGGTGGTACGCGGCGGACCAGTTGGGGGTATACGAAAATAATATTGGTTATGGTGGCACATACTGAAGGGGTACGTTGTAGAATATTCTTCCCATGAGTTCTTGTGAAAAGTTAAATTTATGCAAGTCCGAGCAGTGGCGGCTTGTCAGCTCGGAAACGAGTAGTGCTGCAAAAGTTGTATAGACCTAAGTTGCAGGAAATTTTGTGCTAAATATTTTGGTTTAAAATGATGATACACTAAAAATTGATAGTTTTTGAGTTATAAGCAAAATCTGGAAGAAAAAAAATCACGTTTTTTGGCCATAACTGAAATTCTAACAAAAAATTTTGGTGGCAAACCTCAGATTCGTAATCGGCACCCCAAAATACATAAAGGATAAAAAAAAATTACAACTCCTCCGGAATTTGATTTTAAAAACTACTTAATTACTGGACTACTGAGGGAAATCGAAAAAAAAAGCCAAAGGTGGAAGGCGCACCAAACGAGAGCTGTGGAAATCACAGCTCTGGTGCATCTTATTTCAAACGGAAAAACGGTTGCTTTTTCTTTCGACTGAGCGCTTTGCGTTGCTCATTGCGCAAATTTTGATTCTTAGGAGGGGCAAAACTCTATTCAGCTCTGGTCTGTCTCTTTCTTAATTCTTGATCGATTTTACGTTTTTTATTACTTTTTTGTCATTTCCGGTTATCATTGAAATCTCAAAGTGGAAATGTAAGCCAATTAGAATGAAAATGAAAAATACAAGCTTTTAAAATAATTTCGGGAGCGGAGTGCAGCCCTAATGGACGAGCCGCCACTGGTCCGAAGACCTAATGGGTAGCAGTGAGAGAAGAGAGCGAGAACCCTGTGTTAATGCAATTAAATACTTAACCTTTCCCGAACACGCAACTTGTGGAAAGAACGTACTCGTCTTCGTGTATATTAAAGTATCGAACAGGCCTGACGCAGCTCCAGAGATGAGATTATATCTATTTGAATTTAATTTTGTAACACTCGGATGTATGATACCAAGCTCAAGGATTTCATTGAAATTGTCTTCCACTCGAAGAGTTGATTATGGCTAAGGGTAGTTTTTAGCTATCCTTATAGGTTAATACGAAATAATTTCAGTACTACTTTCATTTGTTAGGACGTGGAATAATATTTTTATAAAAATGGAATAAAATATAAAATCAATAATAAATCCTACAAACGTTAAGTTAACTCGAGTCGTTTGACTCTTATAAGCTAAACCTAAGTCTTTAAAATTTATATAACTTATTTGCTCGAAGTGATGGTTGGGGAGAGGCAGTACTGTCTGTTCGCCACGTTGTCTAGTTGACGGCGGTCGCTATAGAAACAGGTTATCGTAGGAGGGAGGAATCCATTTCGATTAGGTAGACATTCATTCAAGTTTGTCACATTGGCTCACTTAGCTTCAAATGGGGAGGAACGTGCAACTGCGGCAAAACCGAGAAGATGAATGATCAATTACCACCACAAATTGGCGCCAAGAATAAAATTAAACCCGACTTCCGTCGGATTCCTCCTATTCGAAATGCGTATTTACGAATCCTACTGTGGTTTGGATTGAGGTCGCTTTTCATTGGCTCTCAGCGTCACGTGACTTCGCTTGCTTCTAAATGATGTCATAGGAATTCGCTTAGTTTGGATTTCTATTTTTGTCTTAGCTATTGTATCATGGAGAAACCAAAATTATCTTTTAATTATGATTATTTGGATATTTTTAAAGGGAATGATGAATTCAAGATAAAGATAATTTTGGTTTCTCCATGATACAATAGCCCCGGCCCCCCGACCCGAATCCTAGATTCGCCACTGGCCGCTGCAATCGAGACAGATGAAGCAAGCATTAAAATTTTCTCATGCCACAATGTTTCGGACTTGGAGGTGGTTTTTTTTTAACGCCCTATTTCGAAGTACAGTAAAGCACGTTATATTTTTCTCATTTAGACGTCGTTTACATTTATACGTCATTTCATCACGGTCTCTAATCATTCATATTCATTATAATCATAAAGTACTTCGTTTATACTTCGCAAAACCTCCGTTATACGTCGTTTCCCCTGTTCTAAAACTTAAAAATTTCCTCCTTTCTAGTATGTGAACTATGATAAAGATATCATGATGTCGAGATTATTTACAATTGATGAATTAATTGAAGGCAAATTGTCTGGTGCTAGTTTAAGTGATGATGAAAAAGTTATCCCGCCTTTCTTCAAAGACGCCATGGACTCCATTGAAAAACTTCCAACTTATTTCTTTTGTCAAAAGAATGGTGAAAAGCTATTCAATGAACTTAATTCGATTCACAATGCTGTACTTAATATTCACAAGCAATCAATACATCAGACGACGGTTAAAGATTTTCTAAATTAAACGCCTACCTGCATGCACATAAATCGTATAAGATTTGTATAATCACTACACAAACCAGCGGGAGTATTCTCCCCTAATCTTTCTCGTACGCTTCCCCCCAAAGGTGCTGTTGCCCCTCCCCCCGCGTGGATAAAAAAATTCGAACCTATGGTAACCCAGGATCCAATGACTATTAGAAAATATTTAGATAAAAAATGAAATTCGAAGAGATGCGTTCCGATTAAATGCATACCGATTTCTACTTTTTCTTGCCTCAACGACAATCCTTCCGCGTGCACAGATTGCTACAAGTACGCATGCGCATGGAGAATTGGATGAAAAAAAAGCGCCAAGCAGGAGTCAATAAATATCGTGCACAGAAGATAGCGGACTCGTTGGAGATGCGATTATACAGACCGACAGACAGTCAACTTTTTGACGGATTTGGCCCAAAATTTTATACGGACCTACATTCATGACGATAAAACTGTGTACGAAATTTTATCCATCTAGCTATTCAAGTTTTTGAATTATAGCGTTCGCATGACCGCGGACATACAGACAGACAGACTTCCCGCTGACATTGTCCAAAATTTGGTAGAAACCTACAAATTATGTTTAAAGACCTCATACCAAATTTCATGTCTTTATCTCTAATAGTTTTCGAGTTATCGTGTTCACAGACACACACACAGGCAGACATGATTCAAAAATTGTGTTTTTCGGACTCGGGGAGGTCCAAAACTTGGAGATTCGTCAAAATCTCGAGTTCGAATTTTTTTGACGATTACAATACTTTCTCTTAGTATACTTCGTGTACGAGAAAGTAAAAATGCAATAAAAGTCTGATTTTTCTCACTTTTATGATAAGTTATGAGTTACGCATCCCCAATGTGGGGAGTGGCCGCCAAAAGCTACCTTAACTAGAATCAGTTCAAAATATAATAGCCCGGCAAATCACAAACTCAGTACATAGAACTGTTGACACTCAAGTGCTACATGTTAACTTGTACGATTCTACCCTACTCGGCTTCTCGATCTATCATACCTGTTCCACATAAATCGGAAGTATTCCATTGTGCGTAACTGGAGACGGAGTTGTAAGAAGACTACTCGTTAATAAAATAACAAATTTAATGAAACAACAATTAAATTAAAATACTAAATCATAAAATCATTATACAGCTAGCTATCAAATTATACAAACAAGGAAGAGCAGAGAATGAACAGTAGCAATTAGTCCTTAAATACTGTAACAGGCTGGTCGCCATTGATCGATGGATGACATCACAAAGGGGGCGGATCCGATCTGCATGAAATCACAATTCATGATATTGCCAGATGCCACGCTGATGCCACAGTTCATTCGTAACCGGTATAGACTAGGACCTCGGTAATCCGGACGAATTCAGGCACATGGACGTCCGGATTAGCGAGGTTTTTAAAAAATAACGTAAAACACTTTTTTCAAAAATTGTATGCATAGGTACTATGGTATACTTGTATGAACTAACTTTGTATGGATAAATAGAATGAACATGATACAGTATGAACATGATATGTACATACATAATTACTACATATGCAAGTGAATAAACTTAATCAGTGTCCAAAAAAGTCAGAGATTTTTCTTTGCGCGGCCGTTCCAATTTTTAATTCAAATGCGCGGTCTCTTAAACGTCTGAGGAGCATAATTTCCGTGTGCTTCAAAATTTTGCTCTTCAGCCCACTGTAATGAAGTGTTGAGTGCCGCCCTTGTCTCAGAATGAGAAATTTTGATAGAGTTTACAGAATCAATAAAATTGGGAAGCAAATTTTTCCGCGACTTGTTGATCAGCAATGTAGACACAGATGCTTAGTTAACAAGACTGAACACGACATCTTTTAAATTTACATTTGTCTGTGTTTTTTCCAAGTTTTCATTGTGCAGAGGATCATTGAGAATCGTCGTAAGAAGCAACTTGCGATATCCCAACTTAATATTTTTAATAACATTCTGATCCATGGGTTGGATCAGCGCAGGATTCGGGTTTGCATCATTCTCCTTGGACTGTCCGGATTAGCGCGTGTCCGGATTACCGGGGTTCTACTGTATTGCCAAAGATCTTAAACTCAAAACTATAAAAGAGCATTTCAAAAAACTTTCATTAAATTTCTTTAACAAACTGGAAAATAATAATAACCCGGCAATCAAAGAAATACCAAGGTACGATCCCAGCCATCCCAGAGAAAAAACGGCGTCCAAGGACACTTCTCCTTTCGGAGTAAGCAAGATAGCAGGCTACGCCTCTCGTGAAGACACACCACACAAGGAAGAGAGCCAACTAGCCCTTTTCAGGGCTTGCGTGGAAGGCTGACCCCCTCTCTGGATCTAAGCCACAGACCCAGACCAGATGTAACGAAGAACGGAAGTCGCTAACACCAGTGCGAAAGTCAGGTAACGGGTTTCCCCAAATACTAAGAAAACTCATTTAATTCCAAGTTTTTCCCCCCACATCTTGTTGTATGCATGTAAGAATGGAAGGTTGAAGTGAATGGAGACGAATAAATGAGACATCTAATTGAACTTAATTAATAATAACTTCCCTTTCAGCACTAATACTAATCTTCATTCCAGGTCATATTAATTAACTAGGTTCACCTCAATTTTTCAGCCAGAAGTATAGATGCCAAGTGTCATGTTTCGGAAATTGTGAACCGTCGATTTCGTGTGCTCCGTTAAAAGCATTCATCGCTGGTGTGTGTTTATGATAAATGCTTAATTTAAAATTTTTGTAGTATACTAGTACTATCTTAAAAAATCTTTGAAATTATTACTTTTAAATGAATTTGCATTAGTAGTATTAAATTCGTAATAATCAAAGTTGTTTATTAAAATTTCGATTATACGTCTTTTCATTTATACGTCGGTCCCTTGAAAGAAGTATAAATGGTGCTTTAATGTACTTAAAAATCCGAGCAGGTATTGACTCTTATAAAGCTTGAAATTTCAAATGTTCACCTTGCCTTTGAAAGCGATCGCTGTCCTATCTATGTCCTATTGCATCTAGGACATATGCATCCACACTATGTCCTAGATGCAATACAAAAAAGTAGAAGAGAAGAGGCAAAGAATGTATAAGTTCTTTGGAAGAGGTGACCAATTTAAGAAGACAACATTAGTTTTCCCTTTCTCTCTTAAATATGCTTTTCGAAATAAAACCACGTTTCTTATAAAATTAATAACAATTTTAAAAACACACTTTTATTAATGTGCTTAAAACTATACTTTTTTATTTTAAATACGGTAAACTCCGCTTAATGTGATCGCGGTTAATGTTATCATTCGCTTTATATTATCAAAAACCTCTGGTACCGAACAAACGTATTCAAATGTACACAAAATTATTCGTTTAGTGTGATCACTAATCGGTTAATGTTATCAGTTTTGAAGTAGACCGATCCCTCATTTTCAACCGGCGTTAACGATTGACGTTCGTAAAATTTTTTGCTCCACTTGTAAGGAAACATCTGAGGGCCATTCTCCCCCACTCATACCAAGAACTTCGGGGTTTATTTTTCATGGCCTCTCTTTGAAGGTCGTCCATTTAGCAGGCAGGGACGTGACCGTCGGTAATTGTCATTGAAACTCCTGAAGGTCTGCAAAAGGAAGAGTGGATGTCCATTGACGAGGACATTCCAGTAGCTGCCACACTAACAGACTTGGATATTTGCCAAGCTGTTTGTGATCAAGACCAAGCAATAAAAGTTGATGATTCCGACTGGGACGAATGTGTTGAAGAAAACTATCCGACGAACGCCGAAATGAGGCAAGCCCTTGATATTTTGAAACGCAGCGTGCAGCATCGTTCAACAAATTTTAAAAAACAATTCGAGTACGAACAATATATAAATGAACTGTTAAAGAATAATTGTCGTCAAGCAACAATTAATGACTTTTTTAATTGTTATTTTTGAAATAAATTGTAGTTAGCCCTGAGGCAAGAGGTTTTTTTCCCCTTTTCCCTTGATGTGATGAAAATATAGTTGATTTTACCCAATTCGGTTATTGTTATCAAAATTCTTAACTCCCGAAGGGATCACATTAAGCGGAGTCTACTGTATTTTCTACTTTAACTTATTATTCATCTATATATTAATACGCGAAGAAAACACTTTGTACCCCTTTTTAAGCACATTCCGCGTACGGAGGAGTGTGAGATTTGGCATAGTTAAAGTTCATATGGAGAAGGAGTGCAGAAAGATGAAATTTAGGTATAATATGTGTTACAAATACATTAAATTAAATAAAATAAAACATTCATTGTTTACGCTCAGACACTGTAAAAAATTTGCGGAGTGGATGATTTGTAACTGATTTAATTCCCCCGCAGTGAAATCCACTCCAAGAGTGAGTTTATTTAGATTATTTATTTTAAAAAATCTCTTCGGAGTGAAATACAAAATGCGGATGATTTAAATCTATCAATGTGAAACACATATTAGTCTGTGGTCAAACAGCCGCACAGAGTAGAAATTGTCTCTAAGGAATTTATAAGTAGTATGTATTACTAATACATTAAATAAAATAAAATAAAACATTCATTGTTTACGTTCATACTGAATGTCAAAAACACAAGAGTCTGTGGTCAACAGTCGGACAACATTCATTTTTTTTAACCGCCCGGTTGTTTTGTTTCAATAAAAAATATATAAAAAAATACGAAGCAAGTATTCTTTTTTTCATTTTTTGTATTAATTTTTTTATTTAAATTTTATATAATTTGAAAAAGATAGGCAAATTAACTGTGTAGCCTTGGCGAAACCTGGCCAGTATAGCAATAAAAAAACACCAAGGAAATGTCAAAAAACGAGTTATCGTTTTTTAAATATGACTTAGCCAAGCTATACCTCATTTTCTTTATCGTTCGTATTTTTCAAATAATTCGAAAATTAATGCATAATGAGGCATTTGTACACGCTCGCAGCTGACGTAATAGAACAAAATTCAAAAAAATTATTTGCAATGATTATAGAGGTGATATAGATTCTCTTTGATAAAAAAAACCTCAATAACGTTCAAACTTAAAAATTTAATGAATAACGGTCGAATTTCGACCGCTGGGCGACCTCTAGTTATCATAAATACAGTAAAGCATCTTTTTTACGTCTATCAAGGGACTGACGTAAAACAACATATAGATGAAAAGACGCTAGCGAACAAACAAATTTATAGCATAAGTGCCTCTTAAGTGTAAATATAATCAATCGGTCAGGTGTATACATCAACCAATCACCGCGAGGTTGACATCTATTTCTATGGGGTATTTAACCCTTAAAGGCCCAGTGTTAAGAAACATACCAAATTTTGGCCTCTAAAATTCTTGAGAATAGGACTGAAGCTTTAATGCCTGTTGATGCCAATAGAATACATGCTGAAAATGTTATTAACTCAATTTACAACATATAGATTGCAACCTGAGTGCTGATAAAAAATAAAAATTAATTGCAGGGTTCGTACTCCTCCTGAAATTCCTGAAAAACTCCTGAATTTTGCTTTTTTTTGTAAGGGCCCTGAAAATTGTGTTTTTTATCCTGATATTTCTTTTTGTCTCCTGAAAAATTACAATCGAAGAGCAAAAGATAAAATTATGATAAAGCATAAAAATATGACGTTTCCGTGTTTTCTTATTGTTAGAAAGTCGCTAGAATCCGGAATTCTTACTTCTGACCTTACTTAGCGTCAAAAGAGTCTACCGTGCATGTTCCGAGTCACCGCAATCGGGAAAGATGGGAGAATTCATATTCAGTATACCTTTTTGCCAATTTTATAAAAATTGTCCACACTACCTCCTTCTTTCCTACAATTGATTTTTTTTTCATGTTATCTCCTGAATTTTCTGTACTGTACTCCTGAAAAAATGCTTAGAAACTCCTGATTTTACTATCAGTTATAATTGATAAAAATTAACGAAAATTAAATTAAATATTAATAGAACTTGAATTAACAATTAATTAAAATTCTTTTGCATTATACAGAAAGGCGTGCAGCCATTTTGATGACGATGAAAGATCTCAAATCATTTAGTAGTATTACAGACATCCTGAAAAGCAAATTAGAACGAAATACAATTGGAATGAAAGGAAATGGAGGAAAAATGGAAAGAGCCAAAATGGCGATTCTTCTTCAGAGACAGCCTAGCTCAAAAGCAGGACAAAATTTTCTGAATAAGGAATGACCATTGTCAAAATTATTCCCTCATGTGGCCTTGTTGTACAGGTAACTGTTATGTTTTTTTTTTTTCCATTTTAGAGGTTGGACAAAAGTTCACATAGGGGAATAATTTTTAATGGTCATTCCCTTATCAGAAAATTTTTGTCCAGTTTTGAGCTAAAATGGCGGTGGTCTCTGAAGAAGAACGCCATTTTGCTCTTTCCATTTTCCCTCCATTTCTTTCATTCAATTGTTTTTTCGTTCTAATTTGCTTTTTTTGTGTTTTATATTAAGGTTTTATTATTGCTTATTTTTTATAATTTAATTTTTGAAGTTCTAATTCTGATTTTACTATCATATATACAGTATGAACCCTGTAATTGATGATTTTCTCTTGAGGTCGCATCTTTTTAGCTTTGTTCGTACGCTTGAGAATACCATCTTTTATCCTACATTGTTGAAGGAAAATTCCTTGTCTATATTATTAGTTCTTATTCTCATCTGTTGTTTAAAATTATATAATTTTATCGAGGAGTTTTTTTTCAATTAAAGCTCAGTCTTTTCGATGGGGTCAAATTATTTTTTTAGTCATAAACCATACTTAAAACAAAATAGGATTTTTTAAAGTATTTTTCCCGTGTTTTATTCAAGAAATGAAAGTCAAAAAACATTTTAAAAATATTTTTTTAAAAAATCGGACCTTTAAAGGTCAATAACGATTAGTCGGTTACTGGTGAATTATGCTTCACTTCGAGAGGTACACTTCCCCTCACGCTTTCCTTCCTCCATGCTCGTGCTACGACTGTCACTTCCGTTTTCTTTTGTGGTGTGGTGATGTTATGCGAGTACGATGCGAAAAAAAATGATACGTGACAATTTTAATTTGTGTTTTGTTTATTCCTTGTTTCTGATGCACTTGTAAAAATTCCTACGCGTTACTGAATCTTTCGTTAGGGACCGAAAGAGTTGTTCATGAAAGCTAAAAGTAAGTGCCCTTCTTCGTAAATGAGCTTGTCTTGTCTGTATAATACCTATACATTTTTAGACTGTTACTTTACATTTATTCATACAGTATAATTTTAGCATGCATTATTTAAAATATTTTATTAAAAATTCCTTAGGATTTTTTGAAAAGGTTTCTTTTTACACTAATTAATGAACACAGTTTAAAGCTGACTCATAAAACTATTAATTTATAATTTCATTTACTTATGCAGCTATTTAAGTGGATTATTTCAACCATAAGGTTACTTTGTTTATTTTTTTAACATGCCAGTCTTATCGTACTTTTTTATGGCATCATGGGCTATCACAAATTTATGCCATGATAGACCGAAAAGGTTTTCATTTAAAATTGTTGAAACATAATTTTCAGTTCTTGCATTACTCAACTGCATTTATTTTATAAATTTGAATCAAAATATTTAAATAATCAAAGCATTTAAAGAGCAACAAAACATTATTAATGCATATAGGGGAAAGTCCAGTAAGATAGCGAACTTAAGGTTTCGTGATTTTTCCTGGCTTTAATATTCGTTGCAGTTTGCATAAGGTTATCACTTCGGCAAAATCATTTTCCAACTCTTTACTTTAAAGTGATATCTTGTCAAAATTGTTATTTTCAAGTTTGAGACTCAAAAGTTTTATTATAGTAAACAAGTAATAAAAAAAAATTTTTAAGTCAATTCCTACTTATGTCAACAAAGAAAAATTTTTTAAGAAAAAAAGAATTGAAAAAACTGTATTAACATCAAGTGTCATCCACTACAAGTTTTAAAAAATGTATTTGAACTTGAGTGGATGAATAAAAAGTATTTTATTAACGATTGAAAATTTGAACAAGACATATAAATATATATAGGGAGAGTGTGAAATAATAGTAGGAATTGAAAAAGAAGTCATTCTGTTCATCTTACCTGAGTGTGCGGGTAAGATGACAAACTGGGATAATTTAATTCATCATCATTTGTTATCAAATAACTATTTAAAACTGTTGAGATCGCATCTTGAACATAACAAATTGCATATTACATGAAACAAACATAACCAAATTAAAGAAACAGCATTACACAAGCGGAACATTGTCAATAGAAATTTTAGGTGAAAACATTAAGAAATGAAAGCAATTTAATCTCAGAATTTACACTTTTATTATATTTACGACTTCAGAAACTGCTTCAATCAATTTGATGCTGCTTGACCGTTCTTCTTTTCCGTATTTTCCCCCTTGTGCATAGGGTATAATCCTGAATTATAATTTACTTTAGGTGTAGAAAGTGAGAGCTTTTAGTTAAACACCCCTTTGGAATAATCAGTTGAAAAAAGTGTCAACCCTAATATTATTTATGCAGTAACAATGCCGCAAATAAAATAAAACTAAATTAAAAGTGTCCAAGTGCAGCCAGATAAGATTGCGAACACATGAATTAGTGTGGAAAGATTCGCCATCTTACCCTCCACTCAATTCGTCATCTTACCCGGCGTCGCAGTTTTTATTTTGAAAAAACTTTGAGTGATATCAGCTCATCAGAAAAAATTAAAATAATACATCACTGTACGCGTTTTGATTAGAACCTTACGAATATCACATGTATAAATCAAAAATATTTATTCTGTGAACGCTATCCTTTACCAAGCAGCAACTGAAACTTGAATCGGAACTACTCGAAAACACATTACCGCGTACAGTGAATCATACAAATAACGGGACGGAATCATTGGGCGTGACACGGGTAGCTGGTCGCTAGAGGTCTCTGATGATGCAGGATCTGGGTTGTCATCTAGCGTAATTTTCGAGAAAAATTCAATTCATCGTCTTACCCTCCTCGTCTTCTTACCCGATTTTCCCCTACGTCTTATTTACAAAATTTAAGATAAACAGAGGTGGCGCCAGAGGGGGGGCAGGCCCCCCTCTCGGGGATGCTGGGCCCCCCCCCCCGTCGGGGAAAATTTTTGTACTGGGTATTCAACTGTAGTTGATAAATAATAATCTGGCGAAAATTTGAGACCAATTTCATTACACTCGTCCCCCCCCCGTTGGGGAGATCGTGCCCCCCTGTCAGGCAAATAGGCCCCCCGTCGGGCAAACTCTGGCGCCATTCCTGAAGATAAAGTCTCCAATAATAATAAAAAAGGATATATTGATCAGATTATATTAGTTAATTATATTATATTTATATATTCTTATATTTTCTTATTCATGCTGATGACTTTATATTTTGTAAAGAGGCTGTAATAGAACAAACAAAAGTTTTGGTAGTTAAAATCTGTGGCTTGTTAATAACAGACTGAATCTTTTAGCCATCTCAGAGGCTCTGACTTCATCAGCTCTCAATTCTCCTGGATTAGCTGTTAAATTTATTCATTATCTTCAGAACACTGATACAGTTGAGAGTTTTTAACCCCCAAGTGGCCTAACTGACTTTTCCCACTTCTCACGTTCTGTTCAAAATCAGTTATGCATGTTTATTAGTATATTTTCTTAAAATTCCACCTGTAAAATAGTATTGGGGGTTCAATTATGTAACAAACCATAAGATTCATCTACCTTGTAAGCTCATTTCCATGAACTTAAAGTTATTTTATCAAAATTATTGGGCAGTTGAAGGCTTATCTAGTTATTCAATCGATTTTAATTCTGATCCTTTCATAAAGTGGGGGAGGGATTTAACTGGAGGAGTAACTAGTGCTCCGGAAACATCCAAACCTCAAAGAAATAAACTCAGATCCAAGTCTCAAAATTCACCGACGCTAAAGCTTGCTAAACGTGGCATACGTTTAATAAGGCGACGTAATAAAATCCTGTGTTAAAAGTTCCGTCTCTTTGGAATTTGCGAGTCAGGATATCGTCCACAAGGACTAAACGTCCATATTTGGTGGTATATCAAACAGTCCCGATCTCAATATCCCTCTGTCTGAGGATGAAGCTGAACTTGAGATAAGTTCCGAAGTTTAAGCAACTCTCCTGATACTCCTATTAATTTTCCAGCGACTCCTCTCTCTCTTACCGTTCTTAGAATTGTCGTGGCATTGCAAGACTATCCTGTTTGTCTTGGTCTACAAGAAACTTTCTTCAAATCTAATATCCCCCTGCCCTGAAATTCCTTGGCCATAATAGTTTTCGGAAAGATACTGACACTGGAATAAATAATTCCGGAGATGTCTGTATCTTGACTTCCAACATATACCCGAACCGTGGGTCAAGCCCGAACACACCTCTTACTTATCACACTACCTTGCAGGCTATGAGTGTGCGAGTTTACACACGGTCACAGTCTGCCTGTTTATTTGCCATCTAATGATGTCATTTGTCTACAAGATCTCAGCAACTTAATGGATCGGTTTCTTTCAATTTTTCTATACTCAGCGACTTCAATGGATATAGTACTCTGTAGGGTTCGGATAGAACAAATTCTCATAGGCGACAGATTGAATAATTTACTTCCAATAACTGTCTCTGCCTGCGCAATGATGACGAGGAAACGTATTTCCATGACCCCACTCCGTATCTTCCATAGTCTTGATCTGCAACTCCCCCCTATTTGTTCTCCTAAACACTGCCGTTGCTGAATTTTACAATTGGTGGTGATCTTAATAATAGTGATTACTTCCCTTAATTGTTTCCCATGCTGATAATGGAGGTTTCACTCCATGTCCCCGAGTTTTTTTTTTTATTCCAGCGGCAACTGGATATCACAGACTATGACCTTACACCCTTTGGGTAGGCTGTATTGGCGTGGGCAAATTAATGGTCAGTACTGCAGACATTTCTGACGCAGTACAGCATGTTGTTGATACCATAATAAACGCCACTAAGCACCATTTCAAAGAGTTCCCCACGTCTAAGAAAATTTCGTAGACCGTGGTGGAATGAAGCCTGTCGCGCAAGAACCAGAAGAAACTTTGGAAGAAATTTCGAAGGCACCCAACGACAGAAAGTCTTGTTGCTTTTAAACGAGCCAAAGCCCTTGCTGGTTGTAATCAGCAATCAGAGGGAATCTTGTATTAACTTCATTTCATCCACCACGAAGGTCAAGGCTATGAATAGAATTTATTGTGAATGTTCTTTTCCTGTTTTAAAAGCAGGAAATGCGATGCATTCCGCTCCGTTAGACACACCCAATATTCTCGGGTACGCAATTGCACAAGTTTCCGCAATTGATTCGCATAGGCCTGATTTTGTGCCAATTAAGAATCACACGGAACGAACGCCCTTGTGTTTTACTGCCCATAGTACCTTTCTATACAGTTCTGTTCTTCTGTGTTCCTTCCTGGGATATTACACAAATTTCCTTTTTGAACCCTTTTTCAGGATTCGGTAAATCCGCAACTGCTCCGTTTGCTTTCCAGCAGCACTTTCACTATCATCGCTATCAGTATTCTTCTTTTGTGCCAATTTTCACCGATGACTCAAATATGATGGTCACGTTGGCTATTGCACAATTTTTCCATTTGATGCACAAAGCCATCGCCTTCACAATTGTTGATCCGTGTTTACTGCTGAGTTAGTGGCAATTTTCTGTGCTCTTCAGAAAATTTAGTCTTAACTGTATTACTTATACTGAAAAGTTCTTTGAAACACTTTCTCACTATTACATCCGATTGCCATAAAAAATGTTTTTCGTTTTGCGGCTCCTGTAAAATGGGTATTTTAATGTCATTTCTTACTGGGTTCCGAGTCATGTGGGCATATCTGTTTTCATTCTTTTTCTTCTTTCATCGTATCATTTTCATCATGATACCACAGATTCTACTGGAAAATTTGGTTCATCGTTTCTGGCCTATGGTCTTCCGTATTGCGATGTTAGGAGGTCCTTTGTTTGTCGCATTTTTTCTACTTGGCAAGAAACATAGTATCTGCAGATAGACAACAATTAAAGCTATCATTGGTTTGTGGCCTATTCGTGAGGTTGAAGCCAAATTGACTCACTCGCCAAATAGAGCATACTCGCTTCAAGCACAAGCATCTCATTTTCAACGAGAGGGCACCATTGTGTCCCTCGGATCATATTGATTTTACTATTCATCACGTTTTAATCGAAAGTCCTTCTTTTATATCTCATCATAATCACTATTTTCGTTCATCGTCTCTAATCGTGCAAGAATTCGTGAGTGAGAAACACCACCCAAATATTTTAAATTTTTTAAGGGCTATTGACTTTTTTTACGTGTATTTAGCCCTTTCAATTCAGTTTTCTGATTGTGTTACACTTTGTTCATATAGAAGAATTTTGATTAATTATAGAAGAATTTTGTCTTCCATCTACTTTTTTTAAAATCGAATTTTACATTTTTTAGTACCACTATACTGGAATTTTAACATGTGCGTGGCGCAGTTTTGCCAAGATGGCTCTTATGTAGGGATGGGAAAAACCTACGGTTTAAACCCAAACCCAGTATTTTTTATTATTTTTTTGCCCCGGTTTAAACCGGTTATTTTCTTTAAAACCAAAAACCGGGTAGGAAGATAGGCTCGATTTTAGGTTCGACTAGACTAAAGTTTACCAAGTTATAAAGGTTTGAATTTCATCATCTTAGACCATTCACTGACAACCGCTTCCTCGAAGCGACTGTTGGTTGGCGGATGACTGAAAGAGTCTTTATGAAAAGATATAAATATTGACCAATAGATTTATTTCCTCCAAAAACAATACTAATAAAAAAATTTCTGCAAACGGCGTCTGTTTTTTGTAGCCAAAAAATATTTATCTTTAGTCGGAAGTTCTGTGGCGTCCGAAAGATGAGTATCTACGTTGAATGATGCCGTTTCCGATAAGAGGTGTCGACTCGCAGATCAACACATTGCTGAAAGAGTATTTATGAGCAGATTAGATGATACATATTGGCCAATGAATTAATTTCTTGTGAAGACAATTTTAATAAAAAATTTTGTCTATAATATTTACTTATTGTAATAATTACCCATTTATTATTATTGCGTATTATATTAGTTACTTATTTATAATCATTACATTAATCAATTATTGTATTAATACTTACTTATTGTATATTATTATTAATAAAAAATTCTGTCCAGAAAGATTACTTTAAAAAAAACCCCGAAAACCGGTTTTTTCAAAAACCGGTTTTCGGATTTTTTTTTTTTTTTTTTTGAGCGGCTTTAACCGCCAGGTTAAACCGGAGTTAAAAAATCCTCGGTTTAATCGAAAACCGGTTTTTTTTGCAATAACTGCCATCCTTACTCTTGTGCCAGAAAACAAACCAAACCAACCATTTAAGGAAACTATGGAAAAGGTGAATGCTTCCTGATCGATAGTTCAGTGCCTTTTGAAGTTGGTTGGGAATTTTCATCATTCAGCTGTATGGATACCAACTGCTCTCTGTGATGAGAACTTTTTTGCAAAGACCTTCTGTTTCATGTTTGCTCCAAAAGTGTCATAAAAAGTAACAATGTTTTAAGTGTATGGTGACGATAATAGGAACAGCTTCTTGTTTCAACAACCTGCGTTTTGTAAATTGACATGTAGTATAGGAATTTTCTTGGAAGTGATTGGAACATACTACGGAACTAGAAGTAGGCCTAAAACCTTGTCTTCCAATTTTCTTCAACCAAAGTTGTAATAATTGAGAATTCTTAAGAGGAAACTTAAAAAACGTTTTATCTCGACAATCAGTTTTGGCTTTAGCATTAGAACATCCAATTACACAGCAGTATCTCATTTTAATTCAAATATAGAAAGAAATAAGACTAAAAAGTAAAGCAATTAAAACGTAAATAATACTTCCGCTTCGTAGCGCGGCGGAAGATGTTAACGGCTGACTCATCGGCATACATGGTGCGGATTAGCGCTTAGATGACATGCGCAGCTTCGGCCATTTTGTGCCTGTCACGTGACCGTGAATTGACTCCATTGGTTCTCTGAAATAGACTTGCGATGAAGAAAAAGGGGATTCCAGTGAGGAATCTCTGAAAAATATACCGAAGAAAATTATCTACAGAATGATTTATATGTTTGATGGAACATTTATAGTATTACTGCATTATTCACTTTGAATTGTTAATTAGGAAAAAAAGCTGTAGACAATTTCCTGTAGTTCAGTCGATCGAAAAACAGTAGACATTGTAAAAAAATCAGTGGCGGCGAATCGGGGGGGGGCAGTCGCCCCTAATTTTTGCGGAAAAAAAAATTTATTTCATTTTTGCTACCAAAAACTAGGAATTATGAAAAAAAAAGGTATCCGGGCAAGTTAGCTAATTTTGTGACTAAATTTTAGATGTCTATAATTTTTTGCCCCCCCCCCTACTTTTGTCACTCAATCGCTCTACCACTGAAAAAATCCCATTTTGATCAATTGGAATGGTGTTATCTTTCAACATGAGACCACACACAACATGTCACAAATTAAAAAGTATGTTTTCACTATTTTTGGGATAAGCAGGCTAAAAATATCTCTCTCTTTAAACCTTTTTAAAATAAAAATTATTATAAAAATAGGGAAAAAGAACAATTACAATTAATAAAATTTAACAGATTATTAAAAAAAATTTCTTGAATTAATTAAAAATTAATTAAACCCTTTATATTATACAGAATGGCGCATATTCAGCATATTCTAATAAATACAAAAACAAAAAGTTTACAAAAAATATGTTTATATATATGCTTTAAAAGGTTTTTATTATGCTTGTTTCTTTCCTTCTTTTTATTCTTCCCAAAGGGATTATTTCTTATATTTCAAATGGACAGATTCAGAGCCACAGAGGGTATCTTTTTTGACTTTGTAAGTCTTGCCATCGACATAAAATTTGTCCAAATTAGAACTTCTTAATGGGTGGCTCTTTGATAAAGTCCGCCATTAGGGCTCTCCTCCAATTTTTAAATTTTGATTGTTTTTTCTTTTGTTTTCTAGTTTTTCTTTTACGTGTTTTTGGTTATTTTATTATTGGGGAATTTTTGTTGTTTAATTCTTTAGTGATGGGTTGGTTAGCTGTAGTAAAATGTATGATGCAATCACTGGATGCTGCTGCGTTTGGCGCTCAAAAAGGCATATTGTTATTATCGTTGATTACTTCTTCTGTTTCATATTTTTTTCTAGATTTTTTTCTTTTTTAATGTGTTTTAATTTTCTATTGTTTTTTTAACATTTTTTAATTCTCTATTGTTAAGGAAAAAGAAGCTTTAACCAGATGATTTTAGAAGTCAAGTCTTTATAACTGAATATAAGTAAAAAAATGAAAACGTACGGAAGGAAAGTTGTACCTGGTTTCCATTACAAGCATAAGGCTGCTGTGGTAGTGATATGATCGTAATTAGTGAGCTAAAGACTGATTCTGAGTAAATATTTGCGCTATTGATGCATGCTTTTAATTTATTTTAATTCATTTGATTTTTATGTTTCATTTAGAAAATTGTTAAGCACAAATGAAATCTAGTTTTCCATGAAAAATATTTAAAAAAACCTTTGTACAAATTTCAAAATAAAATTTTAAAACTTTCTTGTGGGCCTTTATTTTCTTCTTTTTTTTCTTTTTCAGATGTTCAGTCCTCACGATTTTGACTCTATCTTAATACAATGTGATACTTTATTCTGAAGTTTCGAACATCCCAAGTCAACAATGGCTCGTAATCCTTTCGTTGAAGAGATAGATTTCAGAGAAATAAAACTTCAAGGGGTGAGTTGGATAATCTTTTCAAACATTGATTAGTTTTTTTTATATATAAATATTTCATATGAATATTTTGTTGTCTACCTCCCTATACTGCGGGGTACTTTTAGGTGTTTATAAATGCCCACCCCCACTTTTGTCATCTAGTCGTCGCCGTTGCTGAAATGCGATCGCTCCATTTGGGCTGCCGGACCATACATGCTGAAATGTGATAGCTCCATTTGGACAGCCGGACCATACATGCTGAAATGTGATAGCTCCATTTGGACTGCCGGACCATACATGCTGAAATGCGATAGTTCCATTTGGACTGCCGGACCATAAATGATAAAATGCAACCCGTTTAGATACGTGGGGAGGAGAAGGGCGGCGCACTCGCGAATACGAAAACCACGAAACTACGAGGATGGATCCAGAAAAAAAGTTTTCTGTGGTAATAAAAAATTATTTATTAACATTAGACAGAAAATACGAAAGGGAATTAAGAGGCATACTTGCCGATCGCTTTCCCACATAATCATCAAATCTATTGAGACATTTATCTGAACGCAGGACCAACTTGTTTAAACCGGCTTGGTAGAAATTACATCCTTTCCCATTGAGCCAGTTCTCGGCAGCTGTTTTCACACCACTGTTTGAACAGAACCCTGTTCCAGATAAGTGCCTGGAACCCAGATTGGGTGCCAAATCTATGCTGTATGAGGGATGGCTTCCCACTTGAACTTTTGCAGCAATTCTTGAGTTTTGCGAGCAGTGTGGGTATTGCCATGCAGGACGATGACACAATCACTCAACATGCCAGGGCTTTTGCGTCGGATGGCTTCACAATGGCACAGTGACTACTTCCTTTTTCCGGGAATGAAGGAACGCTTATCTGGAACAAGATTCTCTTCATACAGCGATGTGGAAACAGCTGCCAAGAACTGGCTCAAGGGGCAGGGACATGATTTCTGCCAAACCGGGTGAAACAAGTTGGTCCTGCGTTCATATAAATGCCTAAATAGACTTGGTGATTATGTGGAAAAGTGATGGGCAAGTATGCCTCTTAATTCCCTTTTGTATTTTCTGTCTAATGTTAATAAATAATTTTTTATTACCACTGTAAACTTTTTTTGGATCCATCCTCGTACACTGTACTTAGCGGAACGTCCACCGAGGAAATGGGAACAAGTAGGGGGTCCCGTTTTGAAACCGGGGGGAGAGGGAGTAGGCGCAGATGTCCCGGGGGATCGGCATGACGGTAGTGGATGGGTTTGCGCTTGAATAACCGTCCTAAATGGAAGGGCTAAAACATGGAATGGTGTGGAGTGCATGTTAATGTGAAACTGAAGATGCACTCATTAATATATTATTAAGAAAACACATTCTGGGAATATTTCTTTTAAAAATCTGCTGTTCATTTAATCCTTAAAAAGCCCGTTTTTTAAAATTGGTTTTAAAATGCTTTTTGACTTTCATTTCTTGAATAAAACATGGGAAAAATACTTAAAATTCCTATCTTGTTTTAAGTATGGTTTATGGCTAAAAAACAGTTTGCTACCATCTGACAACACTGGGATTTATTCCAGAAAAAAAATTCTTGAAAACATTCTATAAAATTAAACACAGATGAATTTTAATAAATAATAATACGGATAAGGAATTTCCTTCAACATTGTAGAACAAAACATGGCATTTTCAAGCGTACAAACAAAGCTAAAAAGATGCAGCCTCAAGTGAAAATATCAATTTATTTTCTTTTTTTTATAAGCACTGAGGCTGCCATCTATATGTTGTAAATTGATTTTATAAAAATTTTAGTATGTATCCTAATGGCAGCAACAGGCATTAGAGCTTCAGTCTTATTCTCAAGATTTTAGAAGACAAAATTGGGTATGTTGCTTCAGGGCAACATTGGGTAAATTAATTTTAAATAAAACTAAAAAATAAGTTAATTAAAAAATAATAAATAGTTTTAATTAAAACTAAAAAAGGGGCATGAAATCCAAGATGGTGACAAATTCTGAGACCCATTATCTTGGAAACTATTAAAGCTAGAAGCATAATAAAGGCATATATTTGTAAGGAATTTTATGACTGAAAAGGCAGCTTATTACCAATTGTCAACACTGAGCTTTATTTCAGAAAAAAATTCCTTGATAAAATTCTATAATGTCAAACACAGATGAATTTTAAGAACAAATAATAAAGATAAGGAATTTCCTCCAACATTGTAGAATAAAATATGGTATTCTCAAGGGTACGAACAAAGCAAAAAAATGCAGCTTCAAGTTAAAAACATGAATTTATTTTTTTATCAGCACTCAGGCGGCCATCTATATGTTGTAAATGGATTTTATAAAAATTTCAGTATGTATCCTTCTGGCAACAACAAGCATTAGAGCTTCAGTCTTATTCTCAAGATTTTAGAAGACAAAATTGGGTATGTAGCTTAAAGGCAACGCTGGGCCTTTAAGGGTTAGTGTAAAGACTCCAGTCTTACCAAAGGCCAAAAAAAGTAACCTTATGATGTACAGAACAATGATTTTACTGTTATGCCTAGATATTTCGAGTTAAATAAATTTTTGAATGCTATTAAGAACTCTTCTCTCTTTTGATACATTCAAGGTTGTGGGTAAAGGTTCTTTTGGAACTGTAAAGAAAGGAAAATGGAAAAATTTGGATGTTGCCATAAAAATGATAGAAACTGAGCAGGAGAAGAATGCCTTCATTGTAGAGGTATGCCTTTGTCAGTGTCTTTTGTAAAAATTAAAAAATAAATTAAAAAAGATTATTCTTTTTATCTTGTTGATAGGTACAACAGTTGTCTAGAGTAAATCATCCAAATATAGTTAAATTATATGGAGCTTGTACGAAAACACCGGTAAGTACATGTATAATCTTTTTAAAAAAAACATCGATTTTCATATCTTTAGTACGAATTTAAATTTTTTTGCTTCTATTCTTAATAGCGGAGTTTCATAATTTAATTGTCCATTCAAAATTTTTAAAAATGGATTTAAACCAGGTTTCTTTCTGCACACATCCTCCCACTTTGAATATCCTATTAATGAATTGGAAGAACGTGTGTTACTGATTCGAATTCTTTCACATTTAACACCATACCAACTGGGGCCAGAGCCGTCTTACCCAGTGCGCTAATTAAGCTGCAACCCTGGGGCGCTACCAGGGTCCGATTAAGCTCTATAGGGGCCCTTAGGCAATGCAAGTCTTGGAGCCCCCTTGTCATCTTACTAACTTTCAAAAACGGATATTTTTCTTGGTTTTAATTTATTCTGTGTATAAGCAGTTTTAACCGCTTAACTTAACAGCCCGAGAATACTCGTGCATCGAAATTTTAGTCTTATAAACTAAAATTGAATCATTAATTAGCTTTATAATTTGACACAAAAAATATGTAGGATCCATAAACACCTTAAGTATCCTATGCCTTCTTAGATGAATGAAAACGATAGCCCCTTTCCAAAACAGGAGGGGTCATCTTATTAGATAGCAAAGAAAATTATTAAGTTAAGTGGTTAAGTAGTAAATTTTGGAAACATAATAAAAAAATTTAATTACGAGCCGCTTTCAAGAGAGTTGGTTTCGATATCTCTCGTATAAAAAAATTAAAATTTTAAAATAATTTAAAACAAAATAGTAACAGTAAAAAAATTAAACAAAATAGCAAATAATTTTAAACAAAAAAAATTATGAAACTTTTTCCGCAGAACTAAATACTATTTAATTGTAGGATCGGAGATTTTTTTAAATAATAAAGTAACATATTTTTAAGAATTATAAAACAATATTAGAACTAGCAGAAGTAATTAATTAAAAATGTCGTTAGAATAATATTCCACGATACTTGATGCTGATTTGAATAAACTCGAATGCACAGTCTCTGAAAATTAAATGAAAGTAAAATATTTAATTAATCTGAAAATACCGCTAAAAATCCTGAGGCCTCGGTGCTCTCTGAAGTTGCGGGGCCCATAGGCAGTTACCTACTTTGCCTATTTAATAATCCGGCCTGGGCGCCATTAAGCGAAGGAATTCTGAAATTTCACTGTACTATTTTATTTTAATTTTGAGCAAAAAAAATTATTTCATTATGGTTTTAAATATGAAAAAGCGCCGCCTTGACAAATTGTAAGGCGTTAATCAGAGAACATGGTGTGTCGGGAAAGTAAAAAATTGTGACCTATTCGCGCTCAAATTAAACGCTTATAGCTCCGCAACCAAATAACATAGAGAGTTGGTTTTAGTTTCATTTAACAGAGAAAGGTGCACATTTGAGATTGCAAAAATAATTTTAGAATTTGGAATTACGGTTTAGTCACAGTCGAG
>BGPR01000446.1:540580-554986 GCA_013235015.1 Araneus ventricosus
AAAAATAATTTTAGAATTTGGAATTACGGTTTAGTCACAGTCGAGCTACAAAGTTCGAAATCGTGTTCAAAATCAAAGTTGAAACTTCGTTTCAAACATGAAAAACTTTGATGACGTCACAGCGACCGATGCGCACAAACAGACTATCCAAGCGCATTAGGCAATTCATCGATCTTACGTTCGCGCGAAATATTTTGATAACGTCACAGCAACCGATGCTCGCGCACGTAGACTGTCCAAGTACATTAGGCAATTCATTCATCGATCTTACGTTCACGCGAAATATTACTCCAGAATTGTTGAATTACGTCGAATTTCGTGCTAAAGTTAAACGCTTATAGCTCCGCAACCAAATAACATAGAGAGTTGGTTTTAGTTTCATTTAACAGAGAAAGGTAGTCATTGAATATTGCAAAAGGAATTTTAGAATTTGGAATTACTGTTTAGTCACAGTCGATTTGCAAACTTGGTGAAAATCACGAAGAATTTTACATAGATAGAGTCACATAATCACACTAGACTAATAGTCACTATATACTATAAAGTTAATAGTCACATAGAGCTACTTTAGTCACAGTTGAGTAAGGTAAGTAAATTTACGCCCCTCAATCCCAGCGGTCGTTTCGCAGAGACAGCCTACCGTCGATTTTTTTTATTTTTTATTTTATTGGGTATGAGTTTTCTTTGGGCTGTAAGCACTTAAATTCTAATTTCGGTTTTATAGGGGTCAAATAGCTCTAGCCCAGGACGAAATTTGTGAAGACGACCCTGACTATGACCTGTCAAATGACTGTTTTTCCAATGGCATTTTCAGTGTATCAGTGAAGTGCTGGTACATTTAGTGTGAAGGAAATTATAATTCTGATTTAAGGCATCAAGAAATTGATTAGCTTGTTAGTGCATGCTCAAAAAAAAAAAAAAACACGAAAAGACAACCTTTCAGTAGCTTTAAATTATATTTATATAAAATTTTATATATACTTTTAAATTATATAAAATATATATAATTGTTTATAATATATTAATAGTTATATTTATTTTTTTACAACTAACTGATATCCCGGCGTTGTTCGAGGCCGAGGTGGCCTAGTGGTAGGGTCTTGGCTTTGGGGCCGGAGGGTTTGAAACCCTATTCCACTGAAGATCCGCCGTGTATGGGGCCTGTTGCACGTTAAATCATACATAGTGGCCAAACGACCTCCCGTTGGTGTGGCGTGGAAGTTTGGAGACGGGATGCCAGCTCAGGTGTCGTCCTCGTCATCTGACCGCGGTTCAAAATTACGAGGTCCGTCCCAAAATAGCCCTCGTGTTGCTTCAAAACGGGACGTTAATATAACTAAACTAAACTAAACCCACCGTTGTTCGGGTAGAAAATATTTTCGTATGCCCTCCCCCCTTCGTTTTCTTTTCTACATATATTGTCACTAACTTTCCTCAATAAACGTAAATTTCATTTGAATCCTTTTTTGTTGAATTGAAACTTTCAAATCTAGTCTGTTTTCTTATGTGCAATCAAATATTTGAAATTCAGATTCTAAGAAAGAAATAACCATTGAACTGCGTTTAAGAGAGATTTAAAATTTTGAAAACCAGCTTATTTTTTATTTATTTTTTCCTCATTAAAGATGCGAAGACTAAAGCTTAGATATTTGAATGAAGACAAAAATAAGCAATTTAGCACATTTACTGCTGTAAGAAATTTGAGTTGTATAGGATTTACTAAAAATTGCTTTTTTTGTCTCATTTTTATGGTTGGAATTATTTTCATTTTATTTAAGGTGTGTTTAGTGATGGAATATGCTGAAGGAGGATCTCTATATAATGGTAACAATTTTTTTTATGAGAAGCTTAGTATTTATATCAAAGACTCTTATTCATAATCCTTTTTCAGTTAAAAAAATTATGCTGCTCTACTAGCCAAAAAAAGTTTGCCAAAAAACTGCAATAAGTTTTTAATCTCAAGAGGACATGTGTTTAAGATAAAAAAAAAAATAAACAAATAAAAGTGTCATTAGACAGTAAAACACCGGGAATCCGAAAACCTTTTTTCAATTTTTTGAAAGATTTCTACTGAAAAATGATGGGAAAATAACAATTACGAGCATTTATATTTGTCTCCTTGAAATCGATATTTCTTTCTTCCCATGTTATTCAACAATTCATAATGTCGAAGTATGAGACAGACTTAATGATCAATGCAGCTCTTCAAATTACCATCTAAACTTTATCTTGTTATTATTGAGGAACCCTGGAAATCCGAAATTCCGGATAATCCGAACATCTTTTATAGGATTAATTATAGGATTTCCAAACTTCAAGGACTAGTCAGCCGAACACCTTAAATTGTATATTGCAAAACACCTTGTATCGATTTTTCTCTGAAACTATTCATGTGAAAGTTCCTGCAATTCTAAAATGCTAAGTCATATAGTTCAAGTATCAATCTGATACTACAATTTTCCAAAAGTTGAATACTGCAGATGTGCAAGAACGTTATTTCGATTTGTTCTCTTGGAATCAGAATACATTTTGACAACCAATTCAGACTATTTCTAATAAACATAGGTAAACATTTATTTCTTTTTTTGAAAAAAAAAACGATTTCCAAACAAGTGAAAAATTTATATCATTATTTCTTCAAAAAAATATATTTTCAAATTAACATGGCTTTGAAAATTAATTCGCTCAGTTAAAAAGGAACTGAAAACTACCTGATCGTCCTCATTTGTCTCTTCCTGTTTGTTCTTAATTGTCGTGTGCCTGTTCAAAATAGCGAAAAATCAGGAAATGATGGTGGGGGGGAGATCCTTTGTTCCTGAATGATGAAATGAGGTGAAGCTCTTTGTAATACAGTCTAACTGAAGTCACTATAACGCCAAAGCATCCCGTAAAGCAAAATGCAAAAAATGAACATTTGTTTGATTGTGATTTTCAACAATATGGCGTCGTGAAACGCGAGCGAAGCGAGAAATCCAGTGCAGAGTGCAAATGTGTATAGTGGCTAACGGAGAGCATTTTGAGTAATATAAAAAAATGATCCAGAAGACAGGGACGTGTCTCAGTTTCTTTCTTCCACTCTTTATGACATGACGATTTTCGAAATCGTGACCAAACAAATGTTCAATTTTTGCATTCTTTTTTTAGTATTAATGTGCGCAAGGTATCTTTTCGTACTAAATCGAGAGTGCTCTACAACTTTCTAATTGACTTTTTTCTCGTATCTTTCACCGTTTACGAAATAGGACCGCTAATTCCAAACTTTGCCGATAGATGGCGTTGTAAGTTGTCTCATCGAGTAGCGCACACTATACCTAGACACCAACTTTATGGCCTAAGCTGTCAACGTTTAGAAGTTGGGGGGGGGGGTAACGGATATAAGTGGGAAACCTGTATATCATTGACCCAGGTCAAAGATGCAACAGCAAGAAAATCTGAAATTTTGAGACAATGCAATTAAAAGTGTAATGTTTTTTTGAAAAATCCAGTTGGTATTTTAATTTTGAAACCCTATACACATATACTGCACAAGAAGCATATTTTGTTGTGATTAAAAATCATCAGAAAATTTTACTTCAAAGCTTGTGGGGGTAGTTGAATGTGGTAAATCAATTAAAAAGTTTCATGCCTTTGAGAGAAAGCATTACTGAAATAACTGTTCAATAATATGATGATATGCCATATCATTTCTGAATCTTATAGCTTAACACAAGCTAACAACAAGAGTTTTTCCTTTCAAGTACCGTATACAATTAGTAACATTCTCTATAATGAGATAAAACTGCTCCCCAACGAAATTCACTGTAATTGTTCAGACACGATCTACAAGATAACGCTGAAGGATGGAGTAACACAGCCTTATGAGGACACAATTAATATCTTTTTCTCCGAAGTGAATTATAAATATTAATGTCAGCCTTAATTTATCTCAATCTTATATCAATAGTCCAGACAACGAAGGGTTCGGAAAAAAACATTGAATCATATAGCTTTAAAAATTAGTACACATGTTCCTGAGGGACTCCTGATGAACAAACTAAAAGTTCCCCGTCCTGGAGGGGGATGAGTTCGCGCCGCCATTTTGGATTTCATTCCCATTTTTTAGCTTTTCCTGTATATCTCGAAAACTATTCAGTTCTCAAATTGCATGTGACTTAACAAATTAAAGAACGTAAAATTCCTGACAAATAAATACTTTTATTTTTCTTCTAGCTTTAATAGTTTCCCAGATAATGGATCTCAAAGGTTGCCGCCATCTTAGATTTCATCCCCCTTTTTCAGTTTTTCTTGAATATCTCGAAAACTATTCAATTTTAAAATTACATGTGATTCAACACATTAAAGAGCGTATAATTCCATACAAATGGATGCTTTTATGTTTCTTCTAGCTTAAATAGTTTTTGAGATAATAGGTCTGAAAGTGGATGAATTTGTAAAAAAATCCTAGGAAATCCTTAAATTAAAGGAAATAAACCATACTAACACGATGTCTCACCAGAGAGAAAAGGATCCTGATTTAATTCTGCTTTATATCATAATTTTAGTGAAAATTCCGTTAACCCCTTAACCGTCGCGTCCGTCACATTGACGTGCATCGAATTATCGCATTTTTAGGCTTATAAACTAAAATTTAATCATTAATTAGCTTTATAATTTGACATAAAAATTAAGTAGAATCCATAAGCATCTCAAGTATTCTGTGCCTTCTTGGATGAATGAAAACGACAGCCCCTTTCCAAAACAGGAGGGGCCATCTTATTAGATAGCAAAGAAAATGCGACTCTTAAGGGGTTAATAGAGATGATGCACATAGTTATAAAAATATAACTGCCTCT
Organism: Araneus ventricosus; assembly: GCA_013235015.1. Lineage (NCBI taxonomy): Eukaryota > Metazoa > Arthropoda > Arachnida > Araneae > Araneidae > Araneus > Araneus ventricosus. The sequence continues at coordinate 545,413 of BGPR01000446.1, forward strand.
TTTTTTGGTATGGGAGATTTTGGGAATTTTTTATTCAAAATTTTAGGTCTTTTTGTGTTTATTGTTTGGTATAATTCTGTTTCGCACGGCAAAAATTTTTATAGCAACATAACAAATATGCTGTAATATTCCTAACGAATAAAAATATATATTTGTAGAATTATTAAAATATTTAAAGAAAGAAATTAATCAGATAAAAAATCGTTTGGTCATAAAAGAAATTAATTAAAAAGTATCATTTGGCATAATTCTTTTCTAAAGGTTATAAAAATAGTGTGGCAAAGATATATTTTGTCTTTTTGCTAACGTTGCCTAGCAACGGAAAAGGATAATGAATTGAACTTGGGATTCGACGTCAAGAAGAGTGATGTAACGTTTGTGATGTAAGTGTATGTGTTTGTTTTACATGTTTGTGCTGTGGTAGACGTCCAATAAATATATTATTTTTGATAAAGAAGGCTATACAGTTCTTCATATTATGCTGAAATACATCACAATGCTATACAGGAGTTTCCTGTATTCCACCCCACCCCTCAGGTTTTTATACATACATTTATGTTCTTAGCGTCATATTTAATGCAGAAGGGTATTTGAAAGTATATAGAGTAATGTTTTAATTTTTATTCTATTGCTTAGTTCTGCATTGTATGAAACAAGTTGACTATACCATAGCACACGCCATAAGCTGGCTTCTTCAGACTGCAAATGGTGTTGCGTATCTTCATAACATGAAACCCCGAGCTCTCATTCATCGTGACCTAAAGCCTCCAAAGTGAGAATTCACCTTAATTTTATAAAAATTATTACATTTTAATACCATTATTATAATATTTTATTTGTCTAAACATTTTTCAAACTAGAAAATCACCCGTCATGGTTTGACGGGTGCAAATTGCCTCTTCATTCGAGAGATTTCCCTTCAAATTTGATGTGTTTAAATAGATATATATGCGAGAGAACTGTTTAACATTGATTGAAAACAAATAAAATAAACGTATGTTTTATGACAGGAAATATTTTTTTACATATTATTTAAATATTTCTTTATTCAAAAACCTCTTGGTAAACAACATTCCGTGTGAAGTATTTTTCGTTGTTTAATAATTTTCCTTGTACTTCAGATGTCTTTCTGTAAATTTTAATACGATTGGGAATCCTAGACCTTGAAAGTGCAACATAGAGCTGTCCATGTAAAAAGACAGGCTCATCGAGGTAAATTCCAACATGATCGAAAGTTCGCCCTTGTGATTTGTTGATAGTCATCGTGTAAGCTGGAATTAACGGGAACTGGCGGCGGTTGACAACGAATGGTAGATTCACGTCACTGGTGGCTAATTTAATTCTTGGCAAGAATTAAATTAGAATTAAACAACATCGCCACGATTGCATTCAGATACAATTTGGCGTCCAAACTATATCACGCGCATGATATACCACTGACGTAATTTACTACTTTCTATTAAAAATAGGAAATTAATTTGAAATATAGGATTAATATAATTTAAAATTTCTCGGGAACTATTGATCATAGCGAGACAAATTTTATATCAATCGATAGAAAATTTTATTTCACCATTTTAGAGCTATTAAATTTGAAATGAGAACGACAATTACTCTTTTAAATTTAAAATGACTGAAATTTAGGTTCTCTAACAATGAAATATTGCTGTTTAACGTCTCGCAGTGCTGTGGCCAGAGTTTTATTGTTGGTGACGTCAGAGCGTTACCGGAGGATCTGGGCTATTATATTAGTAATTAGGAGAATTATTCACGTTTGACATAACCTGGATTTGTGTATAGCACTTCATACTTTGATTGTCAAGTCTATGTTTCCTGTTACTGAGGTGACTGTTATCATGTAAGTGTCTGCTATAGTTTGGGATGTCTTGCGTTTGACATGCTCAGATGCTTTCTGCTATAGGTTTTTCTTTTAGTGTCAAAATGATGGAAGTGCCCATAAAATTTTCTTGTTTAGTATTTTTAATTGCAGGGTTATTGGTTAATATAATGATGGTGAGAGAAAATTAGTTTTATGTTTTCATTTGTTCGATTGCTTCAATCGCCATCTTTCAACAAATTTATAGAGCTTAAAAACAGTTAACTACAAAAAGTAGAATAAATTTAACTTAAACTTTAAACAGAAATATCAAAATTTAAATCATAAAATTTAGACAATAAAAATTATATAATGTTTAAGTAGCGCGCAATTGCAGCTACATACAAAAAACAATGTATCAAAATCATTCAAAGAAAGCAAAAAACTAAGAAATACTCTGAGATAATCGAATTAAGCAAACGAGGAATCCATTCTAGTCCATTTTATCAAGGGCTAAGGACTATATTCGAAATGGATTCAAAATATTTGGGAAATTTTTCTGTAAGAAGCTTGCATTACGCCAAATATAGCTTCTCTTAGCCCGAAATTTCCCAACAAAAGACAAAGGAGATTAGTACCATCTAAAAAGCATTATTTTAAAAGGAAAAGGAAAACCAAACACAAACATGAAAACGCTACTGACATTGATTTAAAAACATCTTTAGCCTTCCAGCTGAATAAAAGCCTTCATAAAACAAACTTACCCTATTCTTAGAAGAAAGAAAAACACAAACCAATGCTAATTTCCCGCCCAAACAAGCAATCGCCCCTTTTCTTTAAAAGGAAAACTAGAACCATGGCGCCATCTGTATTCGAAAAGAAAAAAAAACAAAAGGAGGGCAAAACAGGAAGGATAGGGAATCAAACCATTTAGACAAATTATAAAAAACAAAATAATAAAAAAATAATAAAATCATCAAATTTATGATATCCTTCATATAATCTCAAAATATATCCTTATGCAGCTAAAAATTCTGTTCTTTCCGTTGGAAACAGCGGTGTATAGCCGGAAGGGCGTTCAGGCACTGCTTTTTTAAAAAGAGAAATTAACTTTTTAAAAAATTGTAAAACCTTCTTAAATTACCGCGATCTTTGTCGCCCAGGTTAGAGAATTTCAGCACTGCTTAATTTGCGACTACACCACTGATTGGAAACGTAAATAAGAGGATGATGCCAATAAACTGGCTTTCAAAATTAGATTTTCCTTTCTTCGAGTAAACTGAAATTATAAAATACGAAATTACGAGCCAGATTCATCTTTAAACAAAGCAAATTAGACTATCTGAAACTGAATATTCTTTTGTGACAAACGATATCTCTACTAATAATAAAGAGGAATGTGTGTGTGTTGGCGCTGTACAGGTCAGACGCTGGACCTAGAGCTACGAAATTTGGCACAAACCTGCTTTGGAGGGTGGGAATGTCCACCTAGGAGCCCTTTTTTGAAATTAGTATTCAGAAAGATATCGGCATTGCAACTTGGTGAATTTCGGTACACTCTAAGAGAAGCTAAATGATGAGGATTCTTGCTGATATGTTTTAAACTTGAATCTTCGAACACTGATGTTGAATTTTATTAAAGTTGAATATCGTGCATACTCATATATACTTATAAGTTAAATACATAATTTAAATTATAGATCGACGATTACTACGCGAAGATTCAAATTTAAACTGAGTTTTTAAGTTCTTAACTTACAAGTAATCTTAAGTGTTCATCCATGTGTATATGTTTGTGTAAATTTCTTTATTTACCAAATATTTTTTTAAAATTTCATTCTTCATCATCTAGTCTTTTGCTAATAAATGGAGGAACCGTTTTAAAAATCTGTGATTTTGGTACAGCTTGCGACATACATACAAATATGACCAATACCAAAGGCAGCGCAGCGTGGATGGCACCAGAGGTATTTGAAGGTATTCCTTTTTTATATGTTGCTTTTAAAATATCTTCTCTGCTTTTGTTGCTGTGCTGACAACATGTATAAGTGGCATAATTAGAGAGTGTGGGTTCCCCTACAACTGCCTTTGAAGTACCCTGCAACTGCAGTGGTGGATTTTTGCAATATGAGGCCCCAGGTGCATAATTGGTTTGAGGCCTCTCCCCATACTTAGTGTCTTAAATTCGCCGTCGGCTTATAGCTGCGATAAACATTAGACTCTTGGTAATCCGGCAAATATCAGGTCAGAGGATTCCCGGATTAACGATAGTGCCGGATTCAGTTTTACTTAGATTCTCTTCGTACAGCTTTAAGATATTTTATATACAGGGTTCCCACTTAAATAAGGGCCACGCCCCTTAACTTCAGAACGACGGCAGCTTTAGTCGTAAAAGTGGTGTCTAGGTATAGTAAAACGTCTATGCGCTATGCGATCAGACTACTTACAACGCCACCTGGTGACAAACTTCGGAGTTAGCGTTCCTATCTCGAAAACAGTATAAAATGGAAGGAAAATATCAATTACAAAGTTGTAGAGCGTTATCGATTTAGTGCAGAAAGATACCTTGTGCACTTTAATACGAAGAACAGAACGCTTAAAATGCACATTTGTTTGTTCGCTATTTCAGAAACTGTGACGTCACAGTACGGGTTAAAAAGAGAGAAAAAAAATTAGTTATCACAAGATACCTTTATTTTCGGTGTTCAAACACAAGCAACAGTAATACGTCATCGAAAATCCTCCAATGTTGGCGGAAAGGTCCATACAACTGCCGTTTGAGTTATTTACACAGGAAAAAGTACAATGGGGTCATTTTTTGCCCGAAAAATAACATCTTCTCCTTTTGTCCACGTCTTCTGAAGTCACAATTTCGGAAAATGCGAACAAAGAAATGTGAATTTTAAAAGTTCTGTTCTTCGTATTAATGTGCACAAGGTATCTTTTTTGAACTAAATTGATAACGTGCTACAACTTTGTAATTGGCATTTTTCCTCTATTTTGTACCGTTTCCGAGATAGGAACGCTAAATCCAAAGTTTACCACCAGGTGGCGCTGAAAGTGGTCCCATCACATAGCGCATAGACGTTGTACTGTACTAGACACTACTTTCATGACTAAAGCTGCCGTCGTTCTGAAGTTAAATTAAGTGGGAACCCTGTATAAATATCCTTTCTCTCTATGCTCATACGATCTCCACATAGTCATTGGGATTGTGAGTCATTGATAACCACATCATAGGGCGTAGAAATATGAATGACATCATATAATTTAGACCTGACAGCAAATGGGTTGCTATTATGCGTGGGAAATGAATTAATTGCGAATATCATATCTAAAAATAATTTCCAAGCAGTATTTATTTTAAATAATGTTTACCTTCCAGGTTCTCAGTACAGTGAAAAATGTGATATCTTCAGTTGGACTATAATTTTATGGGAAGTCTTGACTCGGAAGAAACCATATAATGATGGTGAAGGTGGCAATCCATTTGGAATAATGTGGGCTGTTTATCAAGGTAGGATTTAAATTCATTTCATTTACTCGAATCATTCGTTTAAAATTCATGTCTGAATTACGCATTTTTTGTAATTCATAGCCTGTCCACAAAGAAACCAAAATAAATCAATAATTTTTAAGAGTACCTTGTAATGATGTCTACAGGACCGCCGAGAGAAGCGCAAAATCCCAGAAGGCCATCGGTCCGGTTAAGGAAAAAAAAATGTTTTTTCTCATTTTGAAGAGTATTTATAATTAATCATCACAAATGAGGCCCGGCGTGTGTTGAAATATATTTTTAAATTTATTTTCTTTGAATTTAAAATTCACACATTCTCATTACATTAATCGAAATTATTACAGGTGGCTAGAAGTCAGATTTTAGCAACAACGAGTGACGTGACCGGGCAACCGGCAGAAAGACTTCTGTCCTCCGAGTAGTCACCATAGTCATAATTCACCAGAGAGCCTCGCAAGCTAGTACTTTACCTCGGAACACATCTCGGCTCTCGGAGGCCCTACAATAAACCTTCTTCAGTTATTTGTACACCACTTCTAACACGTCTTCCATTTCTGGAATGGTTTCTGGGAATCCTATTGTTACGAACATGAAATGTCACTTCCCAGCAATGCTAGTCTTATGGTTGGGAAGAGAATTTTACTGGTTGAAATGTCACTTCCCAGCAATGCTAGTCTTATGGTTGGGAAGAGAGTTTTACTGGTTGAAATGTCACTTCCCAGCAATGCTTGTCTTATGGTTGGGAAGAGAGTTTTACTGGTACGGGTGAGAGGCAGCTTCAATTTCAATCGAGGTACCACATGGGGATAAAAGTTTGACTTTGCCTCTATGCCTGTTAATGTCAGCTGGGAATAATGGAGGATACACTCCCGACGTACATCACCCATTCCTCCCAGAAACACCCCCTTGCCGCGTTGAGGCCACTAACAGGTTTAAGGGGGAGGCAACAAAACACTCACTTTTGCAAGCACACTCAAGACCCAGAAATGATGAGACAATTATCACTGGAGGTAATCAACAGCATCCCTTCTAGGGCCCTGGTACTTTATACTGATGGGAGTAAATCGGACTCAGGCAGGACGGGCAGTGGTGTCTATGCTAAAGCCGTGGATGGTTTGGTTTTTCGTTGCAGATTTCGCAATCCAGATAACTGTTCGATTTTCCGATCGGAACTTCTTGCAATCAGAGAAGCCTTGGATTTCGCCCTTCGTTTTGAAACTAGCGACACCTATATTTTGACGGACAGCAAAAGTTCAATCCAATACTTAAAAAATTGGCTGAAAATTTCAGAAAAAACCGGTCAAGAAATCATTTCCAAAATTGTTTCACTTTCACAGAAAAGCAGAGTTTGCATTCAATGGATTTCCTCCCATGTTGGAGTCTTCGGCAATGAAGTGGCGAACTTGCTTGCGAAAGAGGGAAGTGCTCTTCCTTCTGCCGCCTCTGGTGAACTTTTCGCGTCCGAAATATCTTCTATCCACAGGGCTAAAGCAAATTCTACTTGGAAAGACTCTCCCGCACACGAATGATATGCTGGAAATCGTCCTGGTCTGTCTCTACAGTCCGACATGGTATCATGGACCTGGTCTAGTATTTGGACCAAGGGAACATGAAACAACAACAACACAACAGAGAGTTTTACAGGGGTACTTATGGAATGCCGTCGGCGGCCAGGCCTAATCCCCTGACCTTGGCTACAAATTTGGTGACTTTGGCGACAAAATGAAGGTCCTCAATTATACTAGAAATTTTCCGATATCTCTATTAGGAGCGGAGATATACAGAATGTACTAGATGATTCCATGTGACGTCACGGCCTGTCGGTGAAACTATAAATACCGCAGTTGCTGAACGTCTGGGAACGTGTTGATAGACTGGGGTTGTCTTAGGAGTGCGAACGCATTTGGCATCTCTCTTTGGAATTTTATCCGCAGTGCGAGTTAGTACGCTGATATACTCCGAGTGGTATTAAAAGTGTTCTTATTAGAGAATTGCTGTCTGTTTGTGTTACTAATCTGTGCAAGTGCTGTTTTTCTTGCTATATGCGCTTCGTGTTTCTGGAATATTCGTTGAATAAAAGCATCATTTTCCATAATCCTACTTTTTGGATTGCATTCACGTACACTCACCAAACTATTTTTGTAACACTATTTTAATATCCTAATAATGCTAGTAGCAAATTTTCTTCTCTCTCTTCTATTGTTTAAAATCTTGGACTTTTTAAGTTGAATTCCAACTTGGGGAAACAAAAGAGAGTCCACAGGTTAAAATCTGGCGATCCGCATTGGAAAGATCCAGCAACTCCTGACTAGCTCTGTGACGGAATTCAGGTTTTGCTCATCAGTCAAGTGACAAGTCACAGATTTTGCTGCGGTGCGTCTGTAGACTATTAGCCAAAATTGTGTGAAATGAACTTCTGATGATGCCTAGATGAGGGTTGGGAAACCTTTTGAAAGGCCTCGTTAAATTTCGGCAGTCGGGTAGAAGGCCGCACGAGCAGAATATTAAAGGTAATTGTTCTGTAATTATTATTATATTACAGATAAGTATATTATTTCAAATCTAATTGTAAATAACTGGTAAGGCCGCTTCAGAAACTCAAAAAGCCACAGGTTCCCAACCCATGGCTTAGATCATCAACAATCTCATAAGCATTTAAAACCATGATTGGCATAAATCAAAGCACGCATTTTCTCATCGTAAAAATCGCCCATTGATGTGGAAGAATGCCCAGCTTTTGGGTCATTGATGAATTTTCTATTCAATTTCAAACGTTTATACCAGTTTATACCATTGGAACCAGTTGAAAAGACCCTATCCATAAGCTTTTTACAATGTTTCAGTAAAGCAGATTGCCATTTTTATGCAACATTTCTAACAACTCAAGTTTACTCTACATAACGTCAGTACAATGGGTGTGTAAATTCACGTGTTAAAGCTCTAATTTAAAAGTTCGGTTTCGTTTTGGATACACCTCGTAGAGTATGCATAATTTGTTTGTTTAATGGTCATATTGTAATGTATTGCTTTTGTTGTATTAGGTAAAAGGCCGTCCTTAATTGCTGGTTGCCCAAAACTTCTGGAAAATCTCATGACGAGGTAACATTCGTATTTTATATTAGAGTGGAGTGTGGAAGAGGTCTTACTGTTATTCTAATGAAACTATGTTTCTATCTGAAAAACTTAAAAATTAAGGCAACCAATAAATTTAGTTTGTTGCAATGTTTTTAAATGGAGAGGGCATCATCACTTACAAGGGGAACACCAGGTACATGGGTCGCCGATTTTGTTTCAAATTTTGTATATTTGTAGTAGTGCCTTAGGAAAATACAGCATGCAAGCCACAAGTTCTACAACTCAGTAATTTTCGAGGAAATCGATCGAAAACTTTAGCGATAAGATATCAGCCAGTTCGCTGCATGTTTAGTCCGAGATGGCGGCGGTCGAGTGGGATGAGAAGAGGGCCTGCACACTTAAAGTCATTTGCCCCAAATGAACTCCAATTTGCCAGCCGTGCGACGTTTATTCAATTCCTACTATTAGTTCACACTCTCCCTATATATATTTATATATCTTGTTCAAATTTTTAATCGTTAATAAAATACTTTTTATTCATCCACTCAAGTTCAAATACATTTTTTAAAACTTGTAGTGGATGACACTTGATGTTAATACAGTTTTTCAAATATTAATTCATTAATTAAATTTAATTAACTAATTTTATTTATTAGAGCCTCGCACAGACTACGATCATGGTGTAGGGATAAGAAATGCGGAACGGGACTCGGTGGCGCAACGGTAGCGCGTCTGACTCCAGATCAAAAGGCTGCGTGTTCAAATCATGTCCGGGTCAAGTGATTTACTCAAGACATATCATTTTTGCACTTAATTTATATTCTTAAAAATATCTCTTGTTGGCAATTGCATCCAAAAATGTTTAGTTCCCCATTTGAATGGATAAACTTAGGTCTATTTTTTCAATTCCTACTATTAGTTCACACTCTCCCTATATATATTTATATATCTTGTTCAAATTTTTAATCGTTAATAAAATACTTTTTATTCATCCACTCAAGTTCAAATACATTTTTTAAAACTTGTAGTGGATGACACTTGATGTTAATACAGTTTTTCAAATATTAATTCATTAATTAAATTTAATTAACTAATTTTATTTATTAGAGCCTCGCACAGACTACGATCATGGTGTAGGGATAAGAAATGCGGAACGGGACTCGGTG
>BGPR01000446.1:554996-572936 GCA_013235015.1 Araneus ventricosus
TTCAATTCCTACTATTAGTTCACACTCTCCCTATATATATTTATATATCTTGTTCAAATTTTTAATCGTTAATAAAATACTTTTTATTCATCCACTCAAGTTCAAATACATTTTTTAAAACTTGTAGTGGATGACACTTGATGTTAATACAGTTTTTTCAAATATTAATTCATTAATTAAATTTAATTAATTAATTTTAGTTTTATATGGGAGAAAAAAATTTCTAAAATAAAATTTTTCTTTGTTGACCTAAATAGGAATTGACTTAAATTTTTTTTATATTACTTATTTTTACAGACAGTTTAAAAATTTTATAACGCGCCTCCAGAATTGTTCATACTTAATTGAAAACGAACGAGAAATTGCATCTCGTGAAGATACAATCAAAATACATTCCATCTTGCATCACCAATAATCGGCACTGATATTTGCAAAAATGTTGCATCACGCGTACTTCACATGCAAATTAAGTAACGAAAGGGAAATTTTCCACGATGCAAACAATGTTTGCTTTCCAGCTGCAGGCCTACAATTAATTACCTTGTGTTTGCGGACAAGTTGGGTTTATTCGGTGTAGTAGATGGCGTTTGAATTTATGTTTTTTGTGTCTGTATGACAAATATCATCCGGCAACTTGTAATGTTTAATGATGTTTTGAAAACAGTATGTCATGAATATTATTGTATACCAGTATGTAATCTCTTATTGCCATGCATTTCATTATTAAATATATTAATTACGATTCATATAATGCGATGAATAAAATTATAATGAAAAATTAATTTTTATCTTACAAAAAATTGGCAGAATTGCTAAGCGCTGTTGAAAGTTCAATAAATATCCACGCATATAAAGAAATTATTCGTTATTAAAATGATAAATGATGGAAGTAAATGATAGGGGAAAAATTTATTGTGGGACTCGATCCGGTGATCCAGCAGTTGTAAAGCTCTGATCCAGTAGCGCTAACCACTCGACCGCCATCACCTCGGACTAAGCTTGTAGTGGACTGGTTGATATTGTATTCACTAAAGTTTTCGATCGATTTTCTCGAAAATTACTGAGTTGTAGAACTTGTGGCTTGCATGTTATTTTGTTCTACTACAAATATACAAAATTTGAGAAAAAAAAAATCGGTGGCCCATGTACCTGGTGTTCCTCTTGTTAGTAGAATTACAGATGGAGTGTTCTTTCAGTCCTCAAAAAATAGTTTTTTTAAAACATAGGAAATACCATTTGACATATATTCTCTTTAAGGTATCCGACTGGTTTAAAATCGTCGTTTTTGATGAAATTATCAAAAAACATTTTATGACTTAATTCTGTAGCCAGTTTAATCAGCTTTCTAAAACTGTCTCGCTTTTTACTCTACGGGAATGACAAATGGAGTTACAGCTGTTTTATTACCGAACTGTAAGCACATGTTTGATGAAAACTTTAAATGTGTTTTCTGAGAAATGATATTTTTGAGGAAAACTGTCGACCGTAACAATGATTTCTCAAAAGGTTATTCAAGTATTGATTTGAAATTTTCTGAGATTGTTTTCTGTAATATGCTTAAAGTTCTCCTCTAAAAACTAAGGTCAATTTTAAAATCAAGTATTATTTTTAAGCGCTTAAATATAAACGAAAAGCATTTTTTATGAAAAATTACCAGTTAAGTAACTATGTTCAGCTATATCTCAAAACTATTTTGAAGTACAAGAAATATTTTAGAGCATAACACAGATAACTGTCATAAAAATGTACTCCTATAAGGATTTATGTATATTTAGAATATGATTTTGTCTATGGCTGTTAGCGTAAGGCAAATATTTTAGACATTTTTCTTCAAATTTCTCAGTTTTTTTAAAAAAATATTATTTTGAAAGCCTAATTTTACAATATTTTCATAGTTTTAAAACATATGCGGTTGAAAAATAACATTAATATATATATATAAGTTATTTTTCAAAAAAACGTCTCCGAACACAGTCGGATACCTTAAATAACTCTTGTTTTGTTCACAAAAAACGATAACCAAAATAGAAAGGCAAAGCACGCAACAGAAAAGATTTTCAGTAAATGTTTCATACTATTTATCCTTCTTCATACAGTAGAAACAAATCTATTGAAAATAAAATATAAAAGATGATGGTTCCCATTATTTTGAGCAAGTGCATCATCACTTTATATATCTTGAAGCATTCTCTCAGCTTCAAAGTTCCTTCCAAAATAATTGAAATTTATTTTAGATTCTGCTTCTACGTGCTTTCCTGATTGTTTTTCTGTGAATTTAACTTTCCAGGTGTTGGTCCAAGAATCCAGCTGTTCGCCCTTCTATGATGACAATTCAAGCAGAATTGTCTAAAGTCTTTCGATTCATGAAAGGAGCCGACAAGCCGCTCATCTTCGCTCCTCAGCATGGTATACATGGATTATTTTTAAAAATTTGAAATGGTCGTCTTTGTGCTGCACTTTCTTTCATAGCTTCATTACTTTACAAAGTTATTTTGCGGCTTGTTCTAGAATGTCTTTTTTCACTGATTTTTTTCTGGCCATGCTGGCCTTTTGGCTGAATTTCGGCTTCAGGATCAGAAGATTGGGGGTCCGAGACCCGGTTCTACATCTCAGATAGCAAAGAAAGCTTGTCTAAAAGGTTTTGTAAACCTTGTCATCAGCAAGGGTTGTCACAAAGGTTTCCATGACAAAGGTTTAATATTTCGGCAAGGTAGCGGAAAGGTTCGTTAGTCAACAAGAAACAAGGCTTTCTGATTTCCCCATGCTTTTATTATAAGCTTGTTTCAGGAAATAGACCTCTTATAAAGAATAGACCCCTCCCCACAACCTCCGAAGCCGTACTCCTACAGAGTTGTCCAACACCCTTTTTTATCCCCCTTCTCCTGACGTCATCTTAGAGTTATCTGGAATGTCATTTACTTGGAAATCACAATTAATCAAAGCTTTATTATCAATTTCAATTAATTTGATTAATCTAATTTTTAATTGAATTTGTACGATTTCGTTGTAGATTGTGACAAAACTTCCCATTCCTCCGAGCTGGGGATAAAACCCGAGTTCATAGAGTTCGAAGGCAAACGCAATAACCACTGTACTGGACGGGGCTACACACGATGGGGCAGGTGGTTCAAAAGAAGCTTTCATACGTCAATTTTGTGGGAATGGTTTTCGAAACGGTTTGCGCGGAAATGCTTTCGCGGACAGCCTATGGAAAGTGAAATGGCAACCTTCTTTGCTATCTGGGATAACACCACCGACATGTTCCCGTGCCTAGAGTCAGTGTGACTCTCTATGAGCGGTTTGGATGGACGTGCAGTGGAAGAGAACCAAAAATAACCCACAGGGCCACACAGGCGCTCCGCAAGGGGCCACCCCCCGAACAACTTTATTGAGCTCTTTTGATGTTTACAAACATGTTATGCAGTTAAGTAAAAATACAGAGAAAATTTTTGCAACTTACATGTAGGCTACAGTTGCAGCCTCCTTGACATAAAAGTGAGGCCGTTCAGTTGGGTTGTGTGGCTGTTACGAAAACGGATCCTTTTGTGTAAATTTGTGAGATTCGTACTGGTGATGATACAGTAATTAATAGACATTGATATTTAATCTGATAAACAGGCATAGTACTATACTAAAACAGAAGAAGAAATTGATACTGCTGGTAAAATATAGACATTGTTGTTCTGGGAACTATATGAAAATAAAATGACGTTGAAACTAGTACTAATAGGCAGACATTGAAATAAAAAAAAAAACCCGCAAAATACAGACCCGGTTCTACAGAAGGTCCGCCTTATTGTACGCTAAATTCTGTCGAGGGTCAAGCGTCCGGTCAGTGGATTGAGGGGGGGTGGAGATGCCGGCTCGGATGTCATCTTCAGCATCTGACCAAGGCTCAAACTTGCGAAGTCCATCCCCAAGTAGCTCTCATATTGCTTCACACTAATTCACTGATCTGTTTACAATTCGAGTTATTTAGATTTTTTTTCCATCCTCAGATTTAATCTTCTTGATTCTTTAACTTCCACATCCTGTTATTTTTATATAAATATTTTTTTTACTACTATTAGTATGTGTGGTAGTGGAGGCTGCTTTAGCACAGGAATGTCCCAGACAATATGGTGACGATTTTGGCTATAAAAGATGTGAAAATTGCGACATATTTCAACAAATTTTGAAATGTTCTGACTATTTTTTCCATCAGTTAAGTTTTCCCTAATCCAAGAATCCTTCTAAATTTGCATCGCATATTGGTTTGTAGTTATATTAAGGTCCCAGTTGTGGGTCCCAGGCAATGGCTATTTCAGAACAGACTTCTTAATTTTGAGCCTTCAGCAGACGACGAGGACGACACCTGAACCAGCCTGCCTCTATCCAAGCTTCCATACCACACCAGCAGGAGGATGTTTGACCCTCAACATCAGATTGAATGTACACCAGGCCGACTTGGCAGATCTTTGATGAACTCCGGTTTCGAGCTTCGAATCCAAGACCTTACCACCAGACCAACAGAACTCCATACTGCAAACTTAAACTTGGTGCGGAAATTCGTTGAATCGTAGAATGAGGATGCGCCAGCTCACAATTGTTCCAAATTATTGGTATCCTTTTGACCCCTTCCCACTTTTGACATCACTGACTTAGTGACCCAGGGGCTAGTATTAAAAGAAAATAATGAGCAAAATTTGACCCACTTTTCGAAAAGGTTCGCCATCACCAGTATAAGCTGCCAAATTCCTAGTTAAGGTTCTGTTGGGGTGCCAACTTACTCTAGCCCATGGAGTTTAAATTTGCTACGACGGTCTTGATCATAAAAGGCCTGAGAAGATTGATATCTTCATTAGATAATATGACCAGAAACATTTTTTAAAATTGTTATCAGTAGTACTTATAGTCTTAGTTTTGAGCTGTTCCTTTATTTTAATGTGTTAGCTTATTTATTTACAAAAAACTTAAATTGCTTATAAAAGTCTTAAATCCATATATTAAATTCAAAATATTTACTGTTCTGAAATTTATGTAGGAAATTACCCGTAAAGTATCATTTAATCATTGCAAGAATGTACGAGCTAGATTAATTAGTTTACTCGGCAATAGATGGAGCTGCAGTTCTGCTACAAGCAGCGCCATCTTTTCCTTAACAAAACTCGACTGCAAGCGCAGAGCAGCACCGCAGCAGTTACTATGTTCTCTTTTTAACCTCTGTCGTTAGATTTTATTGGCATTTAAGCCGCCGATCTCCCGGTCGTAAGTAGCATGACTCGACTAACTTTCTCATGGCTCCTTAACATTAAATTCTTAACCTATAATTTTTAATCATTAATCCTAACCTGTAACATCTATTCCTAGTTAATCTAGCTCCAATTTAAATTATGACTTCATGTAAATTGTCTTTAACCTTTCTGTACATATATCTCTTTTCCCCCTTGTAAATTCTCCCTAGTATTTTAATAAATGTTTGTTGTATTTTATCTTGAAGTCTCCTCGTTTATTCTAAGCAGTATTTTGTTTTAATCTTTAACGTGTTTGAACCCTTAAAAGGTATCCGAACACGTTCGGAGCAATTTTTTTAAAAAAAATGTTATATAGAAACACCATAATATGTTTTTTAGATTTGAACTTTATAAAGATTAATAATAGAGTATTATTTTTCAGTATAAATTATTATGAATTTTCAAAAACCTAAATTTGTGCTGTTTTTTAAGGAAAATTTTCAAAAACTTCAAACATGCTAGAGGCCAAACTTTTGTAATAATTCAAATAAAACTAATACTAAAATAAACTGCATACTATGTACTAGTGCTTGCACTAAAATCTTAACATTCTTTAGATAAATTAAAATTTTAGAGCTAATCGAACAATCATTATAAGATTTTCAGCAAATTTTTTATGTCATTTTTCAAATAAAAGACCATAATTAAAAACATATTGTTACAATATACATTATTCTAGTACATTCACTAGAGAAACATTTGAAGAAAGAGTTCACAAAATTTCAGAACTATCAAGTGATAACATATTGAGTTATCATGTTTGAAGTGTGAAAATTATGCATAAAAACTAGTTTTGAGAAAAATCAAATTTTAGTTTTGACACGCGCATAAATTAAGTATCTAAACTTTAAAAAATTCCTAAAAATATACTAACATCATATTAACTTGAAAGAATATAGTTTAAAAGAATTTTTAACAGTTTTCTGTCCCTTTAAATGAAAACTTCTGCTTAATTAAACGCCCACTTCCGGTTTTCGGTTTGTTATAAAACAATTAATATCTCATCTTCTAATTAACGTACCGACAAATGTAAATATGTTTTAGAAAGGTAAATGAAAGAATTATCCAAACAATCAAAAATAAAAAATGGGAAATTTGGCCGAAAATCGACTTTTCAACGTGTTCGGATACCTTAAAATTCCCTAGACATAAACCCGAAACCACTTATCCCTTATTGGTAAACGCTTATGTGGTCATTTTGTTCCTTGAGCGGAATCCCACATTTATGTAATTCAGCATATCATCATCAATAAATTTTAAAACTCCAGTAAAGTATAAACAGCTGTATTTTAGCTTTGCATTTGCTGTCTTATAGAATGATAATCTTGAATATAAATTTCATATTGATATAAAACAATTGAACTGAATTGATACAATACGATTGATAGGATTGATTTTATATTATATTTAATTGAATATAATTTCCTACATTAAAGTATTTTGAATATTAGAATGTAAATCATCTTTTGATTTTTCTTGTAATGTTAAGCCTAAAAACCAAAACAGTGCAATTTTAGGCACAAGTGTAAAACTGTGACATCACCTGTGATCAAGTTGGTAATGAAGCTGTTAAATATCTTTTTAATCTTGTTGATTTATTCAATTCTGTTCTGATACTGAAGTTGATTTACCTGTGAATATGTTTAATGGAAATGTTGATTGTCCAGAACGAAATCCGATAATTCTGTTTTAACTTTATTTTGGCTACGCAACGTTTTTTTAAATATAAGTGGATTTTTTATATATAACTTGATATGGCAGCCATGCCAGTGTTAATGATCTTTCATTGGATTTTTGTCTGTCGGTGATTTAAGTTTTACAATTATTATAACTCTACCAAATTATCGTAATATATTCATTGTGATAGAAATATTTCAATAAATACTTACAACTGAATATTTTCCATTCGTTTTCAGAAGATGTTGAGAAGAAAATTTTAGAAACTTCTCCTTTCACAACCACCAATGCTGCACACAGAAATGCAACTGGTACTTCTGGGTCGACGACTGTTTTACCTCATAGGCCGGTAAGCTCCAATTACTTTTTGACATTCGTGCAAAATTTTGACGTAGACTTACGTCTCTCCATAGTGGTCTTATGGTGTGTCAGGAAAGGAGAAAATTATGACGCTTTTCGCGCTAAAGTTAAAAGCTAATAGCTCCGCAACCAAATAATATAGAGAATTGGATTTAGTTTCATTTAACAGAGAAAAATGGATATTGAAGGTTGCAAAAAGAATTTTAGAATTTGGAATCACGGTTTAGTCACAGTCGAGCTGCAAAGTTGGTGAAAATCACGAAAAATTTTGATGACGTCACAGCGATCGATGCGCGCGCACGCAGATTAAGGCAATTCATTCATCGATAGCGCGAAATATTACTCAAGAATTGTTGAATTACCTCCAATTTCGTGCTAAAGTTTAACGCTTATAGCTCCGCAACCAAATAACATAGAGAGTAGGTTTTAGTTTCATTTAACAGAGAAAGGTGGACATTGAAGATTGCAAAAATAAATTTAGAATTTGTAATTAAGGCTTAGTCACAGTCGAGTTGCAAATTTGAGGAAAATCACGAAGAATTTTACATAGGTACAGTCACATAGTCACACTATACTAATAGTCACTATAGACTATAGAGTTAATAGTCACATGCACCTACTTTAGTCACAGAAAGTCACAGTTGAGCAAGGTAAGTATATCTACGCCCCTCAATTCCAGCGGCCGTTTCGCAGAGACAGCCTCCCGTCGATTTTTTTTTTTTTTGATGTGCAGGGTGTTTCAAAAATAATAATGGGGTTTTAATTGTTTACTCTACTTCTTATATGAATTGCACAACAATGATTCAAATGCTAGACTGAAAGGTCAAAGATGCCAATTTTAGTTTTGAACATACTCATAAATTGTTACCTCTACATTTTGTTTGAAATCACTAGTAGTAACCAGAGGGAGTGGTCTGCCCTAAATTTTCTCGTATATTTCCCAAAAAGGTGTCATTTCTTCTCCCCCCGCGTGGGTAAAAAAAATCGAACCTACTGTAACCCAAAATGCCACAACTATCCACTAGTTTCTTTTGGCGCGCGCCTAATTCGAAAGAAGGGTACGAGTAGCGCCAATACGCAATTTGAACTTGTTAGATAAAGAAAACGGAATATGCAATTTGAACCTGTTAGATAAAGAAAACGGAATATGCAATTTGAACTTGTTAGATAAAGAAAACGGAATATGCAATTTGAACTTGTTAGATGAAGAAAACGGAATATGCAATTTGAACTTGTTAGATAAAGAAAAAGGAATATGCAATTTGAACGCCTTTTTTTAACCGACTGAAATGAAAATTGGACAAAGATCTACCATTAGGGTTAGGAGATCACATACCAAATTTCATTCATCTAAGTAGTTGCATCTAGGAGTTATCATGTTCAGAAGCATGCGATTACACAGACAGACATACAGTCAACGCGTTGACGGATTTGATCCAAATTTTGATACAAACCTACATTTCTGATGATAAAAATGCTTACTAAATTTTATTTGCCTAGCTGTTTAAGTTTCTGAGTTATAGCGTTCACATTAACACGGACATACAGATACACAGACTTCCCGGGAACGGATTTTGTCCAAAATTTGATAGAAATTTACAAATCATGTGTAAAGATAATATACCATATTTCGTCCCTCTAGCTCTAATAGTTTTCAAATTATTGTTCACAGGCAAACACAATTCCAAAATTGCGTTTTTCGGACTCAGGGAGGTCTAAAACGTGGAGATTCGTCAAAATCTCGAGTTCGAATTTTTTGACGATTACAATACTTTCTCTTTGCATACTTCGTATACGAGAAAGTAAAAAGTGACACGACTACAGGACTCAGGACTGCACGTTTTTAAAGGGCTGCAAACGTTTTGGTCAAGATTTTATCAACATCCTGACGACATATCTCAGTTGCTTGGCGATTCAATCTCGGTGGCCGCTTTAACGTGCAAGTACCAAATGGTTTTTGTGCGATAAGATGCTCCTAAGTTATTGAAGGAAAACATTAAAATTTCGATTCATTTTTAATTGTAAATCTAATTTAAATTTTGCAAACACTTTCTTAGCGAGCACCTACTAACCAAGAAGTAACAACGTGCCACATTTGGTAACTCTATGTCCAACGGATTGCCATGTTGAGCGTTTTGAACGGTTTTTGATCGACGATCCCTATAAACATTTTTATGTTAACCCTTTCGAGTTCATTGATTTTGCAGTGAAACCACACATTGAGCAATTTTTTATTGAGTATGGACGAAGCGTAGCGTGATTTTCCTTTCATAACTTAACAACTTGTTGGTCGGCGTCGCATCTCATGCGACGAAGAGAAAAATTGCATTGTTGAAAGTGAATCCGTCACTACTTACACCCCTCGTTATATTCCGCGATTTTTTTTTGTATTTCTGAATATTGCTAAGAAATGGCGGTAATAGTCCTACGTTCTTCCTGTTTTCGAGGTGAGATTTCCCGCCTTGAATGGAAAACTTAATCATTTTTTTCGGAGATTCGGAAAACAAATCCGACAAAGCAGGGGTTAACAACATGTGAGGCATGTATCACGTGGTCTAAAACGTGGAGATTCGTCAAAATCTCGAGTTCGAATTTTTTGACGAATACTATACTTTCTCTCTGTATACTTCGTATAGGAAGGTAAAAATACGAAGATCTATGAAATGATGAAGTGAAACCACATTAATTTTAAATATTTTTTAATTCACGTTTTTTACGCAAATTCAATTATTTGAAAAAAATAGTTTGCATATATGTATGTATGTGTGGCGTATCTATAAAACCTGAATTATTTTAAAATTGTGTCGGTATCATACTCTTGGCAATTTTGTGGATGTTCAAAATTGAGTCACAATCACATCTGTATAAACCCAAAAAATATATTTTGGATTTTCTATTAAACTATTTTAGGAAGAAAAGCCTGATCAATCCACTTCCGGTAATTCAGGCGACAAAAAGTATCTCGATGTCGAAACTGCTGGGGAGAAATACTCTAAAGACATAAGAAAGAGGCATTCAGCTGACCTGAGTGGCTTTGACATTAAGTTACCAGTGAATTTAGGTTCGTACCGATTCCAACATTTCATTTAAATGCTTGTTAATAATAGAAATAGGAAAATAGTTTCGATTTTTACCCTTTGACATTGCTTAAATACAGGTGTCCGAGACTTTTAGGACACATTTCAATTAAAAAAACCTAATAATATTACAACTACGGTTTTTTTTAAATGAGAGCGCATTTCAAAAACAAATCAGATAGGAAACGTGCCGTCGCGGTGGTCTAGATGGCCGCAAATTATTGAAAATCTTCCATTTTTGAGAGCCATTATCTGCGAAAATGTTAAAGCTAGAAGAAAAATAAAAGAATGTATTTGTAGGTAATTTTACCCTCTTTAATTTGTTAATTCACATGTAGTGTGAAAACTGAATATTTTTCCAGATATTCAAGGAAAACTAAAAAGGAAACCATAAAACACGCATCGGCTTCTGCTGATCGGTAGCAATTGCGTATGGAAATCGCTCGCTGAAGCAAATTTAGAACTCCGTAATGGTACGCCACCTATCTGAAAAATTTTCAAACAGCCGCTGATGTTAAAGGCGTATGACTACTTTACTCGCGTGACTCTTTTGTTTCGCGAAGTTTCTCGAAAGTTTTTAAGTTTAAGTAATTTTTTTTGTAATTTCTATTGTTACTCTTTATCTCTCAAATAAGGCATTAGTTATGTTTTTAACATATGTAGTTACCGAGATATAGAGGATCGCGTCACCAATTCATGCGTATTTTTGCCCCACTTTGCGACTCAGTAGTCACTGAACTACAATTCCGATTTTCCATTTGTTTTTGTAACTCCTGTTGTTAACCTTTATCTCTAAAATGAGATATTAGTTGTGTTTTTAACATACATAGTTACCGAGATATAGACGATCGCGTCACCAATTCATGCGTATTTTTGCCCAACTTTGCGATTCAGTAGTCGCTGAAGTACAATTCCGATTTTCAATTTTTTTTGTAACTTCTGTTGTTACGCTTTATCTCTAAAATAAGACATTAGTTATTTTTTTAACATATGTAGTTACCGATATATAGAGGATCTCCCATACCAAGTTTTTTGGCGTTTTGGCGTGTGAATCAGTTTCCTTCCTGAGACCCCAATGAGAGGAACGTAGTCCTACGTTGAAGAACTTTTTTATTTGCTCTCTCATTTAAAAAAGGAAACGTATTTGTAACATTATTAGGGTTTTTTTTTTATTAATATTTGAAATGCGTCCTACAATTCTCGGACACCCCGTAAGAAGAGAATGCTCGAATAGGATAAAGATTTTTTATTCCTCTGTTTAGGGCGTCGTAGGTCTGGATCGTGCGATTTCCCGTATGTGAAGTCGTCTGATGATCAAAACAGTAGCTTAAAAACTGTAAATATTGCTCTTGAAGTGCCAGATATTAATTTAGACAGTGTAGAAAATAATGGTATGTGTATTTATTTGCTTTCTCATTTTAAAAAGAATTTTTTTTAATGTGAAAACTTCCATTTTTCTGTCTGTATAAAATATATATGCTTAATATTCGTTTTTGAATAGTGAGAGTGGCAGTATTGTTTTTAAAAGGAAACATTTTTTTTTCTTTTGGATTCATTTTCTTTGATAGAAATTTTCATCGTATTGAAAATAAATTACTTTATAAATTACTGTATTGGAAGAAAATAATTAAAGCTAGAATTTATTATATCTATGATATACATGCGAAAACCGAAAAAGGAGAATTCGAGAAATGTAGAAACAGGAATAAAAATACACACAGATTGAATACCATGGAATATTGCTCATCAGGTGGAGAAATATTTCATGATATTCAAACTATGGTGCTTTCTTTTTTTGTGTAAATAACCTACAATTAAATGTTAAACAAAGGGTTTCATTTTCACCTCATATATCCACATATTGTGGCCGTACAGAAGTTAAATCTCAGCTACAGATATTCACAGCTAAGTAGAGCAAGTATTTATTTACGATACTAGAAAATCCCCCGTCATGGTATGACGGGTGCAAATTGCCTCTTCATTCGAGAGATTTCCCGTCAAATTTGACGTGGTTAAATAGATATATATGCGAGAAAAATGTTTAACATTGATTGAAAACAAATAAAGTAAACATATGTTTAATGACAGGAAATATTTTTTTATTTACATATTTCTTTATTCAAAAAATCATCGTGGCATCCAAAAAATCCATCGAGGTATCCATTGTGCATCGTGGCGTCCAAACTATATCAAGCGAATGATATACCCACTGACGTAATTTACTACTTTCTATTAAAAAACGGAAATTAATTTGAAATATAGAATTAATATAATTTAAAATTTCTGGGGAACTATTGATCATAGCGAGATAAATTTTATATCAATCGACAGAAAATTTTATTTCACTATTTTAGAGCCATTAAATTTGAAATTAGAACGACAATTACTCTTTTAAATTTAAAATGACTGAAATTTATGTGCTCTAACAATGAAATAATGCTGTTTAACGTCGTGCAGTGCTATGGCGCGAGTTTTATTGTTGGTGACGTCAGAGCGTTACCTAGGGATCTGGCCTATTATATTAGTAATACCTCTAGAACAGTGGCAGGTTTTCGCACAGGCGCTAGAGGTGCTCGCCTCGTACATCGATGTCTTACGGGGCCTCAAAACGCATTCGATGTACACTATATGCCCAAAAGTATCCGGACACTTGCAGATTTTCATATTTTTTAGAATTTCTCCGGAATGGTTTAACCGACTGCCTTTAAACTTCGGACATGTAAAGAATAGACAATAACTCACAATTTACATTGAAGATTCGGTCCTGAGGGTAATTAGGGGCCGTCTACAAACTGATGAAGACAAAAACTTTTTTGGCCCATCCCGCTTCACAGAATACTCATAACAAGATGAAACTTTCAGAAATGGTAATGTTTAATGTGCATAATATTTACAGGAATTTTTGTAAACTCAGCGCAAATATTTGGGAAGACATAAAGGTTTTCTTAAAAAATCTCAAATTTTCCCACCTGTTTTTTGCTTATAACATGCAGAGTTTTCTGTTTTATTATACGAAACTTACAGAAAAGATGACAATATGTTAGAGAAGCATTTGTGTAAAACTTCGGAAAAGAATTGTTGAATATTACAGGTATTATGAGCAATTTTAGTAAATAGTCTTTTACTGCGCCTGTGCGAAACATAGTGTAATTTTTCTTTCACAACTTTAAAGCCAGATATATAGGGCAACTTATATAAAAAAATCCAGTTCAATATCATTAGTATTCAGAAAGATATCGGCATTACAACGAGCAGAATTTTAGCTCTTGTCGAAGAGAAACTAAAAGATGAGGGGTTGTACACAAATTGATATTTTTTAAACTTATATCTTTAAATAGTTATATTATTAATAATTATATTATTAATAGTTATGAGTATTCTGTGAAGCGGGATGGGCCAAAAAAGTTTTTGTCTTCATCAGTTTGTAGACGGCCCCTAATTACCCTCAGGACCGAATCTTCAATGTAAATTGTGAGTTATTGTCTATTCTTTACATGTCCGAAGTTTAAAGGCAGTCGGTTAAAGCATTCCGGAGAAATTCTAAAAAATATGAAAATCTGCAAGTGTCCGGATACTTTTGGGCATATAGTGTACATCGCAGTGCTAAGCTGACAGCGAATTTACGACACTGGGCCTGGGGAGGGGCCTAAAAAAAATGTTGCGCCTGTGGCCCTATATTGTCAAAATTCGTCACTGTCTAGAACTAGAACACCGTCTCATACCCGCTTGCCTGTAACCTTTACAACCACTGAACGGTTGGATGGGTGTGAAGACGTCACCTTTATTGAGGATCACTACACAAAAAATTACAGATTGGCTTGTTACAATGCATACCCACACATAAATAACAAAAGTATGCAAAAACACACGATAAGAGAAAACAAACAGCAATGATTTGTACGCTGGAAACATGAAAACAAATAAAAAGAAAGAGAAAAAGAAAGGAAGTAAAATAATAAAGGAAAAAAAAGACATTATTATGGTTTAGCGAAAATGTGTGACTGGGCAAAGAAAAGAGAGAAATAAATAACGTTCATCGATAGTCTCTTGCGATAAAGGAAAGTCAAAATTCACCCAAAGTCACCATTGTCAAAATGTCGAACTTTTTTTGCCGGCCTGGCAGGGGCAAAATGTTTACGCCCTATGCCGAAGTATATAATTCTGCACCCCATCCGATCCTCAAAAAGTTGTGTAACCTTTTCAGTCCCAGTGACGCCATTTGGAATCATCATTTCCATTACCTTTTACTTTCTCGTATACGAAGTATACAAAGAGAAAGTATTGTAATCGTCAAAAAATTCGAACTCGAGATTTTGACGAATCTCCACGTTTTAGACCTCCCGGAGTCCGAAAAACACAATTTTGGAATTATGTCTGTGTGTCTGTGAGCACGATAACTCGAAAACTATTAGAGATACAGGGATGACATTTGGTATGTGAACTTGACACATAATTTGTAGGTTTCTATCAAATTTTGGACAAAATCAGTCGATGGGAAGTCTATCAATCTGCCCGCGGTCATGTGAATACTATAACTCAAAAACTTGAATAGCTAGATGAATAAAATTTGGTACACAGTTTTATCATCATGAATGTAGGTCCATATAAAATTTTGGGCCAAATCCGTCAAAGGGTTGACTGTCTGTCGGTCTGTATAATTTACTTTTGAAGAGAATTCGTTTTCTCCACACGCATGCGTACTAGAAAAACGGAACGGAATTTCATCACGGAGTAGCGAATTACGTCAGTTTGTCCTTGAGCCGGTAAGAGAGGAAAATCGTTACGCATCTCTTTGAAATTCCTTACCTAGATATTTTTAAATCACTATAATGAAAAACGTTCTGGTAGTCGTTGAATTCTGGGTAACAATAGGTTCGAATTTTTTAGCCGCGCGGGGGAAGGGCAAACGGCACCTTTTTGGGGAAGTATACGAGAAAGTTTAGGGGAGAACACTCCCGCTGATTTGTTCGGCATCTAAACCTGCCTCTGATACCAAATGGACGTCATTGAATTTTTGGCATTTTCCTCTTTTCAAATATATTTTTTTGTTCTTATCAATAGATGGCTGCACTATCGATTTTATCTATTCAAAAGTTGCCTTTTTGAACTTCACTTCATTCAGCGAAAGAAGTCAAAATAAGAAATCATTTTAACATAATTTAAATGAAATTACAGAAACAATTTCATTCTTATTATTTTCAAATATGTTAAAATATTTTATTTCAGATTTTTTTTAAAAAAATTATTATTATTATTGTTTTTAATACACCGTCCGGTTTTTTTTCTTTTTTTTTCTTTTTGAATTTCCATCTTAGGTCCAAAATTAGTACATTTCCGAAATTTCAGAATTTTATAATAAACAATTCGATGCTTGGGACTGAAAGGGGTTAACAATATGGAAGAAAAATACAAAGTTTTCTATGAATGTGTGAAAGAGAAACAGAAAGTGTTTTTTTTCCTGTAACTCAGCAAGACAGCTGTAGAGAAGGATATACAGTGGAGTCTCCCTATAACGAAATCGCTTGGTTCCAATTGAAAAATTCGTTATAGAGAAAATTTCGTTATACGGAGATTAGAGATTTTTGCAGTTATTTAAGTAAATGTTCCAAATTTTTCAATAGGTGCGATAAGTTCAAATGTATTTAATTGTGATTTTCAATTAAAAATGAAGTAATATATATTATAAATTTGTTAAAATTATACTAATTTTTATTGTAAAAATAAAATGCTCAGAAGTTAAGACAATTCACCAATTTAGAGAATAATTTGTACTAGTACGTACTTACGTTTATTTTACTTGAAAAATTCCGTTATTTTACATTTCTTTGCATTTCGTGATGTTAAATTTTCGGAAAAATTTTCACATTTTAAGAGTGAGTGGTTCCAGAAACAGGCACGTGTGAGCGAATTGGTTGCACAGAAATTATCAGCTTTCTTCAAAAATGACAAAAATCGAAAAGATAAACCCCTGAAAAAATTCGTTATAGGGAAACAACCACTTCGTTATATGGAGAATATTTTGAATGTTATTTAACATTCCGGTTAAAAATTTCGGTATAGGGAGAAATTCGCTGTAGAGAGACTTCGTTGTAGGGAGACTCTACTGTAGTAAATTCACTGATCAAATGATTATTTAATGCATATAGATATATATTTAACCAGCGGAAGTGTTCTCCCCTAAACTTTCTCGTATACTTCCCCAAAAAGATGCCGTTTCTCCATCCCCCGCGTGGGTAAAAAAATTCGAACCTACTGTTATCCAGAATCCAATGACTAACAGAAGGTTTTTCATTATAGTGATTGAAAAATATCTAGGTAAAGGATCAAATTCAAAGCGATGCCTGCCGATTAAAACACTTATCTATCGCACACTGCTAGGTTTCACTCTTGCCGTCTCAAGGACAAACTGACGTTATTCGCTCCTTTCGCCTGCACAGAAGACTGCTTCAAGTACGCATGCGAGTGGAGATAAACGGATTGGTTTCAATAGAAAATTTTATAGACCGACAGACAGTCAACCCTTTGACGGATTTAGCCCAAAATTTTATACGGACCTACATTCACGACGATAAAACTGTGTACCAAATTTTATCCATCTAGCTATTCAAGTTTTTGAGTTATAGTGTTCACATGACTTCGAACATACATACAGACAGACTTCCCGTTGACGGATTTTGTCTAAAATTTAATAAAAACCTGCAAATTATGTTTAAAGACCGCATACCAAATTTCATCCACGTAGCTCTCATAGTTTTCGACTTATAGTGTTCACAGACAGACAGACACATAGACACACAGACAGACATAATTCCAAAATTGTGTTTTTCGGACTCAGGGAGGTCTAAAACGTGGAGATTCGTCAAAATCTCGAGTTTGATTTTTTTTGTCGATTAAAATACTTTCTCTGTATACTTCGTATACGAGAAAGTAAAAATCAGTACTTTATAAGACCTGCAAAAATTATTTGAAATTTTCAGAATTTTAAAAAAAATTGGTTGTTGTTTTTTCTGTATATGCGCCCGCTCTGACTTGCTGCGCCTTAGACTGTGGCCTAAGTTGACCCTATGGGAAATTTGGTCTAGCCGTCGTGTGTGCGAGCAACACATCGCCTCCGTC
This sequence comes from Araneus ventricosus, assembly GCA_013235015.1. Taxonomy (NCBI): domain Eukaryota; kingdom Metazoa; phylum Arthropoda; class Arachnida; order Araneae; family Araneidae; genus Araneus; species Araneus ventricosus. Next base: position 572,500 of record BGPR01000446.1, read on the forward strand.
AAAATGTTGATCAAATTAATAACGGCCGACAAGAACCTGTGTGTTTGCAAGGAACCCATCGCCGGCAAAAAGTCGACCGAATTTATGTCGGTCGGCACGAATCGGTGTGTGTGTGCAATTAGCTTTGACCTAAACCACCACTTTATGATGGTTATTTAGTCAGCGTCAAAGGAAAGGTTTTCTCTCGGCCGCTTTCCTTTTGTCCTCCACAGGGAATGCACATTAGTTACCAGGAGGTTGTTTCTCAATTCAGGTACAAAAGTGCAATTCAAGAGGAATGTTCAGTTGTTGCTTATATAGTTCTATAATGAGCATTCCCATGTGTCTGACAGAAATACTCAGAGGTGACTGAGGCCCATTTGTCACAACATGAAAAAAATAGAAATTAGCTTAGTTTGTTTTCTTTGTATTTATTCTTTTGTATTTTTGCATGCTTT
>BGPR01000446.1:591316-605359 GCA_013235015.1 Araneus ventricosus
CACGAGGGCTATTTAGGGACGGGTTAGGTTACATTAACGTCCCGTTTTGAAGCAACACAAGGGCTATTTAGGGACGGGTTCGGTTACATTAACGTCCCGTTTTGAAGCAACACGAGGACTATTTAGGGACGGGTTAGATTAGGTTAACGTCCCGTTTTTGAAGCAACGCGAGGGCTATTTAGGGACGGGTTAGGTTAGATTAACGTCCCGTTTTGAAGCAACACGAGGGATATTTAGGGACGGACCTCGTAATTTTGAACCTAGGTCAGATGATGAGGACGACACCTGAGCTGGCGGCGCCTCTCCAAACTTCCGCGCCACACCAACGGGAGGACTTTTGGCCACTACGTATGATTTGGCGTGCAACAGGCCCCATACACGGCTGATCTTCAGTGGGATCGGGTTTCGAGCCTGAGACCCTCCGGTTCCGAGGTCGAGATCTTACTACTAGGCCACAGCGGCCTTGTCCTGCTCTCAGATAAATGCCTAAATAGATTTGGTGATTATATGGAAAAGTTATCGGCAAGTATATATCTTAATTCCCTTTTGTGTTTTCTGTCTGTTGTTAATAAGTATTTTATTACCCTTTTGACCTATTTTAGGATCCATCCTCGTATTATGGACTCGTGCCTCACTTATCCTCGCTAAGCCGCTGCCACCAGATGGAGCCACTCTCATGGAAACAAAATTTAATTACATTAATCGATTAACTGGTTGTAAAGTTCTGAAAACATTAAAATAACGTATTGTCATCGAGAACACATAAATATACAAAATTTCAAAACTGGAACATCAGGAAGTGAATGGAAATTCGATTACAAAACTCCATCTTAATAAACTTGAATCAATTCAAATTAAATAATAAGTGCGTCATTAAGGTTTTATTTATCTTATAGACTTAATTATTTATTTTTTGAACCACGAGAACTATTGTTTAGCAACGGATTCGAAAACCCTCTCCGCTTTTGCGCATGCGCTGGGTGGAGTTATTTCATGAAAATAGGGAGAACTGAAGAATGGAAGGGTGATGTGTACATTTTACTGAGCGTGTTCTAACAAAGAACTCCGGAAATGCGCTCATATAACTCATTGCCTGACATCCCTTTCCGGTGTAAAATCGTCCAAAAGTGGTAGTCTCGGAATCCGTTGCTGAACAGTATCCTGTAGCTCTTTTGGGCCTTTCGATTTGACATACTTTAAGCTAAGGTGACTAACCGCCCCCCCCCCCTTTTGTAAATTCTGCCCACCCTCGAAAAGTGCGCACTAAATTATGTTGCAAATGTTTTTATTATGCATCTATCATATCATAGTGTATTCTGTATTATTATTGCAATGAATAAAATCTTCCTATAATTTATGATATTTTTTTATCTTCAATTTATTCGTGACCTCCTATTCATTGGAAAACCAGCGGGAGTGGTCTCCCCTAAACTTTCTCGTATACTCCTAACACATGTAAAGAAAACTAGAATAATAAAAGACGTCAAATAAACTTCCGTCGCAAGTAAACCAAAGTTGGAACCACGCGTGGTTTGAAGGATCAAAACAAATTCAAATCCCCTGCGCATTCTTCTGCGCAACAGGACCTGGCGAGACTCCCTAAATGTTTGCTTCCTTACAAAATCGCTCCAGAATTGGTTTTTGGCAAACTGCCAAGTTTCGGAGCGTCCGTTCTCTCTCCAATACGCACCAGTAGGCATGCGCAGGGAGTTAGTTTCAAAACTGAACAAGTATGCGATTATACAGACCGACAGACAGTCAACCCTTTGACGGATTTGGCCCAAAATTTTATACGGACCTACATTCATGACGATAAAACTGTGTATAAAATTTTATCCATCTGGCTTTTCAAGTGTTTGAGTTATAGCGTTCGCATGACCCCGAACTTACAGACAGTCAGACTTCCCGTTGACGGATTTTGTCCAAAATTTGATAGAAACATACAAATTATGTTTAAAGACCACATACCAAATTTTATCCCCGTAGCTCTAATAGTTTTCGAGTTATCGTGTTCACAGACACACATACAGACACACACACACAGACACACACATAGACAGACATAATTCCAAAATTGTGTTTTTCGGAATCATGGAGGTCTAAAACGTGGAGATTCGTCAAAATCTCGAGTTCGAATTTTTTGACGATTACAATACTTTCTCTTTGTATACTTCGTATACGAGAAAGTAAAAAGTTGGTCACCTTATTTACGCAAATTTGTGAACTTTTCTTCGGCCATATTATTCTGGAATCGGTCAGTTGTCTCGTGAGATGAGCAGTTCAGTTTTTGCAGCACTTGAAAGTCGAAGAGTGTTTCGACACTTCTTCCGAAAAAGTTCGATCGTGAAATGCTTATCTGTTCTTTTCCCAATGAACTTAACAAGGTTTCCTTTCAGCCCGAATCACATGAAAATAGTTTACAGCAAATGATAATCATCGTCCTATCTGCGGTGGTGGTGGTGGTGGGGAGATTATCTGCAAATCATCAAAAAATGAGCTTGGCGAGTTGGCGGTCTTTGGCCGATCTCGCCAAGCACCATCACTCATCCAACGATGTTTTTCGAAAATTCGGAATTCGTGCGGTAGGAAGGATAGACATGCGTGCAGTTTCACTTCGATCTTGGAAAAAATGAATTTTTCTGCGCGTTTGGAAATAAGTCTCTTTTTTGTGTTTGTGTTTTTCCGCGTGATTTCTAAATCGTCTGCAAAAGACAACTATGGTGAGTACAGTTAGTTGTTTTTCTTATGAAACTTTTCGTTTTATGCATAAATATTAATTTTTCTAACTGTTACGCAAGCGAAAATGTTTCGAACGATTTTTCTCGGGTGATTTATTATCTGATGTATTTGTACGAGTAGAAAGTTAATTTAGTAAACCGATTTATTTAAGAGTTAGGTTAAATTTTGATTCATGTCTCGAGTTGGAAAAGTAGGAATGAATATCGCCGTCGTTCAAATAAAAAATCCAAAACAAAAAAAAAGTTTGTTTTCCAAAGTTTTCAGATAGAGTCAATTTAACACACTCATCGATACGGACGAGATATCTCGTTCTTCAGGAATCTTCGCGGTGCACTAGAATTGACTTGCATATCAAATTAAGTTAAACATGTTAATAGATGCCCACAGAATATGTTCACCTCTTTCTCTTTTGATTTATAAATTGTTTAGAGCGAGCTTGATTCCATTTTGTCTTTCTTGGAGCTTGCATCTAATTCAACCGTATCGATGAATGTGTTAAACAATTAATTTTAAGTCGTTATGATTAATACTAAAGCTTATTTTACAGATTTCTAGTTCCAGCTATTGGTTTATTGATGTTTAGATAACAGAATGATGTTCAGATATCACGAAATAAATAATTGGAATTTCTAATCGACTGCAGTAATCCGTCAAAAAATTCATTGTAAACTTTGTTACCTTTTGCTTGAACAAAGACAATATATATTTTATGTGGAAACAAAATGGGCTCGACTTAAAAACATGGTGCAGTACGCCAAGTTGAATTTTTTCCCTCGCCAAATGTGGTAACCTTCTTCATTTTGTTGGCAACCCTAAAACTTTGCCAGAATTTGAGAAAATTCATGCTAACTTTCATACAATTTCATGTACTATTTGCAATTTTATGTACTATTTCCAATTTTATTTACTATTTACATTTTTTGCCATGGCTCTCATTAGAATCGCCGTCATCTTGAAACCATCCAAGATGGTGAATTTTTGGATGGTTGGCGTGATTTCCCAGTTTGGCGAGAAACCGCACCTTGTTCTTAGGTCTTACCACAAAATGATTCCGATTATCTGCGTGAATTCTTGATAAGTGCCAAAACTGCCAATTTAATGTTTTACCTCTCTCCTTAAAGAACTTTTCCTGTTTGGCATCGCGATACGAAATCTCTCTTTTCCCTATCTAAAATAGTTACACTTTCTACCTTATTTAAAATCTTACTATGTACTGAGCTTCGTGGCTGCTCTTCTTATAAGGAAATGGCCTTCGTAGCATTAATTACTGTTCAGCAACGGATTCCGAGACTACCACTTTTGGGCGATTTTACACCGGAAAGGGGTGTCAGATAATGAGTCACATGAGCGCATTTCCGGAGTCCTTTGTTACATCACGCTCAGTAAAATGTAAACATCACCCTTCCATTCTTCACTTCCCCCCCTATTTTCATGAAAATAACTCCGCCCGGCGCATGCGCAAAAGCGCTGAGGGTTTCTGCATCCGTTGCTAAACAATAAAGAGTAAACATCTCCCTTCTATTCTTCACTTTTCCCCTATTTTGATGAAAATAACTCCGCCCGACGCATGCGCAAAAGCGCGGAGGGTTTCCGAATCCGTTGCTTAACAATAATCTCCATTTGTTTCTCTCAACCAAGTAAAAATTTAAATTCTGTTTCAATTCAGTCTAATTATGATATGGATGTGCGAAGCTCTCTTGGAATTTTTTTCCCTATCTTCTTTGCCTTTTTCCCTCTTTCCCTTTCGTGGGATATCAGCTGAAATGTATTATAGATAACCAAACTTTGATCAAAATGTCGAGGTGTTTTGTTAAAAAGTATATCCACATTTTAGCGGTCGGAAGTGAAAATAACCGTTTAGGGAATTATGTCTGTCTGTAAACACAATATCTCCGAAACGCAATAAGCTAGACGGATGGCATTTGGAACATGGTCTTAACACCAAAATAGCTGATTTTTGTCACATTGTGGATGAAATTCGTCAACGGAATGTCTGTTTATCTGACCGTCCCCTTGCATGCAAACACGATGTGAACTTAAAATTGAGACGAACAAGATGGATGAAATTTAGCTTAAAATAAAGTTTTCCAAAATGGTTTTTCCCCCGAATCGGGTCGGTCTAAAACATGAACAACTCGAGATGGAATTTTTTTGTCGATTATAGTAATTTCTCTTTGTATACTTCGAATATGAGCAACAGGTAATATTTGTTGGCATGTCGTGAATGTAATGTTGCAGAGTTAACGCAGACACCAGGCAGTTAGTTTGAAATAAAAAATAGCTTTAATACAGTTACTTAAAAGAAACACGCTGCTTTCTTGCAGCTTACACACTCACGGACAGCCATTCATTCGATTGCTTATTCTAAAAACACAAGTTAACAAATTACATATAGATTGTAACAACCAATCAACTTCGACTAGTGCCGTAACTTCGGCTACGTCATGAAATTAACCAATGAGATACGTTTCATTCAGTGACTGAACAATTTCATTTGAATTTTGAATTTCCAGCAATATTCCTATAAGGAATCTGTCTAAAATACAAAATGAAGATGTGGAAGCATTACTGGATGCCGATTCTTTTCAAACTCGGTACAAAAATGAAGTGGAACCCAAAGACGTAGAGATATATCAAAGGTTTTAGATTTATGGATTCTTAGTTGACACAAAATGACCGCATTTCTTTTATGTCAGAGACTTCTAACTGTATTTCATGTTAGAAAAGTTTCGTCGAAATCGATCAGTTTTATGTGGCCCTCCCTAATGAAAGTAGGTTTGTGGTTTTGGTCGCTCTAATGACAGAGGGAGATTGGCCTGATCATGGTATGACACCTGTTTTCACACACTTACGATCCCGGATCAGTGCCCTACACTCTCTGGGTAGGCTATGCAGGCGGGGAAATGAATAAAACACATTTACGATTAAAATACAGTGGAATCTCCCTATAACGAAATCTCTTGGTTCCAGTTGAAAAATTCGCTATAGAGAAAATTTCGTTATACGGAGATTAGAGATTTTTGCAGTTATTTAAGTAAATGTTACAAACCTTTTAGTATGCGCGATAAGTCCAAAAATATTTAATTATGACTTTCAATTAAAAATGAAGTAATATTTATTATAAATTTGTTAAAATTATACTAATTTTTATTGTATAAACAAATTTATTGTATAATCACCAATTTAGAAAATAATATATACTAGTACGGATAAACATAAAGTGCGTATTGTCACATCCATTTGCTGTTTCCACCCCCACTCCACCCCGATTCTTGAAATCTTGACCCGTAGAAATGTTGCTCCCTCTGTAGAAACCCAGGTCCCCACAACTGCATTACCCTTCACATAGCATTCTATTGTCATGTGTTATCGCTGGAATGAACAATGCGAGTGGTTCCAGAAACAGGCACGTGTGAGCGATTTGTTTGCACAGAAATTAGCAACTTTCTTAAAAAATGACAAAAATCGAAAAGGTAAAGGTCTGAAAAAATTCGTTATAGGGAGACAACCACTTCGTTGTATGGAGGATATTTTGAATTTTATTTAACATTCCGATTAAAAATTTCGTTATAGGGAGAAATTCGCTGTAGGGAGACTTCGTTGTAGGGAGACTCTACTGTAATTTCAACATCAGAAAAATTCTCTACACTCAGTCCCGGACATGTTCTTCATTCAGCTGTAAATGTCGGTTCCACTAACAACGTCTGCCTATAAAAATATTGGAATAATAGAGCCTGTTTGGATAATGTGACCATACCCTAGGTGGCACAACATGTTGCACGATATTGCGCAATATTGTTCGATACTATATAATATTATATGATATTGTACAATATTGCGAATATTGTTCAATATCTAACATTATTGTGCAATATATTTGTGCTACTGGGGACGTCCCGTTTTGTACGGTCAGTTTCGTTTTCTGGTTGCCTGTTCCGTTGTCCCCTGAGCACAGCTTCGGGCCGCCCAAATGTCCCGTTTTCAGAAAGAGAGCAACCCAACGATAACAATTTCAAACAAGAAGGCGCCAAAAATTAAAAAAATATCCAATGGTAATGTCTAGTATCCCAGCAATGACGGAGCATTCGCTATACGTATCACACATATGTAAGTTGGTCAGAAGCCTCCCATCTCGCATTAAGTTTTAACTTCATCACACCGCATGAAGTGACAGAATGAAACTCTGGGAATATTTAAACCGAAAGTCGTTGTATGGAACTGTTTAAACACTTCCACGTCAATAATTTAAATCATACGTTTTTTCGTATAATTATTGAATATATTCTATGTCTATATTCTATGTGGACGAGTTAGAAAACACATTTGCAAGTCGCAGTTTATAAATCAACGTTGATTACCAAAGTAAATTTTAAGAAATCCTGCCAGGAATTTCATTCTTTTCTTAAATCAACACCAAATATACTGGAAGCGAAAATGTGTTCTTCAAAAAAAGATGCCAGATTACATGATTTATTTATTTTCATGTGTCTGTTCATTTAATAAAAACCAAAGAAATATGTGTTTTCTTGAATTCCCATAATATTACCTAAAAATTAAAAAATGTCCCGTTTTGTGGGAAAAAATAAATGGCCACTTTATGTTTGGAGGAATCTTCATCACTTCTGTTTTATCAGCGAGAACCGTCACCAACTGCTTTGTACCAGATTTCTCCAGACTTGCGCAGAGGATTCTCTGAAGTTCTGTCACGTGGAAAAATGTTGTTAGAATGCCTCTTTATTTGGGAGCGCTGTTATGTTTGTAAATAATATTAAAAAAGCATTTCATATAATTGATATCCATTCTAAGTTTTATTTAGTTCGTATTAAGATAATTAAAATTATAACAACGTCATAAAAATATAACTAACTTTAAAAGAAAATTAATAAAATCAAAATAGTCGTTTGGCACTTGCACATATGAAAAAGTGAAACAGAAATATAATTAGGGTTACTATACGTCCAGATTTCAAGCTCACGTCCGGATTAGAGTCCTGATCTTCATCCGGATTTGCGCCAGTGAATGCGGCAAGAGAGAAATTTGGTTATAATTAGGAAATCTGACATATTCGAAAAAGCTGCCATCATTCCGCCAATGAAAGAAAATTCGTTGTTTTCATTGTGATGTATTTCAGCATAGCATGAATAATCGTGGAGCCTTCTTTATCAAAAATAATATATTTATTGGACGTCTACCACAGCACAAACATATAAAACAAACATACATTTACATCACAAACGTTACATCACTGACTGACATCAAATTCCATCTTCAATTTATTATTCTTTTCCGTTGCTAGGCAACGTTAGCAAAAGACAATATATCGTTGCCAAACTATTTTTATAACCTTTAGAAAAGAATGAATGCCAAAAGAATTTTTAATTAATTTCTTTTATGACCAAACGATGTTTTTAAATTAATTTCTTTTTCAGCCAAACTATATTTTTAAATTAATTTCTTTTATGACCAAACGATTTTTTATCTAATTAATTCATTTTCTTTAAATATTTTAATAATTCTACAGATAAATATTTTTTTATTCGTTACGAATATTACAACCTCCATTGTTGATGAGAAAGTGGGCAAGCTTCCTTATCCAGGCCTCAGTTCAAACTGAAAATTAAAAGTTTTGGCAGTTTTGTAGTATTCTATTTTTCATAAATTGAATTTCAAAATACCAAACATTAATAAAAATTGTATCTTCTTTGCATCTTAAATATTTTTTCACTTCTTCAAAGCCTGTGCAATGAGAAAAATTTTGTCAAATTTTGGACAAAATCCGTCGACGGGAAGTCTGTCTGTCTATATGTCCGAAGTCATGCGAACACTATAACTCAAAATCTTGAATAGCTAGATGAATAAAATTTGATATGAAAAGTGTTATGAAAAGGTTAGTTAAATGTCGCAGGCAGCTTTTAGAATTTTATACTACTTTGCCTCCCCCTCCAAGACCCTTCAACCACCCCGGTGTGACCGGATTTCAAATAAAAAATTATAGTAACCCTAAATATATTGGCAACGCCACGGCTGTATAGTTTTGTGAAAAGAGATGCCTGGCAATGGAGATGGAAAAAAATGTCTGTGGATTCGATGAGGAAATTTTGTTGTAAATAAAGTGTATATAACTTTTTCATGTCTGCTTGTTGCATAGGCCCAGAATAAATGTATTGTTTAAACAAGTAATATAAAAAAATTTTAAGTCAATTCCTACTTAGGTCAGCGATCTACACGCTTAAAAGTGATAAAGAAAGTAATCAACATTACCCTCTGACAAAAATACATGAAAAAGTGACGCCTTCGTGAACATACCAGAAAACAAAGGATATTGGGTCTAGAAGCTGGCAAATCTAGTTCCATCTATTGAGAAAAATTCGAACCAAACGACTCAAGGCGACATATGCTTTCTCCCATATAAAACTAAAATTAATTAATTAAATTTAATTAATGAATTAATATTTGAAAAAACTGTATTAACATCAAGTGCCATCCACTACAAGTTTTAAAAAATGTATTTGAACTTGAGTGGATGAATAAAAAGTATTTTATTAACGATTGAAAATCTGAACAAGATATATAAATAAATATATATAGGGAGAGTGTGAACTAATAGTAGGAATTGAAAAACAAACCTCAACCTACTTAATCTAATGTTTGCAATACAGTGCTTACATTTAAAGATTACATTCGTTTTTGAATTTCTTTCCCGTTGTTTCAAAAGTGCAATCCCCCCGGAATAAGTTCTTTTCACTGTAAATACCGATAATAGCAGCTTTCTGCCCTTCTCCTCTTCTGTTCTGACTGCCAAACAAACCTTTTTCATCGCAAAGATGAATCTTCCTTCGAACTTCTTGACCTGCTCCCTCGGAGGCGAGCTGAGCAATGTCTTCAACTGCAAGCATTTCTTCAGAACTCTGTTTTCATAAATGAGTTCTAAAAATACGCCAAGACACTGCTGTGCCGTGACATACCAAGTCACGTAAGTATTTTCTTTCTTCAGACCCAAAACATTAATTATAACCCATAACTTAATAGGGTTGCCATAATTTTTACTTTCTCGTATACGAAGTATACAAAGAGAAAGTATTATAATCGTCAAAAGATTCGAACTCGAAATTTTAAGGAATCTCCACGTTTTAGACCTCCCTGAGTCCGAAAAACATAATTTTGGAATTATGTCTGTGTGTCTGTGACCACGATAACTCGAAAACTATTAGAGCTACGGGGATGAAATTTGGTATGTGGTCTTTAAACATAATTTGTAGGTTTCCATCAAATTTTGGACAAAATCCGTCAACGGGAAGTCTGTCTGTCTATATGTCCGAAGTCATGCGAACACTATAACTCAAAAACTTGAATAGCTAGATGAATAAAATTTGATACACAGTTTTATCGTCATGAATGTAGGTCCGTATAAAATTTTGGGCCAAATCCATTAACGGGTTGACTGTCTGTCGGTCTGTATAATTTTACTTTTGAAACAAATCCGTTATCTCTATGCATGCATACTGGACGCAATCTTTTGTTCATGATAATGAGCGGTCCTGCTTGGCGCTTTTTCCTTCCATTTTCGCTCCTTTTTCTCCCTTTTGGCGAATTCTGATCCTGCTCGGATTATTTTATTTCCGTTTGTTTTGTCGTTTCAACGTATGCTGAAGAAACTTGTTGCGCTCTGGGAATAAAGCTGATTCGAAATTCTTATGCGGGGAACTGACTTAATTTCCCTTATTTTATTTTTTATCCCCACTGCGTTAGGAGTTTTAGCTTATTTTTTTCCCTACATGTGTTAGAAGTATGCGAGAAAGTTTAGGGGAGAACAATCCCGCTGGTTTTAGTTTAAATCCGGATACGTCGGAGAAGGGTCTTGGTGGAATCAAAGTATAGTTTAAAATTTAAAAATTCTAAAAACTGCCTGCCGACGACCCTCTTTCAAAATACAGTCGGACCTCTATTTTGCGAACTTTTCTTTGGAACCAAGAACAGTGTGCGAATTTCTTCCTAAAATAACCTCCAAATAGCGAAGTGCATTCTCTATTTAACGAACTTTTTCTTGTGATCCAGTAATTTATTTTCTCCCTATTTCTCAAAATATTTCTGAACATTTCAAACTTATTCTTTCTTTTAACACATTTTGTGGTGATCAATGACCTTGAACTGGGTTTACCAATCTCCTAATTCATCGAGAGCAGTAAAATCGCAGTCATTCTTTTCATTTTATCCAGGAGGTGCAACTTTTACCCCCCCCCCCCACTGTCCACTTCACTACAAAAGCTTTCAATATCCCTCTTTCACCCTCAATGGAGGTGTCTCGTGTCTTCGAACTTTATCAGTAATTAAATTTAAGGACGCATGTGGTAATGTATGCTTAAAATTACTTGTTGAAATAAATGCGATAATGTCATTAAAATTCATTAATTTTAATACAAAATTATTTTTTAAAATTGAAAATACTATGTATTCCCGGACAATGTTTTGTTGTATTTTGGTTTTCCTTGCAGATTCTTTTTGGTGGGTAAGATATATAAAATAAATAGATATTAATTTACAAAATAAAGGAGTGATTAATTACCTTTTTAATAATAATATTTAGTGTTTACGAATTTAAAATCTGTTTTGTGTAGTTTAAAGTATTTTAAAAGGTGAATCTCTATTTAACGAATTTTCCATACAACGAACTTTTTTTCGGGATTTAGCGACTTCGTTAAATAGAGGTCCAACTGTACTATCACAGAGTTTGGAGAAGTGAAAAAACATTTAAGGCGTAAGAATTCAAAGGAGATAAAAAAACTTATTAATGTTTGGTAATTTAAAAATTATATTAATAAATAACAGAATTAAAATAAAACTGCCAAAACTTTTATTTTTTCGTTTTGAATCGGGGTCTGGATAAATCAGATCTCATTAACTTTCGCCTGCTGGCCAAAAGGTCGCACGAACAGAATCTTAAAGGTTATTGTTCTCTAATTATTATTATTATATTACAGACAAGTACATTATTTCAATGCAAATTGTGAATAACTGGTAAGGTCGCATTAGATACTCAATCAGCGGGAGTGCCCTCCCCTAAACTTTCTCGTATACTTCTCAAACATTTGTCATTTCCCTTCCCCCTGGGTGGATAAAAAATTCGAACCTACAGTAACTACCAGAATTCAATGACTATCAGAAGGATTTTCATTGTAGATTATAGTGATAGTAAAATATTTAGGTGAAGAATCATATTGAAAGAGATGCGTATGTATTAAAACTTAGCAATATTTATTTTCTATCAAACTGTAGCCAATGCAAGCTCCGTGTGCGGAGGAGAAAACAGGAGAAGACCTCGTTCATTAGCTTGCGCATGCGCAGAGATTGCTTCCAGTACGCAAGTAAAACCAGGACAAAGTGACGTAATCCTTCCTCGTGCTACTAATACGCATGCATATGGAGAATCGGATTAGAAAAATTAATTAAACAATTTGAGCGCCTTTTTCTTTACCGATTCAAACAAAATTTGGGCACAGATCTATAATTAATATTAGCAAACGTCATACCAATATTTATTTATCTAAACCAAAGGGTTTAGGAGATATAATTTTTACAAGTATGCGATTATACAGACCGACAGACAGTCAACCCTTTGAGGGATTTGGTCCAACATTTTATACGGACCTACATTCATGATGATAAAACTGTGTACCAAATTTTATCCATCTAGCTATTCAAGTTTTTGAGTTATCGTGTTCACATGAAAACGGACAGACAGACAGACTTCCCGTTCACGGATTTTGTCCAAAATTTGATAGAAACCTACAAATTATGTGCAAAGATCACATACCAAATTTTATCCCCGTAGCCCTAATAGTTTTCGAATTATCGTGTTCACAGACATACAGACACACATGATTCCAAAATTGTGTTTTTCGGACTCAGGGAGGTCTAAAACGTGGAGATTCGTCAAAGTCTCGAGTTCGAATTTTTTGTCGATTACAATACTTTCACTTTGTATACGAGAAAGTAAAATGGGCACATACTGCCTTATGGGCTGCAAGTTCCGCAACCCTGGTATATACAATTATTATTTTCTTTGATTGATTTCTATATACAATTATTATTATTATTTTCTTTGATTGGTGGAATTATGTCAGCTTTTTCGAATACGTCAGGTTTTCTGAAATGCAACTAAATTTCTCTCTCGCCGTATTCACTGCCATAACTCCGGACATTTTAAAGATCCGGACATTAGTCCGGACGCGATCTTGAAATTCGGACTCTCCGGAGGTAATCCCGACCTATGGTAACCTTATCCATAAATGAGTGAATTTCGAGTACGGTTTTTATTTCTCTGCTCAGTGCAGAAGTTGTGTGCATTCGGAGATCTTATAAAACGGCCGTTCAATCAAAGAATTATCAAACACCAGCGTCTCGGCTTATGTCAACTTACCTATATTTTTTAAATCTCGAACGAAAATATATTCCCTTCTTATTCTTAAAAACTATATAGTATTTTTTATATAAAAATTATTTTATGAAATTATTATGAAACACAAAATCATCTTATCGTCGAAATTTTTTTAATTAAAATGAAAATATCGGTTGCGCCAAACGATTTTTAGATCTCGTAGATGTGTGAGAAATTAGACTGTACCGTACAATGATTAAAAACTGCCGAAAGCTAATTTTTTTCCATCAGTTATCAATAATTTTTAAAGAATGATACAAAATGTGAGTAAACATTGCGAGTAGTAAAGCAATAATTAATGCATACAGTAAAACCTATTTATAACGATATTGCAGGGACCATGAAAGGATACTGTTATAGACAAGTTATCGTTGTAGATAGTTTGAGCATTTGCACATCCATTTTTTATGTACGTGTGCATGTGCTGACTAATTTTACTGTCCTTAATTATTCATTTTACAAATACTCACTGATAGAAAATTGTATTTTATAAACTTTAAATTATTTAAGCTTTATTTAAGAATTTCAAAGTGAAAATTTTTACTAACAATAAAAGTATGCATTATTAATGCATATATTGATTTCAGATACCTGTAATAATTTTTTAATAGGAATGACAACACTAAAGATGAAATAGTAATCTTTTCCATGTTCAGTAAAGCACCATTTATAAATTTCTCATTTATACGTCGTTTATATTATTGTATGTAATGATAAAATACTTCGTTTATACGACACATAGCTTCAGTTATACGTCGTTTACGTCATTTATACGTCATTTTATCACAGTCCCGATTCATTTGTAACCATTGTATGTAATGATAAAATACTTCGTTTATACGACTCATAGCTTCAGTTATACGTCGTTT
>BGPR01000447.1:5834-41168 GCA_013235015.1 Araneus ventricosus
TTAACATTCTTGACAGAAGATGCTTCGAAGAAATTCAAAGAATTTTACACGAAATTCTCTCCTCTTATTCAGCTCTTTCTGCATCAGCACCAATTCAATGAACTGTTCTAAAAGAGCACTAAGCGAAAAAAAAAATCATTGACGAAAAAAAAAGCGTTTATCGTCCTAGAATGATAGAATAAGAGGAACAAAAAAAATTCCATTTGACTTCCTCGAAATGAAAGTAAAAACACAGGTCTTGTGTTTTTCCATGTTACCTAATTCCGCATTTAATTTCAGTTCTCGAAATTCTCGCTCCACGGACTTTCATTCCATTTTTTTTTCTTGGAATTTTTTTATAAATGAGCAAAAAAAAGTTATTTCAATGTTTGTGTTTTTTGCAGCCAAGCTTTTTGTGAAAGTACATTTATATAAGGAAAAACTTTTATCTGTTAATTTTTGACTAGTTTGGAATTAGAGGGAAGGAGCTGCAGTTTTTTTTTTCTTGTGAACTTTTTTATAACCATCGAATGTTGAAAAGTTTTTAATGGAACGTTTGTCTTATTCCCCTGTTTTTTTATTGCACTTTTTGTTTGTCGCATCAAGGACTTTATTGTACAAAACATTGAGAATGGGACCGAATTTAGTTTCTTTGTTTAGGTAGTATTAAAAGTTCCTTGGACACAATTACAGCATTCTATTGATTATTTTTGTCTCAATTGTCTTAACTCTAACTCGACAGAATTCAGCATTTATTTTGATGCAAGATTTTGCATCAAACAAAATCTATTCTCGAAAAGGAATTCTACCAAAATTTGACTTGAAAGTCCATTGAAGGCTGTAGATAAAGTAAATATTATATTTTATGCCATTTTTTAGCCTGCTATTTCCTAAAATAATTCTCTTTTGCAAGTTCTTCATTTTTAGGATCTATATTTTGTTTAGCAGAATTCTATTTTAGTTCATTTATCTTTAGAGACCACGATTTAATGTTAGGATTTTGATATCATTTTTGTGCAATTATTATTTAATATTTCAAAATTTTTCAGAAAGGGGTAATCATCATTTTAACTTTTGGAATTATGCCTGTCTATGGGTTTGTGAACAAGATAACTCAAACACCGAACAAGTTAGACGAATGAAATTTCTAATGTGAGCGTATATATGTGTCAAAATTTGGCAAGTTTTGTCTGTTTATTAGTGAGAAGGTTAAAGTAGTATAAAACCGGGTACGTAAGACTTGAAGGTCTGTTCCAGCTGAACTATTCGTCATAGAGATTGCGAAATTTTATTAAAACATTCATTGTTTATCGGAGTACAATATATCTTTCAAGAAAAGTCATAGTTTTAATACTTTTTTACCAATGATATTTTTATAAAAAAAAAAGTCATACTACCCGGTTTTACCCCACTAGCGGGGTAAAACCGGGCACACGTGTTAACTTTATGGAAAATTAGGAAAACTCGATTTTCATCGGAAAAGTAGCAGACATTTTTATTTTATGTAACAATTTAAGGATATTAGTTACAAAAATCACATGTAAAGCAGTTGTCTTCTTCCTCCGCGCCACTGCGGCTTTCGTGGGCACAGCTAAAACAGTTTCTGCATTGGATCCCCACTTCTCAATTATTTAAATTAGAAAATACATCATTAAAATATAAACAATCAACGTCTGATGTAATTTATAGTCTTCATCGGAGGAATCATCAATACTGACTGTCCCGTTCTTACGCCACTTCGGGTACCTAGTTCTACACCGAGTACAAAGGTAATAAAAAGTACAAAGGGTACAAATCCTTAGCAAACGTATAATAAGTTGGTCTAAATATAGCTTTTATAATGTAATGGTTATTGAGTAAGGATATTTTAAAATCAAACGAATATTAGAGATATGACGCCTTAAAATGAATAAACCTTCACATACGCAGTGAATTCAACAGCTATAAAACGCCCCTGTGACTGTTTCTTTTTCTTGATTAATAGAGTTTAATTCACTATCTGTGAGCTAGATACAAGAATTAATAACGTCAAAATCAAGGATACCCGGTTTTACCCCAGTCTCCCCTGTGTGAGAACGATGACTCATAAAACACTAAAGGCTAGATAGAAGAAATTTGGCATATAGTTTATCATTAGCTTTGTGGATGCGTATGGAATTCCGAGTCAAATTCATCTACTAGTTGACTGTCAGTTGATCTGTAGATTCGCGTGTATGTGTATTCGATAACTCAAAAAAAGCAACAAGATGTATAAATGAAGTTTGGTATGTGTTTCGTTGAGTCTGAGCAGCCAACAGGGATAGGTCTAAAAGGCATATTCGATTCGTTTCTCTATAAGACGAAGCTAAATACAAAATGCGCCATATTCTGGAAATATATGAGCAATTCAAGGAAGGAACTTCTGCAGTTTAAGACTTTATTTTATAAGTATTACAAGGAAAGTTTTCAAATGTTTATAACTTCTAGAATATTAAAAACTAATAAAGTGATAAACATCCTTCCAATTTAAGAATGCATATAAAGTTAGAATTGTAATTTGCAAATAGAATTTTTTTGCTTGAAAATAACATACAGAGAGGCTGAGAAATATTTGAATCTATTGTTTTCTGTTACAGATGCTTAAGAAAGTTGTTAAAAGTAAAAATACATTGGAAAAAGATTTTAAGTTACCTTTCTTTTATAATGAAAAATTACCATTAAAAATAATCTCTTACTTAATATGAACATCACTAATTTTATGGTATTTATTTTAAAATTAGTAAATATTGTAAATTATCTGGCTAATTCTAAATACTCATATAAATTCATTTTTCTTAAATTAGTGAGTTACCAAATTGCTGATTATGATATGTAAAACCAGGTATTTATTTCGCTTCTAAGTTAAAACATAAAAGATGTTTGAGATGGTGTAAGAATAGTAAATAAGTGGTTTAAAAATGTTATTTCAGTATTTATTAGCAATGAAATCTGACAGTGTAGTTTAATTTGGATGTTTTAAAATATGCATATTCGTTAAACGACTTTAAGGATAAATAAAAGTATTACTATTTGTCTCTACATTATAAGAAAAAATATGATATCAGTTTAAAATGAATAATTTGAGTGTTTTAATAATTAAAGCTACGAAAGCATCTTAAGAATAACATGTGTATTTCAATAATTCTTTCTTTCTTGATCTTTGTAAATTACCTGATGTTTTGATTATCTCACAAATGATTTTAAGAACAACAATTCCTAATAAGAATTTTAATTTCGGTAGATTATTATAAACACTTAGCATTTTACTTATAACAGGTTGGTAAAATATTTTTTGCAACTTTAATGTAATGCAAAATATATTTCATATAGAGATAATTAAATTTCTCGTGCATTTATGAAAAATATTTTGTTGCATTTCTAATCTGATATTTTTATTTAATAAAGTTCCCTTTCTCACTATTTCTTTTTAATTTTTTGTTATTAAAAGTTTTAGAAAAAAGAAACCATTGGTAGATGTTACATTAAAAAATATATGTTAAATATTTTAACAAGCCAAGCTCTTCTTTGATCTCTGATGAAATGATTGAAACATAAGTTAAGCATTCAGCAACTGTTTGTTATAAAAATTTTGAATGCATGAACCTCATTTATGCTATATCATGAACTACATGCATAAGAGTAAGTATGGTAACTCAATCTCGATGTCAAAGAATTTTCAGAATAAAATTAAAGTACTGCCCACCTCTCTCTCTCTCTCTCAAACACACAAGAAAATTTTCATTACCTGCTTTTATGTCAATTTGTATGCAAAGTTTTATTTTATTTGTCTTTTATGCCTATCATGTCAATTTTGTTTTATTCTGTGATTTACTTACTATTTACTTTCATTCTGTGATTTACTTACTATTTACTTTCATTCTGTGATTTACTTACTATTTACTTTCATTCTGTAATTTACTTACTATTTACTTTTATTCTGTGATTTACTTACCATTTACTTTTATTCTGTGATTTACTATGATTTTTGGGTTAATCATTAAGGAACTTCATTATAAAAAATGCTAATATATAAATTTCAAACGAGCTGTATCACAAGCAACATGCATAAGAGTAAGTGTCAGCTACTCGATTCTTAAGCCGAAAAAATTTTCGAAAAAAATTAAAATATTCCCGCATGAAATCTATCCACCAGACATCCATAACAAAATTTTTAAGAATAAAATGCTTCAGAAGTCCCGAATTCATAAACTCAAATATTCTTTATCACAAAGAATAGACATAAAAGTAAGTGTCAGTTACTAGATTTCTAAGCCGAAAAATTCTTCAAAATAAAATTAAAATATTCCCACAAGAAAACTTTCCGCCAAACATCCATAAAAAAATTTTTAAGAACAAAATCTTACAAAAGAACCGAATTCAAAAACTGAAATATGCTGGATCACAAACTCCATGCATAAGACTAAGTGTCAATAACTCGACTTCTAAGCCGAAAAAGTTTTCGAAATAAAATTAAAATACCTCCCCAAGAGAAATCCTTCCTCAACACACGCATAAGAAAACTTTTATTATAGAAAGATGGAGATATATGTGCAGTGAATAAAAGGGGGGAGGATACTTTTTATTTCAACCTCCGTTGCGTTCTAAGTTGCATTTGTTGATTGGACCAATCCTTGGAATGTTAACGATTCTGTTGCATTTTTCGATTGCTAAGTCCGTGGCGCCCCCTTTTTAATGAACTTAGAGCGGCACCCCCTTTTAGCGAGTCGCCCAATTTCTGTCCGCTTGAACTTTCCCGGCTTACCCAGGATTGGAGGAAAATTAAGGCGAAGACATGGGCCTAACGAACCACGAGCAAAAGTCAGAGCGTATCCAATGTAAATGAGGCTTTTGTCCGTTGCGTTGGTTGATGTACACACTGTACAAATAGTACAGGCGAAGTTTCGTTGCATATGATGCACCGCAAAAGGAAACTTGTGGTGCAATAATTTCCCTTTTGGAACTTCTTCATTATCGTGCAGTATGCAGACGGCAAAAGGAGCAGGAATGCTTGTGTTTGTAATCATTTATTTAGTTTCACCCCAGGAAGTTTCATAACATTCTTTGGTAAATAAAGCATTCTTCAACTTGGGTTTTGTGACCACTTATTTAATTTGGTCAAAAATTTTAAAAGTTGTTAGCCTTTACTAGAATTCTGAAGTTATTAAGAATTCGCTGGGATTATTGCTTGCTTCATAAAATTGCAAAACATGAAAAAAAATTTTATGGTATATATAAAATATCAGTCCTTGGATATAAGAATTTTAAATAAAGAACTTGGAAAACAAGGAAATATATTTCTATAAATTATGCAAAAGAAAAACGGACATACGGTTAATCATGGTGAGAAGAAATTTGCCGATTTAAATTATTTGCCCAATTTGTCAACTGAAATAACTGATATTACGTTATTAGCTATTAACGCTTCGAATTTTTTTTTGACAATCATTTGCATTTCGTTTTAAGTTCTATATCGATTTTCTTGAAGTTCTGAAAATTGGATATTTTTAAACTTATTATGAACTTCGGTTTTAATTTTTTAATAAAAAGTATGACGACTAAATTATAGCGTTTTTAAGACATACCACTAAATTATGATGTTAAGTTTCATAAATACGTATATGATATGTATATTTACTGTAAATAGGGAAATACAGTGAAAAAAGAAGTCATTTGTGTATAGCAGTGTATTACTTTTACTCAACAACTAAGTTAAGCAAAAATTCATTTCTAGGCATATTTACTGCTATTTATATGAGTTGTATTTATAATGTATTTATGAAACAAGATATTGAAAACTGATATTAAAACAAGATATTGTTAAATTTTTCTTCTTTTGTACTAACAAAAAAAGTCTGCAAATTTTCATTTTAACAATTAATTTGATATTTCTAAATTACTTCATTCTTTTAATTTGTTTAGGATATTTAAATTACCGAATAACTTAAGCAAAAATTATTCATAATATTTTTGAAAATTTTTGGGGTTGAGAATTTTGTGAACGCTATTTAAATGCTACGATAGCCGAATATTTGCATATTCTACAAAATCTCAGTTGCATATATCCTTTCTTCAAGAACGCAGCAGCCATTTAAGAAAATGTTATGATATTTTTAAAGGAACACAAGCTTCTTTGACAATTAACGCATATTTATTAGAATATTAGATTTCCTGAAAAAACAAATCGTTGTTAACAATCAAGTTAATTTCCTAAAAAAAATTTCTGATTTATAGATTAATAATTATTAAATAAAATTAAAGGATTAATTTTTTAACCATAGTATTACATATATCAATTTAAGGATTAAAGATGATTAGTTTTAATTTTGATCAAATACTTATGAGAAAAAAGTGAATTAAATATAAAAAAATATTGATTTTTTCTTAATTTGTTATTGAAAAACAATGAAATTTAAAATCAGGTTTGTATATAATTAACTGATTGCCAAGTAATTCAATGGAAAATTTCAATAGCCATATAAAGGTATTTATTTACTTAATTTTCAAGGTTTTCATTTGTAAATTGTCGATATTATAATCCATAAAATAAGTTAAGCAGTTAAAAGAAATACAACTGTTGTTTAAGAATTTAAACGATGTGATGAAATAAAATTATATTTTTCACTTCCGTATTAGCAAATCTTCCATAAATAAAACTCTAAATGCATAAGCAAAGGAAAAAAGAGGATTAATTGTTAATTGTTCTAACCCTTCAGTTCTTATCTTGTAAACCAGATATTGATCTCAACTTAACAACTAACGCATTTTTCTAGAGATTTTTTCCCTCACAGAAATTGATTTGCAGTTGCAATTAAGAAAGCGATTGAATTTCGCGAACCAACTCAAATTGTCATGTCAAAAGGAAATTAAGTCCGCAACAAACAATAAGCAACAGCAATTACAGAGTCAAAACCCCGACATATGGCAAACACTATCTCCAGTGAAAAATATGGCCTCGCAAATTACCGGATGAACAACAAAAGCCCAATGGATGAATACGCATGAACCAAAGGGCATAGACAGGCATATAAAAACAGAGCCAGCCATAGTTCATCCCACCTTTTGAAACGCAGGAAAACACCGGATTAACATTGGAAACATTAAAAGCGGGGCATTAAATGGATTTTTCCGACGCACAGAAAATTACTCTTGGCTCATCTAAAACGTCAAGTAATTAGATTCAGCAAACAATTTGTTGAGGGGGGAACACCCCTTTCTCTTAAGGCGGTGCGTCCCCCTCCTTTCATTTTTTTTCGCCCCCGCCCCATCTCTCTGTCTTTCCTCTTGCGGCAAGTTTGAAACGCTAGAAATTGCAGCAATTGTGACGGGTGAGCGTTTAGCTTGCGTGAGCATTTGGCAGGGTGATTTGTTTCGGTCTGTCGCCTTTCCTTTGTGCTGCTGTCGTCAGTTTGTCGGATGACTAGTCGAGGACTGATGCGGGGAAGCGTGATTTCAGGTGATACGAAACACCGGTGCCGATCATTGGCAGTTCCAAAATTTGGGAAGGGGGCATGTATTTATTCCACAATACCCCTTTTGGCATTGCAGAAAAAGTGAATTTTTTAGGCATAAGATGTGTAGTTTTAGGGTGGATGTTGGGGTCAACCTGAATAACTTTGAGTTTCTTTGAATTGATTTTGTCCGTTTTACAGAACATTACAGACCGAAAACGAACTTAGCGAAAACTTTGGCATTGTCAGTTAAAAAGCATTTTACGGTACCATTAAAGATAATACAATGTGTGTGGAAGTTGGGGACACCCTGAGTAACATCGAGTTACTTTACATAGATTCCGTCTATTTCTAAAAATTTCTGAACAACTCCTACTGAAATATTTGACTTTACTAGTCAAAAGCCCTTTTAAAATACCACAAAAATATAATTTGAAAGGATGGAAGGAATTTTCATAGTGGATGTTAGGGGCATCCCCAGTAACTTCGCGTTACTTTGCATTGTTTGTGCCTACTTTTACAATATTTTAATAATCTCTTAATGACAAATTTGACGTCGCTTGTCAAAAATCATTGTATTATACCACTAAAAGATAATATAATCTGTACGAATATTTCGGATTTTCAGGGTGGATATTCAGGATACCCTGAGTAACTTCGACTTACTTAGTTCAAAATCATGTTCTTTTATTAGAACATTATAATAATTTCCTAATTAAAAATTTGGCATCGCTAGTCAAAAGGAATTTTACTATATCACTAAAAGATAATATAATCTGTGCGAACTTGAGATGATCTCAGGATAGATGTTGAGGACCCCTGAATAACTTCGAATAACTCGATATCGATTATGTCAATTTCTTAGAACATTTTAATCATCTCTTATTGAGAAATTTGACAATACCAATCAAAAAGAATTTTACCATACCACTAAAAGGCAATATAATCTGGGGACACTCTGAAAGATTTCGAGTTCCTTTGCATCGATTACGTCAGATTCTTAGAACATTTTAATGGTCCCCTAATGAAAAATTCAACATTACCTATCAAAAGTCATTTTACGATTCCCCTGAAAAATAATATAATCTGTTAGACATTTTAGACTCATGTCTTCTGCCAACTTCAAATGCACACATTGAATTGCTTTTAAAAATTAATACAAGGCACAAAAATTAATCTCTAAATGTATTATTATTTTATAATAATACATTTAGAGATTAATGTATGTATATATACTAATATATATATTATACTAAATGTATAATTTATTTATGGGAAACTATTTATGAGTAATGGGAACGCTTATTTTAATATCAATAATACTTTAGACTGTTTTGGGCAATAAAATGAATTTTTCATCAGGAAAAAAAATATTGCATCAGGAAAGACGTTTGTATTCCTTTTTTGAACATAAATTTTTAAATAAACTGTTTAATACGTTAAACTATTTTTCTACATTTTAGCAGCATATTACTTTTAAACACGCAGTTTTATAAGTGTTTTCAAATAAAAATAATTTTTCATAAAATCGTATCATTAAAAGAGACGCATCGGAAATATTTTAAAAAAAAATCAAGGTATAAGCTTTTATTCATGCGAAAAAATCAACGCAAAAGTTGAAAATAATTTTTCTGATTATAAAAAAATGCATGGTTCGAATGAAAGCGTGGGTGCCTTATATAGTACCTTATATTTTGCGTATATTTCCTTAAACAAATGGAATATTTCTAGAAGATAAAGGCGGCCACGCTTTTATTCGAACCATACATTTTATTATAATCAGAAAAATTATTTTCAACTTTTGCGTTCATTTTTTCGCATGAATAAAAGCTTATACCTTATTTTTTTAAAATTTATTTAATTTTCTACTTTTCAGTGACGGCTGACATGAATACAAACGATATGTTAGGCATAGTAAACCAAATTCAATTATCGAATTCTCCAATATAAAACACATATTAAATATTCGTTACGAATATTACATATTACGAATTTGAAAAAAGTGCGACACAGACCGAGAGACGGAACAAGACTCACTTCCCGACCTGGCCTTTGACCCTCAAGCCGCTCCGAAATGTGGATGAGTCACAGCCGCACCTCCTTCTATTGTGTGTCGTCTAGTAGAGTTGTTACAACCCCACATAACGTGAGGTTACCACCTTCCAAACTTTATCGCCCAAATATAGGACTAAAATTTAAATATTTTGTTAGGTTTAAAACAGGTATAGAATGCAAATTTTTTTGCATAATATTGTATTGTCTCCGGAAACCCACCACTGTGCTAAATTTCAAAGCTGTAGCTCGATTGGAAGTGGGTAAGAAATCGATCTCAAGATTTGTGGACAAGACTCAAATTGAATAAAAGCTTAGAAAAATAAATAACATTGAAACTAGTTATTGAAGCTTATTCTAAAAATTATGTCGTTATATAAATTATTTTTCGCTTTCAAAATCCTTGAATGATGATTCAACTGCAATCTATTTTATAACTTCTGAATCTGAATCTTTGAAATCTGAATCAAGCATAAACTCTTATTTGCGTATCAAACAAGCATCAATATAGTGCATATTTCCCTGTGGTGAAACTTAAGAATCATTACCAAATTATTTAAAATACCTTAAGATAAAAAAAATAATGACTTTTAAAATGGGCTTATATTAGAGTTAGAGAAAGTAGAAAATAATTATTTTTATCCAAATATGGCGATCAAATTTAAATCAAAAAACCATGAGGTGGTATAAGAAATACTCTAAGTAATATAGGAATTTTAATCATATCTATAAAATATTTTTAATTTTTAATAAATGTATAGGAATTTTCTTTATTGTGATATTCATTGTGGCTTAATTTCCTTTTAGTATTGTTTTCAATTTTCCGTGCTTTTATTAATCTGTTTTGAGCTCGATATTTTTGAAAAAAGTATTTTCTCCTTTTTAGTATATTAATAAAAGCGAATTTAAAAAAAAAAACATTTTTTTATTATTTTCTACTTTTTAGTCTTTAATATATGTTATAATTCGTCACTATAAATATTATGGAAACTTTAAGACAATTTTGTCTAATTAATTACTACGGACGCTTTAATATGGAATCAAGTTTAATTAAAATCAATCGATTCACCAATAATAAAGTTTATAAAATATTAAAATTTTATATTACCTTTGGGAACACCCACAGCTACATCAAATTTCAGAACTCTAGTAAATCAAGATGTAATTAAAAAATGGATTACAAAATTACAAACATTAAATTTACAATTATGAAATAAATCAAGCTTAATACAAGCATGTAAAAGGTAAAAAAATATGGAACCAATTCTTAATTTTAATATATCATTCATTTCGTAATTCTGTAATTTTTAAACATGTCGTCACTTGGCCTCAATACTCATTCCAAACGCTTCAACTACCATATATAACTATAATTCTATTTCATATGCAAATCATGTTTGACTTAACTTCCAAGAACTTCCTCATTCCACATCCTTTATACGTCCCATAATTACAGTATTCATGATCACCGTGTTGACAAACCCCGAAAAGCATTGCTATTCCAAAACACATCCTCCTCAACCAAAGATCTGGCCTTACTTCCACTGCAAACAGCCCTATCCTTAGGTAAGCAAGCCCTATCAAAACGTCGACAGAGCTTTCGACAATGAACTCTGACGACAGAGTAACAGCAGTCTAGGGAAAAGACCCATAATACACTTACAAATAAACAATTCGAAGGCCAGGTTAGGCAGGGGAAGACCAACCCCGTCTCCGACCCCTCCTAGGACCCTTTCCATGAAAATGGAACTCCATGCTAATTGCTGGCGACATAAGAATCAATATTTGCTCTTACAATAATCTCTGCAGCAGCGATGTACAGAGTGGAGCAGGATTTAAAGCCAAAATTTAATTACTAGGGCACCAAAGCCACGTGGAAAGGGTCTTGTAGCCAATGCGGAAGGCCTGCTTTAATGGAAGGCTAGGAGTAGACGATTGCAGGGATTTTATAATCGGATGAAATCGTGGTAGAGGAAGATTCCGGGGTGGGAGAGGTCCAGTAATACTCGGCTCAAGGGTTGCAGACAGGTGGAATCTGGGATACGTTAGGAAATTGCGATACATTTTAAAGATGATTTGGTGGGTTTTGGTTCTCTTTCGGTGATGCATTAAATGGTAACATCCTCTTTTAAGAAACAGCATTGAATCGTTACAGGTGGTAAGCGGCCGAAAACTTGTTTGATTTTAAAATCGGTAATTCGTTTAGGTAATACTTATAAGTTACCTTGATTTGAATTTTAGCTTAAGTTCAAATTGTGGCATTCATTGTTTTTTGTGTGTGTGTCTGGGAAATTTTAAATCACGGATATCTTGAATAGAGAAGAAAATGAAAAATGTTCCTTTGAATTTCCTTCTTTTACTGCGGAAGCGCTAGTGCATACCTATAATATTTCTTCATCTTTAAATTTTATTGCCAAAGCTACTGTGTGTTTTTATCCACATTCTCAGACTTCATCGAAGTTTAAGATTATTTTTTATGGATTTTTTTTATTCAAATGGTTATAGCCTTCTTTCAAGAAATGCCATTGTGATTTGGATGCGATGTATTAAAACTTTTTGCTGTTAAGATCGGAAGTTGGTTCAGGTCATGCTACCAAAACTTTCTCAATTCGCATTCCAATTTAGTTTCAATTCGGGTTATTTAAATATTTTTTTGATAAATTCTTAATAGAATACAGTTTGCAAGGGGAAAAGGTATTATCGGGAATTCCATCCTTTTATTCTTTGAATCGTCTGTGCATGTTTATATATTTCCTCCTCCTCATTTTTTTGCCATTGTCTGGAATACGTTAGGAAATTGTGATGCATTTTAAAGATGGTTTAGTGATTTTTGGTTTTAATCTTATGATGAATTCAGATGTTCAGTGTATTTAATAGCCTTATTTTAACTAAATGAAGCAATAAAAATTATTTCATTTTTGAAATTTTCAAATTTAATGTTCTTTTTATTCTAAAATCCAACGGCAATTTGAAAGGATCAGAACTCAGTTGTTAGGCGTAATGAGCACAAAAAAACTCTCTTTGCTTGTAAAATATCTTTATTGAGGTAATGATTTCAACATTTTTATTCATTTGCATTTTAGATTTAGTTGAGTTCTTAGTATATGTTGATTTTTTTTCTCCCAGTAAAATAATGAATAGTTTTAAAGTTCATTTTTCTTAAATTTAAACGTCTAGACTTACTTCAGCATTTCCTTATTTTTTATTTTGAAAATTCGGTAATCTATTGAGCTTAAGAGCTTTATTCTAAAACCATTTGAAGCATTTTAAATTTTTATCTTTAGCTTAATCGAACATCCGTAAAAAAGTTTGAAAAGAAATTTATTTCTATGCATTTGCAGGATGTTACCTATATATTGTAGCTCAAAAAGCTTTGCATTTCATCAAATTCTAAAAGTGGTTTCAAGACAAACCGCGATTTTGACAGATTTCTATGAGTCTGTGTTTTGTAAGGATATAAAATAGCATAAAAAAAGTCGTTGCGAGTTTGTTTTCGGTTAGCCTATTCAATTTCTTACGCTTTTAACAAAAAAAAAAAAAACATTCATACATTATTAGTTCCACAGAAGAGGTTTCGGATGATAATCTCAAATGGAACGGCATAAATTAATTTTAGAATTTTTGAAACTGTAACAATTGTTTTTATCACACGAAACATTTTTCTAAGAAATACTTTTGAACCTTGTTGATAATCTCGAGCTCGAGATTTTATGAATTGTGAAGATATCAAATGATTACCAATTAATTAACAAAACAAATGTGATAAAAAAATTCTTAAATATCATTCCTCTTTTATTCTAATATATATCAAGAAAACTTAACTAAAAACTCGAAAAAAGTAACGAGGAAAGAAAACAATTGTATTAATTGGAAATGAAGAGTTAAACGGTTTTGTAGAATTTGTACTGCAAAACAAGTTGTTTTACAGATAAAAGACTTTGTAAATTAATTGTTTACTTGTAAAATATTTGAATGTTTAAACGAAGGAACATGGAAAAATAGTTAAATTTTTTTACAGAAATTAATTTGCAAAATTATTCTACCATCTATGACAGGAAACGAATTTCGCATATGAAAATCTGATTTCATTAAATTTTAGTGGATTTTTAAGGCAAACATATCTTATTTGAAAATTTTATCATTTTCAAAGATTTCTAGAAGGTAAAAAGTACGACGAATAAAAAATGAGTTCAATGATTAGTCGAATTCATTTTTTATTTCAGACGTATTAAAATTCGGAAATAAACGACATGAAATATCTTGTGGGAAAAAAGATTAGCGTAAAATATTGCTTGAGATCTCATTCGGCAACAATAATCCTATCTGAAGACAAATATTTGACATTCTCTTTAAAAAGAGCTATTCTTAATTTCCATATATCCTTTCTTAAAACACCTTACATCTCAGAGATAAATAGCAGGATAAGAAAAAAAAGAACTTCATAAGCCCAACTCAAAATAGGACGAAACCAAAAGCTCTGAAAAATGTCAGGATTAAGTCGAAAAACATTTCGCTCCATCTCTTCCATTGTCTTCTTATTACATCAATCACATTTTATACTTAACCAAACTCTTCGTTTCGGCTTAAAAGTAAAGTTTTCTCTCTTCTTAAAAGATACATTTTTATCTCCCACTACGGCCATCTCATCTCGTTTATCTCAAGTTGCATCTGTTTTCCTTTTCGGGGGAGCTTTTTATTTCTCCTTTAACTCCCGATTTATCGCGTTGTTAAGGTTTTGTTGTTGCTCTCAACTGTCAAAACTCGTTAAAAACAAGTCTTCTGTGATTTTGAGTCTGGGAAAAGGAAAGAGAAAGTTTCTTGATTAGATTTTTCAAGTGCATTTGAATTGAATTTCGATGTCAGTCGCCATTTTCTAGGATTCCACCAGGCTTTAAGTCCCCATAAAAGGGTTTTTTGAGGGATATGTTTTGATTTGTGGCATTTTAAGACAGAGGAGGGGTCTTTATACTCTTCCATCAGATGAGTGAGAGAGGAGAATTTAAATAAACAAAGTTTATTATATATCGTAGCTTATAATATTGTTTTTGTTTTAATTAAAGGGAAGAGGTCCGATTCTTTTGTGGTTAATGAGCTTTGACACATAGAGAAATATTTTGTATGAAAATTTCAAGATAACTTAAAAAGCGAGAAATAAATTTAAGGTGTATTTTCAGTACTCTATTGCATTTTATTTTACGAAGTATGTATTCTGACATTTTTGTGTTGAAGAATATACAATTTTATTGTTTTTCCACCATAAATGTTTTTTATTCTCATATAAAAGCATTTTGTGAAAGTAAATAAATGTTATTCTGCATTTTAGTATTTTACTACACTGAATTTTTCAGATGCAAAATTCTGAATTTTTTCTTTTAACATATTTACCTGTTCTATTCAAGAAAATAGAGATATTTTTATAAATTTTCGAATAATTATATAATTTTCATACTTCTATCTGGCAGAATAAAGATGTGCAGTTATTGTGTTTTGGTATTAATAGGAACAATTTAAACTTTTCTGAATATCCATGAAGGATATGTAGCTTTGCTTTCATATAAATTTCAATTAGCAAATAATTGCTTTATATTAAATAGATATACACAACTTAATTTTTCTGCAATAATAATAAATCGTTATGAATATTGAATTGATTTACCAGAAGGAATAAAATTTTATTTTAGAATGAAATAAGAAATAATAATCAATTTCATAAGAAAGGCTGTATAATATACTTTAAAATCTTTTCATTTATTTATTTATAGTTACTTGATATTTTTTCACATATCTACTGATCTCAAACTGCATAGTTGTTTACTGTGAAATATATTAATTTTTTCACATATCTACTGATCTCAAACTCAGAGTTGTTTACTGTGAAGTATATTATAAGTTGCCGATTTGTGATCACATTAGGTCAAAACATATATATTAAATAGTTTGCTTTCATTTCAAAGACTTCATTTGCACTGAGCGATATTTCTTCTAATTTCAAAAGTTTAAGTAAAAATAATAAGCATTTAATAACGCCACTGAAAACATTGCAGTGTGCTCTACACAACTCCATGTTGTTTACAGTTTTTTAACAATAGAAAAAATATAAAATGCACCAATACATAAGTTGTAAAACTTTTGTATTAACAAAATCGAGTTTTGATTGCTGAAACATTTCTATTTGGGGATTTTCTTTCCTAAATTAGTAACTACTTTGCAGTCGTTAATTAAAAATAAAAACTAATATTTTCTGTCTTTAA
The DNA here is from genome assembly GCA_013235015.1 of Araneus ventricosus. Taxonomy (NCBI): domain Eukaryota; kingdom Metazoa; phylum Arthropoda; class Arachnida; order Araneae; family Araneidae; genus Araneus; species Araneus ventricosus. The sequence goes on from BGPR01000447.1 coordinate 21,583, forward strand.
TTTAACCAAGAACAATTGTATAACCACGAAATGTCGTGTTATAATGATAAAGAAGAGTGAGAAAGATACTTTTTATACCTTTAAAAATTTGAACCACGGTTTTGTATTAAGTCTTTCATCCTTTTTTACGCATATAGAATAAAGTAGATTTATGAAATCTAACAAATGTTTTCTAATAATAAGAAACTCGTGTCATATGCAGAAATTTTTTTATGTCTTTTTTTGAAACTGAGATATTGAATTTATCATATTAGACATAAAAAAAAAAATCTGACACTATTTTTCTCAAGCAAAGCTCATATAATAAAGTTAAATATTAGAAATATAAAAATAATTACTAAAGTTTTTGAAATTCAATTTCCTGCTATTTAATATTCATTGCATTAATCAGACTGAAGCTCTGTATAATAATTAATCTCAAACTGATCTTTATATAAAAAAATAGCTCTGAAAACTTTATTTTTTTCTTGGTCAACATTTCATTACTTAGAAGTCTTAGTTTCTAGACTAAACTTTATCTTAAATTTACTATTGGGTAATTTAACAATAGTTGTGAGTAATTATAATCCCTTATTTTCCTATTACTCAGTAGTGACATAACTGCTAAAATAGTAAAACATGAAACTTAAATAATAAAAAAATAATAATTTAATAAATAATAATTTCCTTATTTTTAAAACTATATATCCTGTTTAAGATCTAGACATAAAAATATTCTTATTAAATTATTTAATTTTTTAATTTAGCTGATTCAATCGTGACATGACTACTAGTAATTACATTCATATATCAACAGAGCAACTTCATTCAACTAGTATAAATTATAATGAATGCATTAAGAGATAATTAGTGTATTAATTAAGGATTTCCTTTATAAGGCAAAATGCACTCGACGCTGAAACAAAACAAAAGTTTTCTAGATATATGCATAATTATTTCAAAAAGTAATTTTTTGATCTGCTTTTCTGTAGACGAATAAGTTAAGATGGGAAAGAAAATTAATTTATTAAGCTGTTTTCATTATTTCTTAATCTGAGTAGATATTTTTTATTGAACATTGATATAAACTAATTTAAACTGTAAATTGTTAAGATAAATACGAAACTGATATGAATAGGTACAGTTACAATGCAGTTATAATGTAATTATAATAATGCAGTTATAATGTGCATGAAATTGTAGCATTTCCAATTTCGTTAGGAAGTGAGTTAAACCAAGACATTTCCAGAAATTAATTAATTATTTTATACTTTTAAGTTTTTTAATTTAGTATTTATTATTGTGTAGATTATGGAATATTGAAATAATTTTTTAAAAAATTCCCTACAAGGTGGCTTAAACTGCATATTATAAACATATAATTAAATTAATCAGTTCACTGGTAATTAAATTGTGAAAATAATAAAATAGTATATATTGTCATAGAGAATGCATAAGTGTAAAAAATTTCAAACTTAAGCACATCAGTACAAATTTCCAACTTTACAAACATGAAGCAAGTCAAGTTAAATAAAAGTGTTTTTACAAAATAAATATAGGGACACGCAATGATTGAAATATTTCAAAAACAAGCGCATTCTAGCATATTAATTCTGTCTGAAATCACAGACTCTGTTTTTCACTTTAGGTTCTCAGACTCAACAAATGCTTTACGTCTTCAATTTCACCTTGTATAAATTAAACATCTCAAAAAAGTTCATAAGACTTTATTTACAGAAACTTGATTTTTTTTAAAAATTCAAGGACACTTAATCCAACCGAAATATCTTATTTTTTAACGCTAGCTGTATTTATCTCCAGCTGTTATGTTGTCTTACTATTGAAAGTGCGAATTTTACTCAATTTATATAAATTATGATTATAAAATATGCAATGTATATTCATTATATTGAGATTCTAAAGTTGTGGATTGCAAATACTTCTGATACATTTAGTTGAAATGATTAACATGCATTTCACATTTTAGGTTTACGTAATGTTTATATTTTTTGCATAAAAAAAGAGCTTTTTCATGTATTCCGAAATAGCTAAATTGGTTGCAAAAAATAAAAAATAGTTCTCCCGATAATGATAATTTTTTTATTTTGCCGTTTATTATTTATTTTTTGATACGTTTTCACAAACTATTTAACACTCTTGTAACAATATTGATTATGTTTTCACAATTAATTTGGAAGCGAAACTTTTTTAAACAGTTAATTTTGAAAAATTATTTCAATTTAAAGGAAAACAGAATTTATTTCACCAAGAGAAAACCATTTTCATATCAGATATTGTTTCCACAAATTGATATCTTGATTTTTTTAACGACGAATTTGAAATTTCTGTATTTGGATTATTTTACTATGTATAAATGAGTTATTTTATGAAATAAATTAAGAAAAGAAAATAATTAAAATAAATTTTACTTTATTTATCGATAAAAATTTCAAAATGTTTTTATGTTGAACAAATTTTAAGATGACATGCAAAGATGAAATCGGAGCGAAGGGTAATCAATATCAAAATATGTTCGCAATTAATGCTATAAATTGTCGTAAATATAAGGAAAAACGGCGGTGTGGTTTTTAAGAATGTTTTACATAAAAAGTTCCTAATAAGAGTGTACGAAAAGATAAGCTTTCTACTGATATTATTTCCGCTAAAATTTGCATGACTAAATTGTATACAATAGCTATTGATATTAAATTTCTAAATCTAGAAACAAAAGTTAGGATCTTACCATTTGGCCATAAGTTTTCTCGTTGTTTTCCTCTCTATATTGGAGCAGAACGCATTAGTATAATCTTAATCGTTGGTTTGTAGCATTTTATTTTCCTTTCCGTTCACAATTGCATTTATGAAATAGATAACATGTGCTGCTGCCATCTATTAGCAAATTATTGAACTACGTTTATATTTTAAACGGATGCGTACAGGATTACCATTTGGCATTTCTTATAAACAGGATTAATCTCAATTATTTTCTACTGATCAAAAAAGTATCCAATCAGGGGCGGCGAGGGGTTGTAGTCGCCCCCCTGCTTTTTGCTGGGAAAATTAAGTTTTTATGTCATTTTAACTGTCTAAAACTAAGAATTATTTGAAAGCAATAGTGCCTTGGAAAATTAGTTAAGTTGATAGGTAAATTTTAAAATTTTGTTGTCTATCCCTACACTCCCGGGTACTTTTAGATGTCTACAAATTTTTTGTCCCCCCCTAACCTACTTTTTAAACCCAATCACAGCCACTGTATGCAATTGTTGCTAATATTCTTAGCATTTTCATATTTCTTGCTTCCGATACATGAAGGTTGTTAAATAAACTTTAATTTGCAGAAACAAATTTTAAAAATACATTGATTTATTTTTTCAGTAGTCAATGTATATAAGAGTAAAATTCTTCTTTGTAGTAGTATCAATACACAATGGCAAAATTCATGTAAGCATTTCAGATGCTTACATAAATTATTAGAAAAATGCTCACTCATTCATTGATTAAGAAAAAGAACACAAGTATTTCTCCAAAGTTCGAAGTCTCTGCATGTGTTTAAAATACTTTTTACGTTTATTTTGATTTTAAAATGAAACTCATATGCATTTTTAATTGATCGAAGTACAATTGACTGAAATATTTATAACTGAAATTTTTTTATCTGAAATTCTTTGTTTTCTTTGTTCCTACCATATTTCTTCAATTCCTTTTTAATCCTTAAGTATAATTACAGATTTTTAATTTTTTTAGGAAATAGTTCAAATAGCAAAACTATTTAGAAAAACAATTTGGTTGTTGTTGTTCAAAGAAACTCGGAAGTGACCACAAACGAAAATGCTTCTTTTCAATTCAACTTGCAATTACATATCGCTATTGATCAATTAAAAAGTTAGCGTTAATCAATATAAAAATATTGTTCATTTAAATCAAAATCATTATAGACCTTTCTTTAAATTCTTAATCTTATATGTAATATTGTAATAAACCATAAATACGAATTTCATTGAATTGCACACAAAATTTTCGTTTATACACTCAGATTCCATTTCAAATATAAATGCAGTTTCCTATATAACATTATCAAACTAACTGCAAATGATGAATTCCTTATTCTATATTTTTTTTTATCAGACCCACTTTTGACAAATGAACTCCAATGTCCATTTTTTCTTTTATTTTCATGTTTAAATTTATCATCTTTAAAGTTCAATAGGCATACCTAATTTCATAAAAGATGCATTGATAGAAAAGGCAGATACACGATAGTAGGCATTCCTAAAGTGTGGACCGGAAGTTCCTTGGAAAGTCTCGACTTCCTTACAGACGCTCCTCCAGAAAAAGGTAAATAAAATTATGAAAAATTCTCAGAATTTTATTCACCTTCTTAATTTAATTTCATAGGTCAAACAATTTTTGAAGAATACGTATCGCATCTTATCACCTGTTTTGAGGAATACTTTCAAAATGATAATATAAATGAATTTGAATGGATTCAAGAGCCATTATAATGCCAAAACTCCATCTAGATTTACTGCTGCCGAAGAAAAAAATCTGATTTCTTATACCAATTCATTAAAAATTAAATTAGGCTGGAACAAAGGGTGGAATTAACCGAGTTTCGGTTGTCATTCAGAGATGAATATCAACTCTGAATTATAAAAGCTCAGAGAATTTTTATTCCATTTGCTACTTCTTATTTGTACGAAGATGGATTTTATGCAGTTGCTGTCATCAAATCAAAGCATCGGGTAAAGATCAATGTGGAAAAAGGAAATAGTCACGATGAATCCAGTTAATTGCACTATTTGGGAAAATATGCAGTTATCATCAGACTAAGTCATCCCACTGCTTATTATGTTTATTAAAATTTGTTCAATAACTTTTTATGTGACCTAAATGTGTTTAATTTAGTTTTATCTATCCCGTTAAAAATTACTGATGATTTTGGAAAAGTTACGTGTTTGACTTTTACACAGAGCGCCTTAGAATAAAGCTGGATTCAGCAAGAGAGCCGAGAATTCTTAAAGTTTGGAAACCATGGACATCATAGAAAATGCGGTTGATTAAGTGTAAGAATGTGAAATCCGGCACTTGAATATATAATGACAGTTTAGCTCTCTCTCTCTGAAAATTGGCGATTCTTATGGTAGAAGACTTTGGTTTTAAGTTTTTAATTTTGAAAAAAAGAAGGAAATCCTTTTCAAAATATTGATGAAATTTATTGAAAATGTCCAACACATTGTGACTACTTGAAAAAGAACTCAATCCGATCAGGGTAAACCATAAGTAAAAATTCTTATTATTTCAAATATTTATTAAAATATACTTCTTATCAACATGTATAAAATCCTATAGGCAACTGAGAATAGGTTTCGAGAATTGAGGGGGAGGGGGAGTGAACGATCATTTTTCTGGAAGAATTTTAAATTCTCCTGCTATAAAACTCTTTAAAAAGGAATTGTTGAATTAAAATAATGTAACGCGTAAATTCATGGAATACTTTTGAGTCGCAAAAATTCAAAAAGGCTTGTTGTAAGAAAATGAAAGTCTTTTTTATAATCCAGGTCTTATTGTTAGGACTGAAAGCAACTGAAGATTATCAGAAGCAACATATTATACAGGAAGGGACCCATTTCAAAACTTAATTTTGAAAATCTAATATTACAATTGAACTTTTTTCAATGAGAAAGCAAATTAAAACGCTTTTTCAGATAGGTGGCGTACCATTACGGAGGTCAAAAATTTGCTACAGCTAGGGATTTCCAAATGCAATTGTTACCGATCAGCAGAAGCCGATGTTAGTTCTTTTTTCTTATTTCCTCTTTCAGTTTTTTTGCATATCTCAAAAACTATTCATTTTTGAATTACAATTTTAACAAATTAAAGAGCGTAAAATTCCCTACAAATACATACTTTTATTTTTCTTCTGGCTTTAATAGTTTCGCAGATAATGGCTCTCAAAATGGGAGATTTTCAATAATTTACGACCACCTAGACCATCGTAACGGCGAATCACCTATCCGAAAAAAAAACTTTTTAAAATGCACTCTCATTTACTAAAAAAAAACTGTTAGTTCTAACATTATTAGTTTTTTTAATATTTTTTTGTTTTTGTTCATTTTTGAAATGGGTCCAATAATTTATGACCACCCTGCATGTATCGTATATAAATTATATATTCACCTTTACGAATATGTGTGTTTGTAATCATTTGACATTTTACTCATTTTTGTAAATAAATTCATTTTAACGCCATTTCATTTTTAATTATGTAAAGAACTCCATTTTTTTCGGAGATTCCCCGGTTCCACAGTATTTACAGTTCGTAGGCGTTGCAAACCGCCCTTTTCTGCTTAACGTCGCCGGCTCACACACAGAACTTGCGCTTTGCGTTTCTCTCTTCTTTAATCATGTCTCGGTTGGTTCTAAAGTATCTTCAAATTACCTAAAATGAAAGGAAGCATATCATTTAAAGATGATTAGGTGAAATAAACTGTTCTTCCGTTACCAACGACTCCCGTCTTATATTTTAAATTGCATCGACACCTCGCCTAACAGAATAATGTTTCATATATATGTAATATTTTAATTTCTTAACTTGCTGTAATTATTTTAAACGATACCTCATTTTTAATTACTTCCACTTCTAGTCACGGGTCTTTCGGGGAAATCTCCTTCTTCCACTATATAACCTTTCTGCGCATTCTTAGCTGCCCTTCTTTTTTACTCCGACTTGAACTGCCAAGCGACACACGGCCGGTGTTGTTCGTCAGTATGATCATGGCGGGGACTCGTAAAAATGATCCATGATAAAATCATTTAAACATCTTTATGGTACTTCAATAAAGAAGAGATTCCGTTAATCGTCTGTGAAAAATCCTTGCAATGCCTCTACAAACACCCAAAATTTGAAGAACTTCTCATATACATATTCGTGAAAATGAAAGAACATTCATATAACTATAAATTAACAAAGGAAAAAGATTGAAATTTTTTTTATTCATAGCATTCTACTTAATCTCCGGTATTTTTCAGTAATGATCGATAAATTTAAAAGGTGTCCCCTCATATACGTTCTCAGAATGAGAATTCTTGTTATTTCCTTCGTTCTTTATTGAAGAAAATCGTGTATGTATTTTGGCTGAATTTCTGCTTCCATTAACCATTTCGGTAAAAAATTATATTCATATTTACAGTTTTGATGCAAATGCCGTATACTAAGTTTCATTTATATAGCCTGTAGTTCTCAGTCTTTTTCTATTGTTGGTGCCCTTGCTGAATCCAGATTTTTCGAAGGTGCTCTTTGTTAAACTCCGAAAAGTTCTTTTTGCAAAATAGTCAAAAACTTTTATTAAGTTAGGTAAAACACATTTAGGTCACACTGAAATTTATTGAAAATATTGAATAAATATAATAATCAATCGAAGGCATGAACTTCTTGGTCACCATGCCTTTTCTCAAAAAGTTGAATTAAATTTGCCTCAAAGGAAAATAATCATTTCTACACTGATTTTCGTGCGTCGCTTTCACTTGAAGGTAGCAACTGCCCAAAACCCAGCTTTGCACAAATAAAGAGTAGATGATAGAATTAAAACTCTTAAGACTTTTTGCACTTAGTAAAAGATGAATTATCTACTCCTGACATACAAAACTCTGTTGATTCCGCCTCACTAAATTTTGTTTTTAAAGAATTTTAACAAGAAAACTCAGGTTCTTTTATTTTGTAGATTAAATCCAAATGGAGTTTCAGCATTATAATGGATCTTGCATCTACGTAAATTCACCGATATTTTGAAAGTATTTCCCAAATCTGATAAGCTATTGCAAATATACATTAAAGATGTCATGACTTATGGAATTAAATTAAAAATTAAAATGAAAAAATTTATATTGTCTGCCACAGCCCACGAGGAAGTCGAGAGTCAGTAAATTTAGGTGATAAAATTATTTGGTGTCATTTAAAAATCCCCAGAATTTCACTAAAATATATATGTTTAAAAAACTAAAATTTCCTTAAAATTTTCCTCATATACGCACTTTAGGAAATTTCCTTTTGTTTATCATTAATAACTTCATTTGTCCATTTTATTTAAATATCTAAACTTTTATTTTGGATTTCGAAAATTTTTCATCCATAGATGAAGTTACGAAATTTTTTTGAAGCCGAAAAGTGATACCGAGTAGAGAGAACTTCAAAAACTCGACTTTCACTTATAATTTTTTTAAAGAACGAAGTTCATTCCATCTGGAAAATATTACGTATTACGTTCATAAAATGCATACCTAATGAACCATTTCCACATTTTGTATTGCGTACGCTGAAAACATTGCTACTTCCATGCACTTTAAATTCAAGAGTACCTGGTGCTGCCATCTAGTAACATTTTTGTGATATTAGACGTTGTAATGATATGACAGGGGGAAAAATTTTACCAAATTTGAAGTAGTTTGTGATAATAATAATGCAAATATATATTTTTTCTGTTATTTTCAGTTGTAAAAAAAATTATGATACATATAATCAACTGCATTATAAAAATATAATTTTCAGAAGATTTATAGTATTTTCTTATTCTCATTTTGAAATAAAAAAATTTAAAATCTCCCTTTATTAGCAAAAATGCGAAGAGTATTTTTTTAATATTTATTATTTTCTACTTTTGAATCTTTAATACATTTGATAATAAATTGCAAATTTTTTTTTCTTTTTTCACTTTGAGCAGCAGAAGGTGCCTCTAGCATTGAATTATAGTTAATATGATTTATCAATTGATCGCTCAATTTAAGCATGAAAATTTTCAAATATTTCACTGAATTCAGGAACACAACTGCATAGAATTTCAGAACTAAAGCACATCAAGGAGTAAAGATTCGATTACAAAATTCAATCTTCACAAACACAAATATACAAATAATTCTTAAGATATATAAAGGTACAATAACATAGGAAGAGATTATCTAATGAAAGGAATTGTGAAATAATCAGACAAATTCTGAAGCGCAGCATAAGTAAAAAAAATATTAGAATATGCTTGAAATAGCTACTGCATGATATTCCTCTACAACTCTTTCAAGACTTTTTAATATTACTTCTTTGTTCACGAAATAAGAAAAAGTGATTAATAATGCCTTATAGTAATTTCCGTCACATAATGAATTTGCGAAAGAGGGTTTCATACATTGTATTTTACGATTATATATAAAATTTTAACCTTTGCAGTCGTATGTCTGCTCTCAACCACGGCAGAAAAGAACCATACTGATTTTTTATTATACTAAGTCGACAAGCTTCGGAGGTACATAAAATTCGAAATAAGATTTTACAAATTGCGCTTAAGTGTAAGTACGCCTTTTTGCTTCTTAAAATATTTTTTTAAATAATGCTCCAAAATGGCAAAAAGAAAGTTTCCGAAAAAATTGTACCGTAAAATTGAAAGTTGCATATTGAGGGCGGAGGACGCTAGACTTTTGACATGTTCTCGGAAACTAGGCTTCATATTAGAGACTGCTTTGAACGATACACACGTTGTAGAACTGTAAAAATATAATTTTTACATAAAATTAAAACATTGAGTTGCATTTATCTAAAGTGTAAAAATGAACCAATAAATTTTGCGTTCCTTCATAATCTTGCATATTATGTATTACTGTCCATTCAACGAAATTTTATTCCGAATAGCATGCCACCCATGTATAAACTTAATACGACCTCAAAGGGATAAAAACAAGGGTTTATTAATGCGCTAATAACAATTAGAAATCAATATCAAGAATCTCAACATCAAAAGTATTAGATACTGGCAGAAATACATCATTAAAAGCAATTTGCATCGAGTAATTTAATTTCCATTGAATGTTTCGGAATTTTCTTTTTCATTTTGGCTTAATTTTTTATTATTGAATTCAGCACCTCACGATTTTATGAATTTGCTTCAACGGCCATATTCGATAAAAATTCCCACCTTCTAATACACTAACAAACTTGACTAAACACTAAACTTTCTTTTTAAAACTTATTTTTATTATTTTCTACTGTTTAGTCTAATATAGTTCCTAGCTCATTATAAATATTAGGGATTCATAAAATCGATTTTTTTTTCAGACACACTACAAGATGACACCACTAGTATGGAATCAAAATTTAATCAATTAACTGATAAGATTCTGGAAATATTAAAATATTGTATTTTCATCAAAACACGATTGTGTAAAATATCGGAACTCTAGAACATCTCCAAGTAAGTGAAAAATCAATTACAAAATTCTATCTTTACAAACAGGTTTAAACAAAGCCGTATAATTTTATTGAATTGGCGACTTCCTTCCTTGCTATTTTAATTCCCGATTTTCTGAGAAGTCGTATCCAAAATGATGAAGCCTTTCACAGAATAAACTGATAAATATTATAAAATCTAGGAATTCTTTGCTTATACAATTATGAATCTGTAAAACTTGCTTCAATGCAGATATCAAATTCTAGCCGTGAAAGTGTCTTGCGATTTTCATTTAACAATTATTCTTCTCATATTTGCTACGTTAACACTATGGAAGCGGGAAACGTAAAAATACGTTCTTCTTGAATTACCGAACATCGAAATTTTAATTCAAGTATATGACTTGCGTACAAATTTGGCATGTAAATAGATGTCTGCAGCAATACGTTCACATTTTCTTTTATGGCATTATACATTGTGTATAGTAAGCTCAATTACGGTTTGTCTTTTTATTCGAGCTTTCATTCAATTCGTATTCCGCACACAATGTGTTTTAATACCTACATTTCGCTTGCCTGATAAGTTTCGAATATAAATTTTTCATATCACCCCATCAAGCCGATGTTAGCCGTTTTTACTTGCGTAATTCAACAACTGTCAAAAGGATATAAACTTAGGAACATTAGAAATGAATACTTCTACTGTATAATTCGAAATGAATAAGCAAGTAGTTTCTAGATCTATTCAATTGAAATATCTTCCACTAGCGAGTTAACGCATCAACTTTCTTTATTGACAATGTAACATGTCAGTATTGCAACCAATATGAACAACTCGAAAAATGAAGTTTTGAAGTAAGCGGGTTAAAAGATTTTCATTGGTCGATTGAATGCAGGAATCGATCGCCCCATTGATGGATTAAGAATTGAGCATTACTAAAAGGATTCGTAGGCATTCTGATAAGCCACAAAAGAGGACGATTTTACAATTTAGAAGAGACAATTAAAAACAATTAAAATACGAAATGTATTTACATTACTTTATTTGCAAGTTTGCAATACAGAAACTGAAACATGATATACAAGATCTTTACAGAAACATAGGTAACGTATGCATGCAACTGAAATAAGGATTCAATACAGGTAGTAAAGTATATTCACTTTTGATATTTTAATAATCTTAAATAAGAATTCAAACAGTTGTCAAAGGAAAGCATTCACATAAGATACGACACTGTGCGCTGAATTCTACATGCGCATTAATACACGGATTCTACATATACAACTTAAAAGAAATCGCATCTATAGCACATTACGCATCGTAAAATGGTAGTTCTAACTTGAAACATATTCCAAAGAAAAAGCTTTCAAAATCTCGATAAAAATAGAATAAGATAATTTAGGTTAATTTATATAGTTATTTCGTAAAAAAATTTATGGTTTATTCAATATGTTTTATAAAAGAGACTAGTCATGCGAAATCCTTAGGATTTCTGAATCATTAATTGAAAAAAGACTTTAATGAAAATTAATCTGCACTTGCTCAAATTCCGTTCATCGCATCCATTCAGCATTTTATAGAATAGAAATAACGATATTATTTGTAAAAGTTACCCGTGTATAATAATGTTAACTCATGCTATTTGTATCATTTTCTCTTAAAGCATATTGGTCACCATGATGATCAGGCATGATGATCAAATAAATGCTTTCTAAAAGATTCATAGGATTCTTGATTGGCCGGCCGCACCAATCAGTCGTCCTAGAAGAAAGTGGAGGAGTCTTATATAATCCTTTTATTTACATTAGTAAATTCTCTTCTGAAGTTCCTATTTACATTAATAATTATTTAATTTATTGAAAATAAGATGAAGTTAAAATACTTCGGACTCGAGATTTTCAAAATTTATTGCTTTAGTATTTTAATTTAAAATATTTTTAAAGTATTTGTTAAATGGATGCAATAAACGGGTATTGATTTATTATCGTATTTGCATAGATTTTAAAAGCATTTTACATAGACCATATAAAAATATTTCAGAACTATTATGCATAAGTACCATATCTTTAAACTTCGAGTCTAGAACAATAAAAACTAGACACTTTCAACCGTTTGAGATGTGAAAAATACATTGAAGAGCATTTTTTATCACAAAGTTATTTCAAAATAATTACATTCACAATATAAAAACACTCAAATTTGAAAGTTTATGACTTTAAACAATAATCCCAAGAGTATCCCGCGATTTGCGCGGGTTGGTAGCAAGTCTATTTTTTGCTGCGATTTTCACAAGCTAATGCATTCACTTAGCAATATGATCCAACGCTATAAAAGTACTTAGAGTTTTTGCATATAAATAACTCGTTTGGCTCGATATTATTTAACACGTTTGCAAATGATGCAACTAAATAGTGATTTTTAAAAAAATGAGTCGGAGGGTTAATCATTTTTGATCAGGTTGGTTGGTTGTGTTGCGTTTTCTGGCACAAGAGCCATATTTGACTATACTGCACCAAACACATGGTACATAGATGTTACCAAGTTAATAATAGAAATTCCATTTTTGATCAGAGCACAATGCTCAGTTTCTTGTACGTCAATACACAATTTTCAAAGTTCAGAAAATATTAGCAACGCACATTGCTAAATTAATTTATCAAAATCTTTTCAGCATCGCATGGATTTACATTGAAACGAATTATTGGACTAGTCTCGCATATTCGGTGCAGAGATCATATCTTTAACATGAACTTGATTATTCAAACACTGTCAACACCACATTTCATTATTTCGGAACTTGTACTTTAAACTTGGAACTCTATAAACCAATTAATGAAAAAAAACTTGAAGTTTGTCTTTAAACGTACAAGCAATTCTAAGCCTAAATGCGAATGTCAAGATCATTGCACGTATTTTATAATAAGAAAAATGTATAAAAACAATAGGATGAACCACTTATATGTAAATATGTGAATTTTTTGACTGCAGGAATCCGTCATTCATAAAATGAAGTTCCACAAATGAACAAGATTAGAGATTGCAGACCTTAGTTTCCACTTTGTGTTGAAAGAAACTACGTGAGAAGACAATTTTCTTCTTAAAAAATGCAGATAAGTGAAGACATTAAATAAGAAATGCAGCCCATGAAATCAAACTAAAGGTATGACGGTAATTTTTAAAGAAATGTTTTAGACTTAAGTTGTGGCAATCAACTACTTAAAATCACCAGAACAAATGAATAGAAAGATTCATTCCTAAATGGCAACGGATGACGAAAGAGGGCACAGCGAAAATAAATTATTTCGTTTTATGTGCCATAGTAACTACAATTCTGTAGGTGTAATTGCAATTCCTATTGCTGTTTGTTCAATTAGAATTATGGGCAAGAGTAAAATTTTGTATGCAGAAGATCTGTTTGCCAATTTCTAGAGTCTATAATGATACAGATTATGGTTACGGGCGGGAATTTAAGCGATTTTACAATGTATTTTACCCATCTGCAGGTAATAAAGATTTCGATACTTCTGGTAATGTAAACCTAAATTACAGGCAAAATTTGGCACTATCAAATTTAGAGAGAATGAAAATCCGTTTCAAACACTGTTTAATCCCAGAGCAAAATTCTCTTCCAGATCTACAAATTACGCTTCAAGGAGGTGAATATGCAACTCGATATTCATAATGGAAGTGCGAAATGCACGTTTTGAATTCCACGTAACCCCTACATGAAAAAGTGCTATACAAAAAACGCTTCATTTAACGGTCTCGAGTTTGTTGTACAAAGCTGATTTTTTAAAAATAGAATTTTGCATTATATGTCGCAAAAATACAAAACAATGTCAATATTCACTAACATTGGTCCTTGAAATACGAACAACAAACGTTTTAAATATATACCGATTTTCAAATATATAATGCATTCTAATGTATAGCCAGTCTTTCACTAGATATCATCTGTTAAATAGATATTCTTTAAAAAGGATGTTTTATAAAAACAGCCAATTATTAAATATGGATGCCTATATCTTCATATTTAAGTACATATTACACAAGATACACAATATTCATTGAAGTCGTATTCCAAATTTACATAGAATATTACCCGAACACCTGAGAAGCATTGTAATAGTAATTATTTAACACAGCATAATGTAATTATTAATGTTTCTGGTGTTCAAGTGAAAAAGATGATAAAGGAATTTCAGTAAGAAAGACCATATACTCCATCTCATTTCCACTCTGTAGTAGATATTTGCGCGTTGATACTTTAATGATGCGTCTTGAACTCGAGAAGTTTTACCAATTGTCGATCTGCTGGCCTCCTTAGTCTAATTTACTTGTAAAGTTTTGGAATGCCTTGAAATACCTGACGATGGTTTGAAATCTATTCTGTCATGATCAGAAGATTTACTTCAGTGTAAGCATCATGCCCCTTCAAGCGAAATCTGAAAAAGATTAAAAAAAAAGATGATATACAAATCCTAAAAGAAAAGTGCTACTAAAGTGAAAAGTATAGACGATATAATACTGCTTATATGTAGTAATTCAAGGATCTAAATACCGAATTAGTTGGCTATTCCATAATCAATGGAACTGAATGTAAATAATCCTTTTAATTAGGAAATTTTCTTTTCAGAAAGCACAACGAAAACGCCGTTGTCTTTTAGAAGATTTAAATATAGTGTAAAATTTATCTAAACATCACTAAAATTTCTAATAATTCTCAGGAAGCCTTTACGACTCTTACGCACATTTGTACCTTTAATAAAGTCATAGATGGAATCGATGAATACCCTACTAAATAAAGATGAATAAATTATCTAAATATCAATAAAAAATGATTTTCACATGTAATGTCGTTTTGGCATTTTTAGTGTAATTCAGACACTTACCGTGCTCGTGATGGGCTAGTTCTGTACCATCATTAAAAATATTTCCTGCTCATCTAATCCAGCATAGTTGGTGTCGATAGAACATGTGCGAGAATACTGACGGAGAACATTCCATTATCCAAAAAATGGCATCAATATGAGTCAGAAGTGGCGAAAAAGATTAATACCTAATAAAAGAAAGCATATGTGTAAATATATCAATTGGTCATGTAATATCGTTTCTTAACGGGATTTCCGTAATACAAATATCATGACTCAAGAGCTTACCGAGTATATTTTGAGACACCTCAGAAGACGCTTCTAGACCATTCAGCATAGCTGGTGTCAATCTAATTTGTATCCGAGAAGGCAGTCATCTTATAGGTAGAGAGTGACGTCAAGCCGTTATTCAAGAAAACGGCATCATTAAGGATAAACTCTCTGCAGCGTCCTGCTCAATTAGCACCAGCTGGAGAAAAGGTCACATCATTCATGATTTCCGTGACATTACATTCCATTTACAATAGCGGAAACATGATTCTTCCCTATTCATTTAAAAGCCCTTGATTACAATACTCGGAAAAGTCAACTTCCAAAGCAGCACGCTTAAAGAAAATAGAACTAGAATCCCATAAGTAGGACTGAATTCTTACGTATTCCAAAATTCTAGAAGGGTGGAACGTTGTAGCCATATCAGAAATAGTGAACTCAAAGGTTCAAAATGACACCAGAAATGGAAATCCAATTTTCCAGAAGTTAATGGTAAAATGCGCTAGATCCCCAACGTTGTTCAATACTTAAGTATCCAAGTTAATCAAATTTTCCTAATGAATCCAATTAATTCACTTAGAGCTACAGAATCTTCAAGAGTCCCTCAATTCTGCTTAATATCTCGGCTGTGCCTTCTATTAATTTGCAGCTCAAGGAAAGACTCAATACAGCCTATAAAGACATTTTCTTCTGTAAAATTCCTCGGCTAAGATAATGTTTCTTGTATAATCCATACTGAAGGCAAGATTTGTTATATTTTCACTAAGTGGTCACTTTTTAATAGTAAAAACTGAAATAATAGTCATCCTCAGATACTTTCTCATAATATAATTTTCTGTCTAGCGTTAATAGAAAAGCAACTTAGAATCAATCTAGGAACGGCAACAGTTCCTTGACACAATGAATATCGCCTGCATTCATTCATACATGAAATGTTTTTCAAAACGGATGCAACTCCATTTATGCATACCAAAGGAACTTTAATTTCGCTCCAGAAGATGGCAGATTAGATTTTTCTTCATATTCAGTGGCAAACGAATTAAGTTAGATTACATCTGGTTCGTAGGAAAAACTTTAAGCTATCAGATTTCTGATAAAACAATACAACAGAAGATAGCCAGATAAGTACAGCCAGCTTGCTTCTTCCAAGAGAAAGCCAAAGTCCATGTGTCCAACCCTATTCCTGAAGCTGGTTATAAGTTCACATCGATTCTTATTGTTCACTGATAGAGGAAGTTGCAGAAAAACATATCTATGGTTCTCGCCTCTATCACATAGAAGAACAACAAGCAAGTCCACATAACTCTGGTATACTCAACGCTCAGATGTTATTTTCTATGAAATATTAGGAAATTATGAATACTTCTTCCGTACTCATTCAGAATACTATAGGATAAGATTAAAATGCATCGTAGAATAGTTCGAAGCATCTTAAACGAAGGAATCGAGTTCACTGTCGGAAATGAATTGACAAGCAGAAGAGAGCGCTTGTAATAAGAAGCGAGATCCTCCGCAGTTGAAAAAAAAAACGTTAAATGTCTAATACCGTCTCCAGTTCGTTTCAATGGATTGATTTTCTAAAACGAATATCAATTGCCTTAGAAACTGCAGTTCAATAATATTGGTTCCAATAGATGTAGCTGTCAGTTTTATGTTAGTTTAGCGATTCACAGATTATTCATACTAGTTTTATCCAAATCGTTTCATTTAAATTCAGTGTAATGTTTTCTCGCTATCTTTTTTACGAATCTTGAATTCTCCGTCTAATGCATTTATATTTCCAGAAGCTTCGTCCTAGCTGTACTTTCGCCGAGATCTTCCGTTGATTCAAACGCCATCGAAATTCGTTGCATTCTATTCAGAATTCTGCTTACCAGTTGTGATATGAAAAATGGCTAATTATATAAATTATAAACTCCCGAGGTGCGGGAGTTGATTCTCCGAGCAGGATGAGCCACTTTATATAATGGTAATTGTATGCATCGTGCATCTGTTTGTTATATGGTCGACTGATATTTGAGGTTGGGTCAAGCCAGAATTTTTATGGAATGCTAGATAACTCATTTGCTCGTACAAGGGGATGGTAAATACATGAAAAGTTGGAACACCAAGGACTGCTAAAATTTGAATATAGCTCTATGTTTACAGAAATAGAATGGATTAAGAGTGAAATGCTTCAGACTATTTTTGGAAGAATTATCGAGATAAACTATGTATTATGGAAAAAAACTTGAAATTTTAGACGTTGCGAATCTAGGCGCGGGAGTCGATTCGAAATATCTTAAACGAAGGAATCGAGTTAGCTCTCAGAAGTGAATTGCCAAGTAGAAGAGTGCCCCTAAAATAAGTGAGATCCTCCGCAGAAGAAAATTGAAGAAAAAGTTCGAATGCCTGATGAAATCTCTAAACCAAATCACTATAATGGATTTTATATAATGAATTTTAATTAACTCAACTGCAGTTCGATAATGCTATTCTTGGTTTTTAACATGTTAAGTCCACGACTCACGTCAGAGATTCGAACCATCTACTTGGATTATCCCTTCTCTGCCATCTCTCAACTACAGTAGAGAAGGGGGGTCATCGAATTAGAACAGTGTCAGTCACCGGTGACTAACATTGCACTTAACGTGTCAATCGACATCGCTGCCAATTTTTGAAAATTTAGTGATTTCTTCGTTTACATTCATTAACAAAATATTCATACTAGTTTCGACTAAAACGTTTAATTTAAGTACAGAATGATTTCATCTCGCGATATTTCTAAAGCATCTCGAATCCTCCATCCAATGCGTTTAAAATTCCAGAAACTTCTTCCTAGAGGTAGGATACGCTTTTGCAGAGTTCTTCAGTTCATTCAAACGTAATCGGATTTTGGTGCATGCATTCTATTCAAACTTCTGATTACGAGTTGCGATACGACAAATTCCCGATTGTATAATGCAAATTATTTCTGAACTCTCAAGATGCGGGTTGATTCTCCGAGCAGGTTGGGCTACTTTAATAGCGATTGTTTACATAACATAAACGACATTTATTAGTTATATGGCTGACGGCTATCTTAGGTTGGACTAAGCCCGACTTTCTATGGAATGCAAGAACTTAATTACTCCTACACGGGGATAAAGAATATATTGAAAGCTGGGACAGCGAGGCCTAAAATCTTGCATTAGAGATTGGGGAATAAAATTCCACGATTAGTGAAGAAAAAGGATCAACAGTGCGAGATACTTTATCTTTCAAAAATGCTCTAATCAAGATAAAATGTGCATAGAAAAGAAATTACTATTATTTATTACTACTATATTATTTATTAAAGAAATTAAATAAGTAATAAAAAGCTATCTTTCAACGGTTACAGCAGTTTTGAAGTGAAATGAAGATGATTAATTCCTATATTTTTTCCGAAAAATTAATTTCGCAACTTCTACACATCACAATACTGTTAAGGAAAGTGCCAGGTGTCAAATTATTCAAAACATCAAAAACTTATTACAGTTGCTCTCATTAGAGCTGCAATTATAATTGAGTAGAGAGTTCTAGTTGACAGAGGTTCTCTGATAAGCTATTGCAAACTGAACTTTCACAACTGATCAGGGGATGCATTTCTGTAGGTAACTTATTGATGTGAAATAAAGTCTCAAACTATTACATTTCAGTATTTTAATGGCTGAAATTTGGTAAAATTTATTTAGCTGGTCTTGTATCCGTTTGTTAAAAGATGTCCAAAACTGCTAGATCCGCAGGTTGCAGATTCAAAATTTAGCATTGTCTTAAATTATCAACAAAACCCTTCTTAAGGATAAAATTCAGTTAAACTCATAATAACCGGTTTCTCAAGTTGGGTTGATACTCGAATGGGATTTTTTTTATGGACACATTAAATTTTGAAAGATGCGAGTTGAGCAGGCTATACCTTCTTTGCTTTCCATTGATTTTCCATTTCAAACTCGTCATGCACACCATTCCGATTTTCTATATACTGATATATCTCTCTTGAAAATAATCACAAGGTGTCTTAAATTGCAAACCCTCGTAAAGCGCACAAACGAAAATTTCTTATGATGAACTGCAGGGAAAAGACTCGTCGCGCAGGAAAAGAATATTTTCCCACTTAAACTTTCCACGGATAACTTCCCTATTAATCACAGCACTAGTTAAATCCATGGAAGTGTTCCCTTGTGTACAGCATGCCAATATTATATTCCACATAATGCCCATAGCACAAGACGCCACAATGCTCACACAACCACACATT
>BGPR01000447.1:41178-61408 GCA_013235015.1 Araneus ventricosus
ATCCACTCATGTCCCATACTCCGTCTCCACAATTCTCACAAATCCACACATTACCCATAATATGACACCCCGATACTCACATCATAATACGATACCCCATTACTCACACAACCACACATTACCCATACAACGACGCCACAATTTTATCTCTTCCAAACATTGTCCATAAAACGAAGCCTCAACTCTCACAAATCCACACACTGCCCAATGCCAGCGCTCACAATCACGCTTCCACACATTACCCATACCACGATCCCACAATTATCACGCTTTCATACATTACCTATATCACGACGACACTGAAGACGCATTACCCATATCACGACACACCAATTCTCACTTCCACACTTTATTAATATTTTAACACATTGTCCTCTTGCACGTTCCACAGAGCTTTCACACCACACACTGGCCATCATCGCGTTACACAGAGTTCACTCCAATTGCAGCCACTACTCATATTCCGTATAATGGTTCGAGTGCATACATCGCACTCAATTTCCCATCCCCACACAGTATGGCTTGACAGAACTATATCACCACAATATAAATGCTTAATATAGCGCAATGCACCCTCAGCCGAAGGAAGTGTGCGAGAAAGGGCGAGGGGGATTATATTCTACGGCGTGTCGCCGTAGAAATCATATTTTGCATTGTATAGAAACATGAAAAATGAGGCTTAAAAATACCATTTATTTATATTATAAAATATTATATCAGAGCCATTTATGCTTCTTTTTGACAAGAGATTCATTGAATTAGTACAGGAAAATTATAAACTTGTTTAAAAATCTTAGTTTCAAGGTTTCTTAATTCGTTGAAACGTCGGAATATCCACAAATTTAAAAACTTGCTTTGCTTTTGCCTCAACGCGTGGTACCAAGCAGACGAGCTTTCAACACTTGGTCATGCATTTAACGATTCAATTATTTACAATCTTAAATAGATCTTTTCAGTTTAGTATTGCGTTGTCTTTGATTTATAAGTTCATTTGCCTCTTCAGATATTTATGAATTAAAAGTTGAGCGACAGTTATTTTATAAAGAATGATGCAAGAGTGGTTTAATTTTTATATTTATAACTACGATATTTCGATGCATGAATTCGACATGTCAAAACGTGTCAGGAAGAGTCTTGAATGCGAGATTTTTCTACGATTTCCCCTCGCAAATCTGGAATTAATATTTCGGACATTATATCGGACGGATACAAGGCCAAGTACATACTTTTATTAAATTTCAAACAACTAAATTTTGAAATATAACGCAAGCTTAAAGGAATCGACTTTAAAACCAGAAGCAATTAGTTAAAGGATATGTATCGACAGAACTGTTATGCAGGTTCAGCTTACGATAGCTTGACAACTGGACCATTCACTAAATCCCTCACAAAACTTCTCAATTAGATTAAGCTTTTATACTCGAGTGTCTTTTCTGAGGTACTATTCTAGATGGGGCATCAATTTGACGTTTCTTGATTTCAGTAGTTAAATATACTTAACTGCAGAAATCTTAGATTGATTTTTCGAAGAAAAAACAGCTTATACAATTATAATTTATATTCCTTCAAGAAATAAGCCCTTGCATTCGGCGAATTATGCAACTAATTACTTTTCCGAGCGTAAAGGATTACTCACTCGAATACCGCTAAAAAGGATATTAATATAAAGAGGAAATAGTAATAGACGAAATTGAATAATTAAACACTCCAAGATTTTATTTCAAACGAAATTCTCATAGCATCAAAAGAGACAATGTCAGGATGACTAATGAACATGTTTCTACATGCGATTTTTCATGAATTTTACGTACATCATATAAACATGAAATGGCTCAATGTAACATCTTACAAAACGGCTAAAAAAAGGCCTGGAATTTTAATTTTTCCAAAATTTCTCAACCACTCTCACTTTGTCTATTTTATAAGTGTTGCTTAATTGATTATTAGGAATTGTATATTCAGTTAAGTCTTCTGGATCGTCGAAAATGACTCAAAGTTGACTTTTAATTATTTTTTTTAACTTCCATTTTCAGTTAAGAATGTAAAATTGCAATAGTTTTTTTTCCTTAATACATAGTTTATCTCAATTCTTCCAAAAATATTCTGAAGAATTTCACTTTTAATCCATTCTATTTCTGTAAACATGGAACTATATTCAAATTTTAGCAGTCTTCGGTGTTTCAACTTTTCATGTATTTACCATCCCCTTCTACGAGCAAATGAGTTATCTAGCATTCCATAGAAATTCTGGCTTGACCCAACCTCAAATATCAGTCGACCATATAACAAACAGATGCACGATGCATACAATTACTATCATATAAAGTGGCTCATCCTGCTCTGAGAAGCAACTCCCGCACCTCGGGAGTTTATAAATAATTTGTATAATTAGCCATTTTTCATATCACAACTAGTAAGCAGAAGTCTGAATAGAATGCAACGAATTTCGATAGCGTCTGAATCAACGGAAGATCTCGGCGAAAGTACAGCTAGGACGAAGCTTCTGGAACTATAAATGCATTAGACGGAGAATTCAAGATTCGTAAAAAAGATAGCGAGATAAAATTACATCGAATTTAAATGAAACGATTTGGATAAAACTAACATTAATATTCTGTGAATCGCTAAACTAACAAACTGACAGCGACATCCATTAGAACCAACATTATAGAACTGCAGTTTCCAAGGCAAATGAAATTAGTTTTAGAAAATCCACAGAAGCGAATTGGTTGGAGGCTGTATTAGACATTCAACGTTTTTTTCAACTGCAGAGGATCTCGCTTCTTATTACAGGTACTCTCTTACTTGTCAATTCATTTACGATAGTGAACTCGATTCCTTCGTTTAAGATGTTTTGAATTATTCTATGATGCATTTGAATCTCACCCTCTAGTATTCTAAACGAGTATGGAAGTATTCATAAGTTCTTAATATTTCTCAGAAACTGCTTCTAAGAGGCGCGGATGCCACAATTATATGAACTTACCTGGTATAGTCCAGTGCGATAGAAGGAAAAACCAAAATGCAATTTCTTTCTACGTCACCGATAAATTGACTCAAAATGGCTTCATGGAAGGAAGTATTGACATTCTTTACTCAAGTCGACTCTGATATGGATTTGAGCTGACAACTTGGAAGACTGTCTCTGTCACAAAGGCTTCTACCTGGCCTGAAATAGCACACACTTGCCGTGGCTTGAAGAGGCTTTGGACAGAAAGATGCAGATGCCACTCCTTTTCATACCGTATTATGTTTCTTCAGCTGAAATGAAAAAATGCGATTAATTTTTGCGCAGATTAAAAACAGAAGTTTGCTCTTTACCTGCAGACTTAATTGTTAGTTTTTAAAAAATAGTTTTGCAAAAGTTGAAACAATTTCCAAAGCAGACTTCGACTGTCTGATAAGCTCTCATTTTCGTTTTAGTAAAATCGATTTTTCAAAATATTGAATCTTTTGAAGTAGAGACGTTTGGTTCCTCTCAAATATGTCGATACCAATCCTTGTAGAGATGCCTTCAAGGCTATGCCATAATTAAAATTTATCTAGACCACAGCAGTTTCGAAATTTAGTATCGTCAACAACTGTGGAACAAGAACGGAGTCAACTTGAGGACTGGTCAAGAGTTTTTCAAATTTCCGAATACTAAAGGTTCATTACAGGAATTAGCAAAACAATTTGGATACTTTAAAGTTACATCGGTCACGAGAGAGAAACGTTTTTAATTACGCTTGCATCGGTCATGTTACCACGATGCACGAAACGTAGTTTTCAGCGTCAAGTAATCTATGTTGAATCAAGAGTTTGGAACCGAGCTTCTCAGTCGATGAATGAATACGGCACGCTTCCATTTCTTTTTAAGACAATAACTTTTTTTTGTATTTGCGGTTTCATTCATTCGTCAGCAGTCAACATAGGTAGGAGATTTTTTTCCCCCTTCAAGCGACTGAGCAATACATGATATTTGAGATTCATAAGATCTATGTGCAATTATATTTAAGGTAAGGATTATTAGCTGGAAAGTTTTGTAAGTATCCGGTTTTTGGACAGAATTTAACCTTAGGTATACGCTTATCTTCAAAGAAATTTATTTTCTTTCCTCATTCAAATACTATGTATATTTTTATTCGAGAAGCTTTAGCAAGTCATGAAGACAAACTAATTATTTCACAAAAATAGAAACAAACTGCCATGTGGAAATATTTGGAAACTTCAGTGAACAAAATGGCAGTTCTATACAGAACGACCTTGAAAATATATTAGTTTCTCTTTACAAAATTGGAGTAAATATTTGCACTTAACCATGCGTTCCTTTTTATGTAGAAAATATAAATAAATATTCTCCCTTTTAATGCAGAAATATCAATAAATTATGTTATTTACAACTCATTCTTTGTGCCTTTTCTTCGAATAACAATCCAACATATCGGTAGCTGGCAAGCCAAGTTTTGACCCAATGAAGTAGTTTTGCCTAAAATTGTTCACCGAAATAAAATGGAATCTTTATTGGTGATATGCAGGATGAGCACGAAGTCTTGACTCGATTATAAAAATTACAATATAGCCGTTTAATGTAATTTTGATATCTAGAAGTTGGACCACACGCGATTTCGTCGCCAATTTGGCGGATTAAGCACGTTTGTGCTTCATTAGCAGCCATCTCGCTTTGGCGATTTAGCACAGTTTTAATAAGAATGTTCCAACTTTTAGATTTTAACATTAATATCAGTGGATAGTTCATTTTTAATACTTTTTTTTGTGCCATAGAAATTTTTGCTCTATTGCACAAAAATATTTAAAAAGGTACGTGTAAAGTACTTGTCGAATTAATTGTGGTGTGCGAAATGGAATATTAGTGGAGGAATAAACGAAATCACTCGATTCCTCCTATTACTCTTGAATTATTCTTTTGGGGCTATATACAGGACAATCTTTTTGAAGTTGAGGAATTGAAGTATAGGATAAAAGATGCAGTGTGTACCGTTACAGAACTAGATTAGCGCTTTGACATTCTCCGAACTACCAAGAGGGCACACGTTGAAACTATTGGAGTACGTGGTCTCGTTAAAAATTTTGTGGCAGTACTTACAAGGTATGAAAACGAAAACATGTCTAATTTTAATAGTTTTCGCTCAATAAATTTTTAAAAGCAGGGAAAGACTTTGTGCTCACCTTGTATTATTAGTACACAATTTCTTGATCATTCATAGGAACTTGGCCAATCCGAATTGACGAGTACACATTAAAACCTATATCTAATAATGAGCACAGCAACAGAGAACGAGAATATTTTTAACTAATAATGGTAGTGAAGATTTCTTTAACATTTTACAGTTTAATGCATAACAAATGAGCAGCAAGAAATATTAATACAAAAATAAAAATTTCATAATTTTTAGATTAATAATTTTAATAAACAGTATACAGCACTGAGAACAATAGTTCCAAGAAACTTCAAAAAAGTGCAATTCACATCTGAAATGTCCGCAGTTTTTAAATAGTTAAAAATTGTTTTATAAAATACATTTTAGAGAAGTTAAGTCCTCGAGTGAATTATGGGGTCTTAAGAATTACTCGCATGATCACTGAGGACACAAGGAACGGACGCATTTAACAAAAACAAATAAAAATCTTTACAATATCCAATTTGTCTTCGAGTTATCAAAAAAAATTCGAATTATGAACGACAAATTAACATTATGTTATTAGGAAATTTAAGGGACCAGAGAAAAATTTGAATTAAATACATTTGAATTGGCCAATATCACTGTATTTTGGAGCAAAATGAAATTCCCATGGTGATAAGATATTATCTTGCGCATTTAAAAATGATTCGTTCAATACCCTTAAATGGAAATGTCATTTAAATAGACGTGGTCTTAATTTAAGATAAATGGATAGAAATAATATTCTTTCGGTTTTCCAAGAAACTCCCTTTTTTAGAAAATGTTTGAAAGCTATAACAATGATGACATTTTTTGACAAACAGAAAATAAGCCGACATTTTACTGATAAAAAGTCCTTGAATTCTTAAATAGATGAAAACCGAACGAGTTATTTATAGTTTTTCGCTATATCTATACAAACATGAAAATTCAAATCGACTCACCCATTATTATTCAAAGCATAAATGCTGGCCAGTTCAACACGCATCTTCTTAAAATATCAGAGACTCGACATGAGAATAAAGGCCGAAAGAGGGCCAAAATGTTACTCGGCCTCCTTAGAAAAATTAGAAAATGGTGGAAACATCGTAGTAAGTTGTATTCATATCATATAATGTTCTCCAAATACTGTAAAAGAAGCCATCTAAGTCGTGAAAAGAACTATAAAACGAAATATCAATTATACTCGTTTAGTTTAGTAGAAAGGTGCGTTTGAGACGTATGCTTGCTATAAAGCCACTTCGTCTCCAATTGAAGAAAAAATATTTGAGAACTAAGTCTCGAATTGAGGACTGCAAATGAGAAGCATCACCTCCCAATTTCCACGTTTGTGTCTATACCAGTAGTTTGAACACGCCGTGGCTTTACTAACAAATCGTTCTCTTCTTCTAAAAATTGTGTGCAAGGTAGCTGCCCAGGAAGCGTGATGATAAGGAACAGTACAAGATCAGTTATTCAGATTCGAACCTGGAAGAGGCATATTCCAGGAAAAATTTAATAACATTTATACCTGTAGTTTCAACAGGACGTGACTTTACTACCATATCGTTCTGTTCTTCCAAAAACTATGTGCAAGGTAGCTGCTCAGGAAGCGTGGCGAATAAGGAATAGTACAAGATCAGTTATTCAGATTTGAATCTGGAAGAGGTATATTCCAGGAAAAAATTTAATAACATTTGTACCCATAAATTTAAAAATAAATCAGCCATAACTAGGGAAATGGTGGAAAAGATGGTTTTTCATTCATGCAGCAAACGCAGTAATAGCCTTAAATACTCTCTGCGGATTTTTCTTTCAGGGTCACAAAAAGTACTAGTTCGCTAGCATAGAAGTCATTGAAGGAATACCATGAAAAGATATGAGATCGAATCTCTGCAAACCCTTGCTGAAATATGTCAACAAGACTTCGTTAGATAATGCAAAAACAGCTAGTTATTAATTCCATTTTCTATCTTGTTGTGTTTCCCTAGCTCCAAATTCTAGCTTGTTTCGTTTCCTGGCGGGATTTTTATTCACATGCATACGGACATGGACATAGACAGATAGACAATCTACCCGTTGGCGGATTTGATCCAAAATTTGATACAGATTTCCAATTGTGATGTAGCATTCCAATTGTGATCTTTTGGAACACATGCAAAATTTTCGTCTTCTGTTTCTTGCGCATTTGAGTTGTCGTACAAAATATACAAGAACAGATAAATAGACAGTTTTGCCTTCGACAGATGTGTTCGAAAATCTTATACAAACTGACGGTTTTAATGCATAGACTTCAAACCAAATTTCATCTGTATAGGTCGTTGCGGTTTTGAACCACGGTTTTAGTAAAAAGAAGTTATAGGGGTCTATTCTGGTACCCCCGGTTGGGGTTGGGTTCCGCACGTTTACAACGGAACCCAACCCAATTCCCAATATCCCAAGACCGCATAGTCATTTGCAAACGGTACATTTGTTTTGAATAACCCTATTCATAGATGTAAAGGAAATTATCGAATTTTCGTCGTATTAATAGAATTAATTTGGTAAAAGGTTAGAAATAAACGAATGTTCCTCTTTTCACGAGTGTGCTTTGCAATCCTTCTGATGCGCCGTAAACTTCGATAAACTGCATTTTTTTTATTTGTTGCCAATGCCACTTTGTACCTAATATCGCATTTCTGTAAAAAGTGAAATCATGTTGGTATATGATAATAATTTACAATTATAAAATTATTCATAAATTTTTTACTGTTATGGTCTTAATTGTGTGCTCAGAAATTTCAGTATAATTTGACTTGATATTCAGTAGAAAAAGAGAGAGAGAGGTCGAGAGAAAAGGAAAGAAATAGATGCAAGATTTATGAATTTTAGTTTTATTACTCTGATTGCAACAGATAAGATGTATATTAATTTAGTATTAATTATAAAATGAAGAAGTACCTAGAATATGAATATTCCGTCAAGTTAATCCAAACTAAATACTGCATCTAAATTTTTGAAATAAAATAGCATTTCCTTAGATACTATTTTGACAATTAACAACATCATAAATTGCATTATGTGACAGAATTTTTGTTAATTGCATATGATTTATTAATTTATCCAAATATTAATGTAGAAAATCATAACTCTAAAAATTTAATATGTTAATTTTTTAGAATTTCACATAAAATGATATAATTTTAAAATTCAATGTTATTACAGTTTCTGAAATTTCTTTATTATAATTTTACTAAGTAAAAAAAATTAAGTTTCTAAGATAAAATGCAGACCTCTTTCGATTACACAGTTTTGTTAAGCACATATTTAGTATCTAAAAAATACAAATCTTAAAAAAAAATCATTCTGTAACGTATTATAAACTTCATTACCATAATTGAATCAGCTGTTTGAAACATAGATGAAATCACTTCTTTCATCAGCATTGAAAAGTTTCGGAAGGTACATTAATCACCATTTCTTTTCATCATTGGTAATTTTATTTTAACTTCACCACTAGATGGCGCCAGGATATTTTTCCACTAGGTGAAAATGAAATTGGAAATACAATGTTTCTCTCGAGATGGCAGCACGATAGGGACGGTAAGGATAAATGATTTTTGATGTGATGCAGGGAAGAATAATTTGCGAAAATATAACATTTTATTTAACGAATAGAAAAAAATTTTTTGAATAAAAAAACTTTTTGTCTAATGAATAGAATTTTTTTTTATTGAATAACTTCAGCTTTTTAATTACTTAACTGTTGGAACTTCGTGATAAATTACTCAAAAATTAGCCGCCATGGAAAAAGAAGTATCAAAAGCAGGAAATCTGTGAAACATAGTTTCCTAATTACTTATATTGTTTTTATAAACAGCCAAAATTTTCCATTTTATTTTTCAGTTTTATATTTAATATGATTATATGTAATACCGAGCAAGAAAATGACTGAATAGTTGCTTTGGTGGCTAAATTTTAGATATTGAAGTTCTATTAATGAATATTTGTACTAGTAAAGGAATGATTAAGGTATTAAAAAGAAGAGGAAGAGCTCTAATTTATTTTCTATGAGGAGAGAGAGAAGGAAATACTTTATAATTATATAAACTTAATTAATAACTTAGTTATAAAACTCCTGCGAAAATTATGTTCCTCATTTGAATTCAAATAATTTTCTTTCAACCTAGCAAAATTACTTTTGACCTTTCGAATGAGACGAATTTCAGACCATGTGATACACTTCATAAATATCAAACCAACTTAATTTTGTAATTCTTGTCGTGTTCTACAGAAGAAAAAGTACGAGGTGTCACACCACTGGTTTAGGTAACGTTAAGGTAAGTTAGATGGTAGATGACATGCGCAGTTAAGTTTGTCGTGTGATTGTGACGTGTTGTGAACTGACTCCATTATTGGTGATATTTTTCTAGAAGAATAAATTTATTTTATTATTAATTTGGAATATTGAAAGGGATTTATTTAAATCTAAAATGGTCATAAGAGACATCCCAGCAAATAAGAGGCTTACACAATGTTGAAAAGTCAAATTGTCCGTCCACACTAAGTTACAGTTACATCGCTAAAGAGTATGTTTTAATGCAAGCTTTACATATGTTCTTAAAAATGTAATATTTTTTATTACAGTAAGTTGCTTGCTATCATTTAGCCTTGAAAAGCATGTAAATACTTAAAACACATGGTATAAACTTTTTAAATATTCACACCATTGGGAAAAATTCACAACTTTTTAAAGATAAAAAACCTCGTTTGTTTACTTTCAGAATTACAATTTCAAATCTACATCATGAGAAATTTATTATTAACGTAAAAAATCTATCAAAGTGAACAAACAAAATATCTTTCTACAAAGAACACCATTGAATATTTATGCTTCTGTAAAGATTTTAAAGAATCATTATGCCCTGATATGCCGTAATAGGCACAATTCCATAGAGGCGGAATTTACTGAGTTCCAAAATATACTTTTTTTATACACAAATAAAAAAATGCTACAGAATAAACCAGAGGAAGGAAAAAGATTTTTTTTCAAACGATTTGAATCTGCAGAAAACTTGAAAAAAATATCTAGTCAAGAAAAACGACTACCAACCTACGTCTGCAAAATGAGAGAAAAAATAAATAAAAGAAAGAAGTTAATTCAATTTAGAAACATTAACGACTTATTTTGAATCAACACAAGAGTATTTTAGAACGATACTTCGTAATTGTGAGTTCCGGTTAGATGCCGAGAACAACACCCCAGCCGACACCATCCTGCCATTCCTACAGAAAGATGTTCACCCTCGGCTTCAGATTTAACATACACGACATCTACATACTCGGTGGATCTTTCTCGGAATCGAGTCACTTACCACCATACCGTAATGGTCAGAAAAAATGGAAAGAAACAATGCCGGCCTGACATATTTGAATGTTTTCTTCAAGAGCCAAATAAAAATATTACGAAGAAGCTGACCAATAATATTTTGTCTACTGTTACATGATCTGATCATTTCTGTGTATAAATTTCTTCCCTGTGGTTTCACAGCACTTCTGAATGATTGCTGTACATAAAAAGAGAACTGGGCCAGTAACATCTAACAAATAAAATCTAAACATAATCATCTTGCAAGATCTTAGGATCATGTGTTAACATTTAAATACGTGTGGTAAATTACCTGACGTCTCTTTCAACCATAGAACATCCTTCTCTACTTGCAAGAAATCTAGTGATTATATATGTGATGATACTATAGGATAAGACAGGTCTAAACTATCAACAACATTATTAGAATTTTCCCATCAAGAAACTCCAATAAAAGAGCAAAAATTTAATGTTTTCATGGTACGCTACATCAGTGCCAGCTCGTGCAAGAGTAAAATAATCTTCAGGACATTATCTGTACTAAACTAAAGGAACAGGTTATAACGTTCATGAGACTTCGCAGCATTTTAAAAATGAAAGATAGTGATGCTTTCACATTAAACTTTATGCAGCTTATGTTTCATTTTTATGGTGATACTTTCATTTCACCGAAAATAGTATAAATGTTATGTAATGAATCATTCTTCGTTTAACACAAAGTTCCTTTATTGGATATTTGTGAATCCTACATTTCTCTTCTCCAAGAATACTGATGAAAAGAGAGCGAGTTTACAGACTCTTTGATATTCATTTTGGAATGCGTATGGCAAATTTGTGACTTTCTAAAAATAAAATAAAGATATTTAAAACTCCAATCCCGATAACCAGATGAATTTATCCAGAGAAAGGATCAAGACACTACTTTATGACCGGCTCAAGGATACAAACTCTATTGTTGATAAAACTCCTCTGCTTCTGAGAATGAGATGTAGTTATAAAGACAGAAAGGATCAGAGCATATATTTATGACTGGATCAGGAATAAGTTCTACTATTATAAGATATTCACTATTGCGTTAGCTTAAAAAATAATATATCAATTTTATATTTATAAACATGAACTTCCAGATTTAATTTTTTTTTGGTATGCTGAAGCAATGATTGCAAGGAAATTCTAGAATATAAAAAGGAATTCATATTCGTTAAATACTGCAAATTTAACAGTTTTAAGTTTTTTCAAATGTAACAGTTTTATGTTTTTTCAAATTTAACAATTTTAAGTTTTTGCAAATTTAACAGTTTTTCGATGAGAAAAACTGTCTTGCAAGAGTTATTTTAAATCTCGAAACCAGAATAATCTGTGAAAATCATTTATAGATTTTTCATTAATAGGTAAACGTATCATAGAAGGATTAATTTTTTTTTTACCGTATTACCATTTTCCCGTAAACATATCATGGAGGGCTTTTAAATTCCATTCTATAACGTAACAGAATTTGCAAATATTCATAAAATGTTATGAACATATCTTCATTTGACCTAAATATTTCATTCTCTGTTTTCAACACGCTAGCGCCACGACTCACGTCTTATCGCAGGAGGTAGAAATGTTATTATATGAATCATAGGTAGACAGTCCTATGTCTTTTGTAAAATTCTCAACTAAAACAATACAGAGACCAATTAAGTATTTTGCGCTGCCCTAAATACATACATGGAGTGTAATAACAATAGTGTCTTTCAGTTTATGTGCATGTAAAATTGAAGCTTAGTAGAATTTTGAATTAATTCTAAAAAAAAAAATTGCATTCTTATTTAATGTAGATTAATTGTGTATTTTCTCGCAAATCATTTAATGTGATGATACATTGATTTAAACTAGAGGTCGTCCAGCTGTCAAAATTCGACCGTAATTCATTAAAATTTTAAGTTTGAACGTTATTGAGGTTCTTTTGTCAAGGAGTATACCTCTGTAATCATTGCATATAATTTTTTTGAATTTTGTTCTATTACGTCAGCTGCGAGTGTGTACAAATACGTCATTATGCATAAATTTTCGAATTATTTGAAAAATACGAAAGATAGGAAAAATGAGGTATAGCTTGGCTAAATCATATTTAAAAAACAATAACGCTTTTTTTGACATGTCCTTGAGGTTTTTTTATTGCTATACAGGCCAGGTTTCGCAAAGGCCACACAGTTAATTAGTCTATCTTTTTCAAATTATATGAAAATTAAATAAAAAAATTGATACAAAAAATGAAAAATGAAATTAAAAATACGTGCATCGTATATGTTTTATATATTTTTTATTGAAACAAAAAAACCGGGCGGCTGAAAAGATAAATGTTGTCCGACTTTGACCACAAACTTTTATGTGTTTGACATTCAGTATGAATGTAAACAATGAATGTTTTATTTTATTTAATTTAATGTATTAGTAATACATACTATATATAAATTCCTCAGAGCTGAACTCTGTGCGACTGTTTTACCACAGACTAATATCTGTTTTTTTATAAATAATCTAAATAAACTCCCTCTTGGAGTGGATTTCACTGCGGGGAGATTAAATCAATCACAAATCATCCACTCCGCATTCACTCCAAATTCACTCCGCTAATTTTTTACAGTGTATGAACGTAAACAATGAATGTTTTATTTTATTTAATTTAACGTGTAACACATATTATACATAAATTTTATCTTTCTGCACTCCTTCTCCATATGAACTTTAACTATGCCAAATCTAACACTCCTCTGTAAGCTAAATGTGCTTAAAAAGGGGTACAAAGTTTTTTCTTCACGTATTAATATATAGATTAAAGAGAATATTTACAAGTAATATTTTAAATTGCTGCTATAAATAAGTAAATATTTGAGTCTTTTTAAAAATTTATCTCATAATGTGGTTTAGCTTAAGCGTTGTTAGTATTCTATTAAATTAATTAAAATGATGCTGCATTAAAATGGAACCGACAAAATTCTTATAAATTCTTTTAACTTTATCAATTCAATTTTCTAACTGAATTTTTTTAATTTAAAAAAGGGTGCTGGAATTTTTTTATAAAAATTATTAAATGTCTAAAGTATTTTCTTACACCTTTATATCTATAGGGAAATACAGTTCCGAATAGAAGAGACCTGGTCCAAGCATTTTTTTTTTTTTTTTTGGAAATGAAAAATATTCTCATTGGGGATCAACTTATTTATTTAGAAGAAACATGTTCATTAAATTGTTTTCTCATTTTGCTTTTAGAATTATATTTTGTGTTAAATTTAAATTTTTCTGCTACATATGGTCAATTTTTAGGCTTGCTGCAGAATATTCTGGTTGTAGGGAAAATATTTCCCAAGCAATTTTCATCAAACCACTTGCTTCAGGTGACAAAAAATTTAATGTAATGTATAGAACACAGACTATTAAATAAATATGTTGCATTTATCTGTCTTGTCTTTTGTGTACACGCATATCTTGTATTTTATTTTTATTACGTATGTATGCTATGAGTTTGGCCAACAGTAGTGATAAAAAAAATTGATTTCCAAATAATTTTTTCTCTTTATCAATTAGTTGTCAGAAAATATTTTTAGGGGATAAAAACAAGGGGGAAGTGATGTGTAACATAAAGTAAATTAATAAATTCATTACATAATGGCTTACCAAGGCATTTTGGTAGAGTCTGTGTGTCTGGGAGGAATATTTTTTTAAATGCTTGCCCTGTGTATATATGTGTTTATTTGGTAATACTATTATCTCTATTATTTTATTTCACAGCACAGAAACTTTAAATTTAACTACTTACTTTCATTTTTTAGAGTTAAAACTTAAAATAGCAAAATTTCTTTTGAATAAATAGTAATACTAATTTTAAATAACTTTTATTTGTATTTTAATAAGGTGTGGCTGGGTTGTATTTAGGAAAATACATAAAATCTATGGTCAGAAAATAATTATTAATTTATACACAAATTCAAGCAATTATTTACGTTTTAAAAATAGCACAAAATGGAATATTTAGTATTAACAAAATTCTGAATCTAATGCATCTCTAATTTTAATAATCAAGAATTTATTTTAAATTACTATAGTTTTATCTATTGTAACTTTTTTCATGCTAATCTACTTCTCCCTGGAATTTACTGTTCAACAATATAACTAAAAATTCATGATAATTGGTAAACTATACAGAATTTATGTTGGAAAAAGTATTCTTTGTTTCCCGGCAATATTTGATGCATTATTTTTAAAAACACAGTTAAATCATTTTTATCATTTACATATATTTAAACTTTTTCTGGCATTAGTTTTATTGTGTGATTGTGATATAAACAAATTAGTAAGTATTTAAGTTTAATTATCTTCGTGTTTTTTTAAATGAACCGGGAAACAATATTTAAAATAGATTCCCTCATTAATTTGTGTGTGTGGCGTTTAAACATTTAATAATAATTATCAATTTCAATCAAAGGAGTCTTTCACGACTTATGATTAATTTTAATAATTAAATAATAATAATTTTTTAAGAATAATTTTTGTATTTGCTTTAATTCTCTAGAACACCAATTAAAGAAAATTTTAAGTAGTTGTCAAAAAATGTGCTTATAAAGCATCAAAATATGTACATTAATATTTTAGCATGCGACATTAAAGTGTTTGAAAATGTCACCAAAAAGCAGAATGGAGTAATTTTTTGTAAGAAAGACTGGTGCTTCAAACTGCTAAATTTAGTTGCTTTAACCTTTGAGGATCCACGTGTGCTAGAGGATTAAATAATCGAACATGAAAATGGTTTTTAAAAAAATTGCCGCTCTAGAGATGATTTTAGAGATCACAACAAAGTAAAATATCCCCTGCTGTTGCGAAATGACCTAAATTTACATTCTGGATTAAATTTTGGGATTGGATAACATTCAATGATTCCTAAATTAGTCTTTGCATTTAAACTAAAATATCATATCGGAATCAACATAAATGGTTGTATATAAATATATATGTAAATTAAAAATTTTGTGTAAAAAATGTTTTTATCTATGCAGATATGAAAATAAATAAATACTCATGAGTTTTTTTTGTACATCTTATTTTCTTTATATAAAATTAAATCTATTATATGCACTGGAAGTAAAATGAACAAAAACATGTACCATATTATTATATTCTGTGCCTCTTAGACTGCAAGTGGTACAGAATATACTTTCAAATCAGAGGCACTTGAATCTGAATTAAAAGGCACAATGTGCCTCTTAATTTCAAAGTCACCTTGTCCCTTTTAAATTCAAAGTCACCATGTGCCTTCTAATGTTCAGAGGCATAATGCGCCTCTTAATTTTCAGAGACACAAAAGCTCAAAATGTGCCTCTTATATTAGAGGTACAGTTTTAAGAGTGTAATTAGATGACTTCTTCTCTGCTATCTCCTAACTTCGGTAGAGATGGGGTCATCTGATTAGATAGTAGATATAAATCGTATTTGATCGCCGTGTGAATCGTATCTGATTCACATGTCGATTAAAGTGTTAAACTACAATTTCCTTGTTTGAACTGTTTTCTGCTTTTAATTAATTATTTTTACAATATCTGTGAGCTTCTATTCTTGTGTGTTCAAAGAGAATCATCACGAAAACTTACAAAGTCCAAGATTAAAGGGCAAGTTCAAGTCGAAACTTATATGGAAATTTATAACAAATTTCCTGGAAGTTCCCAGCTTTCATGAAGATTCTACAAGCTCCGCCAAACATAAAATTCAGGTGAAAAATCAATACTAGAAGAAACTCGATTCAACTTTAATTGTTATCTGTGTATAGCAACTCAATATTTCTCGCATAATTAGTTGCATTTTTTTATTGTTGCAATTGTATTCTATATTTGCGAACTATTTGTTTAATTATACTTGATTACTGTTTTCAAATGATTTATTCAAATTTGAGTCTTTTTGTGTTACTTGATAAATAAATTTTGTTTCTGACTCTGGTATTTAATTAGCCTCAGGTTTATTAGTTTTTACTGCAGATTAGACTAACAAAAACAATACTGAAGATTTAACACAACATAAAGCATGCCGCAATGAGGATATGGAAAGAATCATCCACAAATGTTCTACCACTCAGTCTGATCATCAGAAATGAAAGTTTTTCAAACAGATTCTAAGAGATATTTTTACCATCTCCTACGAGAAAATAGACATTTTTATTGTAAAATATCTGTAAAATTCAATGACGAAATAAATTAAATGTGATATCCAGTTTCCGGACATAAGTATTATACTCCGATTACCATGAGAACAATTATCATCTTTATGATAAACAAATGAACTCGGTTACTACTAGTGGGCATATGAGTTGAAATTACTTTGCTCATGTCTACAGGATTTATAATTCATTTTAGAAAAATACTTTCTTCCCTAGGGTATGTGATCCTTTTATATATATTTATTCTTAAGTTTAAACAAACAAACAAACAAAAACTCGCCTCATAATTCAAACAAGATTATTTATCTTTCAATCATTTGAGAAGATAATCCATGCTGCCATCTAGCGAATCTAAGACGTTATTTCTATTATTTTTATAAAGCAGTTTGTGCTGCCATCTAGCGAATCTAAGACATTATTTCTATTATTTTTATAAAGCAGTTTGTGCTGCCATCTAGTAAAGCAAGACGTATAAAATTTTTGAAACCAAATTATGTATGTTAAGGGTGAAAATGTATGTGGAGCAAATATTTTACATGGTGGTTAGAATTAAAATATTCCTATTAGGCGCAATGTATATAAATATTTGATTAACACTCATATTTAAGCTTTAATTCTAAAATGTATATAAAGGAAACTATTACAAGTGAGGATAAAATTTATATTTTGAGTTTTGTCATTTGTTGAAAAATATTTATTTCCAAACATGAACATCTATTCAGTTCTTTTAAGCATTACGAGGAAAAAAATATTTTTATTATCCAAATTTGTAAAATTCAGGGAAGAAATTAATTAAATTGTGAGTTCCAGTTTCCACGTGTAAGTTTTACACCCCGTTCAAGATGCGAACACATACAAGAATGTTTAATTATATTAGCAATAAAACTTTTGTTATTTAATGTAATTATGCTACTAAATCTTTCGCAATTTGATAAAACCTAAAAAGAAGTCCACCATAAATCAAAAGAATGAAAATGCACAACAATTTCATAACTTGTTAAAAATAAGTCTTAAAATTTTAACCTCTGATTCTAAATGTTAGTTAGGAATTAAGTGGTGCTGCATAATATCTAATTTTTTTCCTCGTTTTAAAGTTAGTAATAACGCTTTTAGTAACGTTAACTTAGTTTTAAAGTAAAATTTTGTCTTAGCTTTTCATGTAATTTGACGTTTACTTTTTCAAATAAATAAATAAAACCTACAGAAGTAATTTAAAAATAAGATACTTAGAACGGAAGGGCGTAAATATTAAAAAAAATTTCCAGAGATTCGAAACACTTTTAATTGTTTATAGAAAATCAACGTCTGTTGCTATATGCATAGAGAAAGTTCGTCATGGTGAAAACGATATTCGAAGTGACAGAACCATTTCAACCAATATTGCCACTATTGCTTTAAAACTAACAGTCGCAAATTCAAATCTCTCTAAAAATACGTTCTACAAAACTGTTCTTTTTTTCCTGCAACTTTCTCATTTAGAGACTTTTAGGAAAGCGAAAATTAACTTTTCCCAAGGCCGTGGAAAGTATACTTACTATCACATATATCGATTTTTAAATTTTTTGGTAAACTATTTTGCAGCCCCTGATTATAACTACTGTATCTTCATAACTTCAGAAACTACAAAAAATATTGATAAACTCTTCTACCACATAAATGTGGTTTTAAGAATCGAATTCATTATCATTTAATTATTATTATTACTATTTTGAAATATTAACGTACCGACACCTATCGCTGAAAAGAAGGTTGGCGGAAGCTCACGTCAAATTTTTCAATGAAACATAAACCCACTGGCTTCAATTTATTTTTTATCTCAGCGCATAACGAAATGTATTGATTTGTTAATTAAATATCAATTAGTTAAATTAATTTACTTATCAAATTAATTTTATGTAATAAACGAAATGAATTTCTTTTCTTAAATTAATCTGAATTAAAAATATTTTAATATACCACCAGTATTCGGAAAAATGAAATTTAAAAGTTTAACTCAGTCTGATTAAACTTCTATACGCACTGATATAAAAAAAAGGTTTTTCCATCAATGCTTTTTAATTAACAAAATTTAACCAACTTCAATACAAATTTTAAGAAAACCATGTGCTACAAGCTTGAAACGTGATTTTAGTGGACTATCTATAATATACAATTTCGATGTTAAGGCCGCAAGCCAAATATCATCAGACTGTCTTTGCTTGTGTTTATCGTGTTCAGCATATACATACTGGTATGGCCATAAGATTCGACGGATTGACAATTTAAACTTTAATTCAGTCTGATTAAACTTCTATGCCCAATTCTAATATAACAAAAGGGTTTCCATTAATGCTTCGTAATTAAGAAAATTTAGCCAACTTCAAGAAAAATTTTCAGAAAACCATGTACTGTAACCTTGTAAAGTGTTTATGGTGCAACTTGCGTAAAAAGGAGCTTTAGACATATATACTACATTTAATTATAATAATTCCAGCCTTTGTTACACAGAACACTGCATTCCAGCATTCTGAAACGCAAACATAAACTCCTACATTTTTAGTTATCTTGCTCCCATACAAATGAAGTGACAGACATACAAACAGTTTACCCTCTGACCGGTTTGATCCAATATTTGATAAATATCTACAATTTTGATGGTAAGGTCACAAGTCAAATATCATCAAACTGTTTGTCTTTGTTGTGTTATAGTGTTCAAATGCACACAGACGGACAAGCAGAATTCCCAAAATCTGTTTTCCGGACTCGGGGGAGGTTTAAAATGGGAAAAGGTTTCAACATCTCGAGGTCATATTATTTAATAATTGCCATGCTTGCTTTTCGTGTACTTTGTTCACACTAAAGTAAAGAAGAAGTAATTTTATTATGTAAAGAATGAAAATTGAAAAAGGGCATAGTGTAATGAACTTTATACCTAAAAATCGTTGTTTCTTCAAACATATTACCTGTATTTAGTCAACCTTTAAAGCTTCTCATTCTGCATAAATTTATATTAAATATTTCATTAACTCTAGTTGACATTATATGCTGGTCAGTTAACTCTATAAACTAGAACTGAAATCTAAATTTTAAGAAGTTTAATAAATATACTTATATACACAAACTATTGTGGAATTATAACATTTTATTTAATTTAATTACATTTAAATGTGTAAATTCGATTTGGGTATCCGTTTTTCTAACTCTACAAAGGGCCATTTTTTCTAGTAATGGTATATTAAAAAATTGTGGAAATGAGATTGGTTTAATAAACGAAATTAATTTAGTCATTTTATATAAAATTAATTTGATTTGTTAACTATTTTGATTAATTAATGCTTATCTTACAAATCAAGACACTTAATTATGGTTTGAGATAAGAAACTGAAGCATTTAATCTTTGTTTCATCGAAAAATTGGGCAAGAACTTACGCCAACCTTCTTTCAGCTTTAGGTATTGGCAAATTACTATCTTAAAATAGAAATAATAATAATAATAATTCAATGATAATTAATCTGATTTTTAAATCCACGTTATACGGTTAAAGTATTTATTGATATTTTTTGTTGTTTCTG
>BGPR01000447.1:61418-86502 GCA_013235015.1 Araneus ventricosus
CTTTTGTAAGATAAGCACTAATTAATCAAAATAGTTAACAAATCAAATTAATTTTTATATAAAATGACTAAATTAATTTGCGTTATTAAACCAATCTCTCATTTCCACAATTTTTTATATACCATTACTAGAAAAAATGGTCCTTATAGAAGTTAGAAAACGATACCCAACTGAATTTACATATTTAAATATAATTAAATTAAATAAAATGTTATAAATCCACAATAGTTTGTGTATATAATATTTATACTAAAATTTAGATTTCATTTCTAGTTTATAGAGTTAACTGACCAAATATAATTCCAACTAGAGTTAATGAAATATTTAATATAATTGTGTGCAGAATGAGAAGTTTGTAGATTGACTAAATATAAGTAATTTGTTTGAAGAAAAACAACGGTTTTAGGTATAAACCATTACACTATGCGCTTTTCAATTTTCAGCTTACCTAATCAAATTACTACTACTTTATTGGTAAACAAAGTGATTACGATAAGCAAGTATGGCAATTATTAAATAATTTGACCCTCGAGAAGTTGAAAACTTTTCTGCCCATTCTAACCTCCCGAGTCCAACAACACATTTTGGGAATTATGCTGTCCGTCTGTGTGCATTTGAACACTACAACACAAACAAAGACATACAGTTTGATGATATTGTTACAAAGCTATAAATTTGTTTTGAGCATAATATTGGCGACAAACTTTGACTTCATGATAAATTGGCGACCTTTGACAAATTTTGCGACATTTTATGACTATGACGTTGGAAAATTGACAAGTGGAATTCCTCTAGAAGGACCTCGAACTTTCAACATATTTCTACTGATTTCGTGTAACTTAGAGATTATGTCACTTCCTGTGTAATGAAGTCACTCCTGCTGAAAAGTATAAAGGCAAGTGCTCTCAAGCCAAGAAGAGTTAGTTGAATTTGACCTGCAAGCAAGCTGGTGAGTTAACAGGAAACCTTTGAGCATTGTGTTGATTTATTGGTAGCTCTGTTGTGAATTGTTATAGTGCTGTGTAAATACTTGTGCTACGTTTCTTTGCTTAAAGTAAAATCAAGAGCTTTTTTTTTAATCCTGCTTATTGAGACTCATTCACGATCTTACAGACGTTAGTTCTTCCTATTGCGTGTCAGGAAGTAGGGTCTTTTATTTTCCTGTAATGCAGAACCGGACTACTTTGATCCGATCGATGGATCAAACAATTTGAAAACTGTTTGCCGTGCAGAGATGAAACTGGACAGGAAGGATTCAACAGAAATGGAAGCAGACAGGAAAAGAAATGAGGGTTTAAAATAAGCCGGACTGGGCAGCACTGGACAGGAAGAAATGAGGGTGCACAAGCCGGATTGAAACAGAAAATGGAACACATGGAAGCAGATGCGATCCGAGACAGAGAATGGAGAAAGGACAGAGAAAGAAAAAGCAGATGGAATGAAGAAGTAAAGAGCGAGGTCCAGAGGAAGATAGATGAAGTAGAGAAAAAGCCAATGAAAGATCAAGGACATAGAAGAGCGAAGATTTCAAGGGAAAGTGAGAGAGAGTGGAGCACAAAGTTCAAAGATCGAGCGACATTGCTAAGGACTCAAATTAGTAGTTCTTTCTTCCAGAATTAGAGTTTAACTGACCATAAAGTCTGAATTCTGTACGACAAACATCTACTGGAGAACAAGTCTTTCAAGACTCAGTTGACAGCTCGTCAGACTCTAAGTCAGTGAACTGGCGATTTGTAGCCAGTCAACAGTGCAGCATCAGTCCAGGATCAGCTGAGGTTTTTCAAAGCGAATTCCAGAACTATAATTGATGATTTGCAAGACCATAAGAGGCTGACAGATGATTTGTGGAGACACCATCTGGCACAATTTTATAGAGTTGTAAAACGAAGAAGACAGAAACCAGAGAAAGCCTTCAAAGAATTAGCTGCCGATGTGGGGACGCAGCTCATGAGCCTACGCTTACGCTAAGATGGCCCTCTGAATGTTCGGGAAAGTTTGCTACTGAGTACTTCGTTACGTCACGAGACGAAAAAAGACACGACACATTCAACCAGATTGATGGATGCAAAAGATATCATCAACTCGGCTTCATAGATGAAATTAGAGGCTGCGAGGACGTTGTCAAAGACACGGTACACGTTAGTCAATCGAGATGGAGGATCATAGCCTGGTAGAAAGAGATGATAAATTTAGAATTCTTTACTTTTAACAGGCTGGAAAATTATTAAACAGTGTCATGGAAAGAAGACACCTTCGACGAAACTCCAGACGACTTGCTGGAGTCAACAAGAAGGAGGGCACGTGCAGAGAACCAGGAGTGCTTCAGGACGACTTGCGGATTTGGGGAGCACTCCAGAAAGTCCCTGCAAAGGCAAGTTATCTGTCATGAAAGAAGAGCCTTCCTGAAAATCTAAGATGACCGATCTCACTTGTGGAAAGAAAGGACTTCTATTTGCTGATCAGTGTTTCAGATATTTGGTGGATACAGGTTTCATCACTCTTTTTAAGAACAGACTTGGCACAAAAATGTGAAGGGAACAGCTTATTTACACGGCATCCCAACATTTTGTAAAGAGCACTACGGTGAAAAAAAACGGAAATAGAGAGTCTTCAGTATCCACCATTGAATGTGGCTCGAGAGAAGTCATCAGGGAATTCACGCATTGACTCATGATCCCTGTATTCTCGAGCCTGGGTTTCCCTTCAAAATTAACTGCGTGCAATCTGGAAGGAGAGAATGATACGCGGAGGAGGAGGGAATGGCTACTCTGTTTTCAGCTAGTGTACAGCATTCAAAGCGTGCCGTGTGACAGATAAAAGAACTATAATACCTAGCAAGATCAGAATGTCTATCAGGGAATTCCCCAGGTTCCTGGACAGTTCAGATCAGCTATACAGACTTTCTGCCGAAGTCTCTCATGAAGGTGTTCTTGGCGAACCAAGCTGTTGATTTGAAAGGAAACCATCCCTTAGAGTTCTGAATTTAAACAATGAAACCCAATTCTGGACACAAAGGAGATGTTATTTGAGCCTGTGAGACCAGTAGTGGATACCATCGTCCTCAACCAGAATCTGGAGCACACGATTTCTATCAGTCAACTGGCAGAATCTCTAAATACTAGTGAAGAACACGCACATAGCAGTAAGGAAGTTCTCCAATGAATCCTGGACTATTTTCCATTCTGTGACGTCTGCTAATGCCAGTGCAATATGCAACAACATAGAATTAATACAGGTGCTCATCTCACCAATCAAACTATTACCACCAAGACGTTTGACCTCAGCAGGAAAAAAGAAGAAGCAGAAATCTAGTTAGAAAGCTGACAACTGGGAACTAGGAACAATCAGGCCACTTGGGCTTCCTACTGTGTGCTTGTTAAAAGAAAGATGGATCAATCGATTCAGTTGACTTACAGAAAGCTAAATGAATGTACGAAGAAGACAGTTACCCTGACCAATGAATAGAGGACACTGGATGCTGGGAGAGTCAATGGTTTATCATAGATTTGAAAAAGTGGATGTCAAGCGTTGAGTGACTGAGATGAGAAAAGACACGGCCTTCACCACCGGACAAGGCTTTGGCAATTTAAGGTTGCCTTGACTAACAGCCTTTAGCAAGCATTTGAAGAGGACTGCAATTGGACAGAATTACGTGAATTACTATCTCTAAGACCCTGCTTAAGTGTATCTAGATGACATTATAATAGTAGGGCAGACATTTGAAGAACATCTAAAAAGCTCTTCGTAAAGTATTCCATGAGAAAACCAACCTAAATTAAAAATTCCCAGAATCAGGTTTTTCCAAAGAGGTTACTATCTCGGACTAACGTTATTTCAAGAGAAGGGTCTGAAACTGAGTCCTGAGGAAGGAATTAGCATAGTTGATTGGTCTCTCGTCAGAACAAATACATGACCTCGAAGTTTCCTGTGACTGTGCACATATTATCGTCGTTTCTGGAAATTTTCTACAATAGCAGACTTACATAAATTACTGAAGCTTAAAACAAACTTTATGTGGACAGATGAATGTAGAAATCTTCACAGGTTTTAAGGCTTTGACATCTTCTCCTATTTTGAACTTACCCCAGGACTGACAAGATTTTATTTTGATACAGGATCTAGTAATGGCGAATGACAGGGGCCGACATTATCTCAGAATACTGAAAGCAGGAAGTTGTTGCTAGCAAGAGCTGGGTAAGACCAAAAGAATATTGGTCCCGTAAGAATTACTTACCTTCATCAAATCTATAGGCATTTTCA
The DNA here is from genome assembly GCA_013235015.1 of Araneus ventricosus. NCBI lineage: Eukaryota > Metazoa > Arthropoda > Arachnida > Araneae > Araneidae > Araneus > Araneus ventricosus. Next base: position 65,679 of record BGPR01000447.1, read on the forward strand.
TCACTAACTTATGGACGAAATTTTCTGCGAAGGCTGATCATGCTTCTTTCAGAGGTTTTGAATTTTAAGAATGATTCATGAATAGCTCAACTGGGTCCAAAGAACTTCAGAGTACTGAGTTTAAATCCAACATCGAAAGGGACCTCTCACGGAAATCAGATCTCTCCGAAGACCTTGTAAAAGCTCAAACAGTGACCAAATGCCGAAAAAAAGTTCGAGATGGAGAGATAGACCATCCGTGAAAGTTGTAACAATGACGACTTAGATCCCTGGTCTTCATCTTGAGACCAAAAGAGGCCAGCTAGAGATCTGCTACGCAACATTCTGGAGAAGAAAGCACCATTCAAGTGAACTGAGCCATTTGCAGAAATCGCTCGGACCGGCCTAGCAAGATACTAGGCTCTTTGGGACTCCTACACTTAGGGACGGTGTCCGAGTAGGAAAGTGATGATGGAAACTCCCTCGATGAGCAATATCCTCCCAAAGAGTAGAATTCCAGAAGCTCTGCGAGACTCATGACAGTGGTGGAGGGCATTTGGAGTCATGAAACTTTAAGGTAAAACACGAGGCGAGTTCACGAGGATCTGATTTTGTGACTGATTGTGAAAGAGGTTGGTGAGAATCCATGCGCAGGATCCCGAAAGGACCTAAATCAAGGACTAAGGTCCCTTTGCAGCGCTATAATGTGGGCGCACCGACTGAAAGATCAGCTTTGATATCCTAGACCTTTCCAAAGCACATAAGGTAATCGAGTATGTCCTAGATTCAATGGACTATACCAGTGGCCTGAAGCAATTCCACTCAGATCAGGAAGCCTCTTGTGGCTGAAGAACTCCGTACAGACTGGATTTCATGTTCATGATTGTGCCTATGATATTTTCATTCGGATCAGTAGCAGGAATGACTCTCCTCTTTACTAAGCTTTGCGAGCTTTTGAATTCTGAAACCTGAAGACTAGTGCGATCCTGGTCCGATGCATAGTCGCCAGAGAATTTAATCGAATTATTTAAACATCTTCTCTCATTGTTTGAGGAACCAGACAGATTTGGGATACACATTCCACTCTTCTCTTGGCCCTACAGGTGCGGAACATGGTGTGTGTCCAAAGCGAAATGCATGGCCGAACTCTCAAATTGCCCTACTGATCCTCTTTGTGCGACCGAGTGAAACCACTTCCTCGCCAGATGAATACATGAAAACCTTGGAGGCTTTGGAAAGCGTACATGACGTTGCAAGAGAGCGAGATTAACGGCAGCCCAGAATGAAGAGAAACTCATTATGACCTCCCAGTAAGCTACCACCATTAAGGCGAGGGAGATCTAGTCTGATGTATACCTTGAGCGAGCGGAGAGGCTGGGTCCCAAGTTCAGCAGAACTGGAAGGACCTACAGTTTCAAGCAAAACTAACGATGTGTGCATGAGCACAGAGATGCACAGGCCGAAGCCGAGTCACTCCATATTAATCAGCTACTCCTTACAGACCATGAGTCATTACCTCTCTATAAGACGCCAGGACGTTTCAGCTGTGAAGAGGCAATGCTACAAGCTATTAAGATTTCCATAAGATGTAATATTGGCGACAAACTTATGTTTGCGGCAGAGTAAATTTAGACCTTATCTAAATTTTGAGCGATGTTGCGTTGACTTGCGACAAAGTGGCGACTTATGACAAGTGGAATTCCTCGAAGGACCCTCGAATTCAAAGCATATTTCTGCTGGTTTATGTACTTATGATTATGTCTTCACGGACAATGAGAGCTCACTTCTTTGAAAGTATAAAAGGCAAGCTCTCAGCTAAGATAGTGGAATTTGACCTGCAAGCAAGCTGGTGAGTTATCAGAAACCTTGGCAGACAGTTGTGAGATTTATTGGTAGTTCTGTTGTGAATTTGTTTAGTGCTGTAATTGATGCTATAGTCTTTGCTTGAAGAATATTTGTAAGGACAAAAGAGCTTTATTATGTATCCTCTTATTGGACTGCACGTACACTCACATGAGACGATGTGTCAACATTTGACTTGTGGCCTAGCATCAAAGTGTAGATATTTATCAAATGTAGATCAAACCAACAGAGGTAAATGTTTGTATGTCATCTCACCATTTAGGGTATAGATAACTCAAAAAAAAAGTAGTTTAATGTTCAGAATGCTAGAATGCAGTAATCTGTGCAACAAAGGTTGGAATAACTTCATAATTAAATGTAGTAATTTGCTAGGATATCTAAGACTGCACTTTTATCAAGTTGATCATCAATGCGTTCCACAAGGTTGTAGTATTATGGTATTTCGAAAATTTTCTGTTAGAACATTAAATTTATTTAATTCAGAAGCAGTAATGGAAATGTTTGTATATATTGACATATAGCGTATAATCCAGGCCAGTCGTAAACCTTTTAAATTTCATTCTCCTTTCGAATACTATGTGGTTTATTAAAATACTTATTAGTAGTTAATTTAAGAAAAGAAATTCACGTATTACTACATAAAATTAATTTATAAGTAAATTAATTTAACTAATTGATATTTAATTAACAAATCAATACATTTAGTTTGCATTGAGCTTTTGTAGAAGGTATTTTTAGAAGATTGAATTATGCGACTGTTAGTTTTATAGAAGGAGTGTGGCAATATTGTGATAGGTTTGGAATCACTTCGATATCGTTTTCTCCTACGACAGACTTTCTGCATAAGATAGCAACAGACGTGGATTTTCTAAGAACAATTAAAGGTTTTCGAATCTTTGGTAAATTTTTAAAATATTTACCTTCCGATTCTAAGACATCTTATTTTAAATTACTTCTGTAGGTTTATTTATTTATTTGAAAAAGTAAACGTCAAATTCACATGAAAAGAAGGACTAAAATTTTACTTTAAACCTATAGCATTACGTATAAAAAAAGGTTATTACTAACCTTTAAAACGAGAGAAAAAAAATAGATATTTATTACACTAATCTTAATCTTAACATTTAGAATCAGAGGTTAAAAATTTAGATTTATTTTTTAACAAAATTACTTGATATTGTTGTGCATTTCATTCTTTTGATTTATGGTGGACTTCTTTGTTAGGTTTTATCATTCGAAAGATTTAGTATGCAGAATCATTAAATAACAAAAGTTTTATTGCTAATTAAAGATTCTTGTATGTTGATCTTGAACGGGTGTGCAAAACTTCCACGGAAACTGGAACTCACAATTTAATTAATTTCTTCCCTGAATTTTTACAAGTTTGGAAATAAAAATATTTTTCCCTCAATGTACTTAAAAGAATGAATAGATGTTCTGTTTGGAAATAAATATCTTTCAAAAACACAAAACCTTCAAATATGAGATTTTATCCTCATTTATAATGGTTTCTTTATATACATTTTAGAATTAAAGCTTAAATATGAGTATTAATCAATCAAACATATAAGCGTACCTAATGAATATTTTAATTCTAACCAACCATGTAAAACTTTATCCACAATACATTTCTATCTTTGTAATTAACTTCTAATTTGTTTCAAAAATTTTTACCGATTTGTTTACTAGATGGAGCAAACTGCTTTATAAAATAATCAGAAATATGTTCTTAGCTTCTGCTAGAGAATGTTACGGCAAATTGCTTTATAAAAAATAATAGAAATAATGTCTTGCATTAGTAATACGTAACTGAACGAAGGTGACAAGACACTTAATTATGGTTTGAGATAAGAAACTGAAGCATTTAATCTTTGTTTCATCGAAAAATTGGGCAAGAACTTACGCCAACCTTCTTTCAGCTTTAGGTATTGGCAAATTACTATCTTAAAATAGAAATAATAATAATAATAATTCAATGATAATTAATCTGATTTTTAAATCCACGTTATACGGTTAAAGTATTTATTGATATTTTTTGTTGTTTCTGAATTAATTAAAAGATAGGAGCTCTGATTAAAGGTGGAAAAAATCTTACGATGGACGTCTAAAAATTGATGAATTTCGTGGTAAGTATACTTCCCACGACCTTAAAAAGGGTTAAATAAAATCCAGAAAACAAATGAGTTAGACGAATAAAAATTTCATCTGACAGTTTATTAAGAAATAAAAATGAAAGCATTATAAAAAATAAGTAATAAATTATCGTCTTTCTTTTTTACGGTTTTGTTAGAAATAATCTTTGGTCTTGATTCAATTTTTTTCCTTAAGTTACTTCCAAATATACAACATACGTCCAAACTTTTTTTAAAAATAAAAACAATTTCATTAACTCTTTTGAAATTTTTTCAAAAGTGTCATGATTTATAGCGATTTACTGTTAATCCCATCAATCTTCTCTAAAAATTGGTAAAAAAATTTTTAAAGATGCTATACAGCATTTTTTAAAACTCTGTTACTCTATCGCATCCCAGTACTTATTCCACTAAACGTAGCATTAAATCAAGACTTCCACTATAACAAACGAAAGAGTCGAGATCATAATTTGCAACGGAATTTGCTTTCTGGTCATTCATGTGAGTAAATTTCAGTTTTTTCAGCTTTCATCTTGATATCTCAGGCCAAAAAAAAGATGTGCACGTTTGGTTTGAAGCTTCCTGATCTTCAACTATTAGAACGAATCAATCTCAACTATAAGATAAAATGAGATTTTATTTTATATTTTATTGCCTTGAAAAACAGAAATGAATTTATTTTAACAATAATTTATTAGCCCTGTTATGTGAATATTATACTAAATTATAAAAATTAAAAAGTTTTTAAAAAATACGCTTTTAGAAAGTAGAAAATATCTACATTTTAAAAGTGTATTATAAACTAGCTATTTTCTACTTTCATATATATATTAGTTTTCTAATTAAACTTTTAACTAGAAAACCTACCTAAACTTTTTTAATTAAAAAAGTTTTCTACTCTTATAAAGTTGATATTTACTACTTATTTAAAGATACATTATAAAACATATAGTAGATTTTTAAGAAAGTGGAAAATGATTTTTTGAAATCAAAATCTGGAGGTGTTAGCAAAAGTCTTAAAAGAGTAAGGCTTTGAAAACAATACTACAAGAAAATTAAGCCACGATGAATATCATAAGAAAGAAATTCCTAAATATGTATAAAAATTTAAAGTATTTTTTGAAGTGAATTTAAATTCCAATTTATTTAGAATATTTATATCAGCGCTACATGAAATTATACGATACTTTCTTTGTGATCAACAGATTTTACTTAAAAAATGTTTTACGTTTTAAGTACTCTAATAAAAGCATGTTTTTTAGATACATTATTATTTTTATTATTTTTTAATATACACCATAATTCATAACAATAATCATTGTTGATCTTTTAATCAATTTTTCTTAAATTCAGTGCAGGATGGCTCATATCATTAGGAATCAAAATTAAATAGATGGTAAATTGATCATAAAGTTCTGAGAGCATTAAAATATTGTATTGTTATAAGGAACACGCAGCTGTGCAGATTTCCACAACAGGAAGTGAGGGAAAAATTGAATACAAATTCCATCGTTTTAAATTTAAAATTCACAAACATAAAAACATTATAAAAAGGCGTGTAAATAGATATATCAAATTTACTTTTATAAAGCACTTTACTGGTATTTTTTATTAGTTTTCAGGAGTGAAAAAAAGTCTTATTTTAATTAAAATTTTTCACTTGTTGACTTGTATATTCATTAAATATGAAGAATTAGGAAGTTTCATGTCCTACTTGACAAATAGCATCGTTTGTTTCATAAAATTTATCTGTAATTCACAATTACTCTATATTTTAGGATTAAATTATGACAAGAACCTTCTTGTCTCAAATTCATGACAAGAACCTTCTTGTCTCTAGTTCATGACGATCGTCGATCAGAACAATTCTCGATATTTTATTAATCCAGCATGGCTCCTATCGACAAACAGTTTATTGGAGTGTGGATTTTTTTTTAAAAAATTACGCAGTGAATATTTTGATTTCATTGTTAAAATTGAGACTTCAAGAACCAGAGTGAACCAGCCTTCAATTTTCGCTTAACTGATCTAGACATCATGTTGAAATGTAAACATGCTTTCTTTCAAAACAAGAAGACTTTTAGATGCCCTATACTAGATAGCTGCATTTTTCAAACAGTTCGGTTGCAAAGTTTATGAAATAGCATGCCCAACTCAATTTAGAGAAAATTTTATGTTGCGATTTGTAACGCTTTCATTCAAATTTTTAAAAATATTTTATTTCAGTTCGTATGCATGCATGTTTGATTTGTTTCAGCAAGAAATGCACTTAGGCAAGAATTTTCTATGCGACCATAAGAGTTTTTATTAATTATAGTTTATTTCGGATTAACTTATACTTTAACACGATTTTTTGATTTATTTGTCTCTGACGATAATATATAAGTTCTCCATATTTAAAAATAAATTTTAAACTAATCTGACAAGACATCATTGTTATGAAAAAAAATTCGACGGCAGCGTGTCTCTTCGAAACGGCCGCTGCGATTGAGAGGCGTAGGCTTACTTACCTTACTCAACTGTGACTTTCTGTGACTAAAGTTGTCCTATGTGACTAAAATGACGCTATATGACTTTGACCTATGATAAAAGACAGTTAATTAATCGATTGCTCAACTGTGACTTTCTGTGACTAAAGTAGCTCTATTCGACTTTGACCTATGACCTATGCTCTATGACCTTTCTCTGTTAAATGAATTAATCTGAATTAATTAATTAATCTGAAATGAATTAATTATTAATCTGTTTAAATCCAGTTAATATACCGCTCACAACCGATGCGTGCGCGCGCATCGGTCGCTGTGACGTCATCAAAATTCTTCGCGATTTTCACCAATTTTGCAACTTGACTGTGACTAAACCATAATTAAAACTTCTAAAATTGTTTCTGCAATCTTCAGGGTCTACCTTTCTCTGTTAAATGAAACTAAAACCAACTCTCTATGTTATTTGGTTGTGGAGCTATAAGCATTTAACTTTACTATGAAATTCAACGTAATTCGACAATTCTTGAGTAATATTTCGCGTAAAAGTAAGATCTATGAATGAATTGCCAAATGTGCTTGGATAGTCTGTTTACGCGCGCATCGATCGCTGTGACGTCATCAAAATTTTTGGTGATTTTCACCAGCTTTGAAGCTCAACTGTGACTAAACCGTAATTCCAAATTCTAAAATTCTTTTTGAAATCGTCAACGTCAAACTTCCTCTGTTAAATGAAATTAAAACTAACTCACGATTCTATTTGATTGCGGAGCTATAAGGGTTTAAAAATACCACGAAAAGTATAATAATTTTTTCCTTTCCCGACACACCATTAGACCACTATGGAGAGACGTAAGTCTACTTCAAAATAGATTCTGTGCATTAAAAATACTAAGTGGCGCTTTGAGATTTAAGTTTATCATTTCCGTTTTATTATTGTCTTTATATATGCTATTAGATTTTTTAAAAATAATCTTCTCTTTCAAAAATTTTTAATGCTTCGTTAATGAACCAATTAATTAAAAAATAATGTACGAACAAACTTTTCTTAATGGCTAAGTTATGATCTAAGAAAATATCCTAATTACTTTTTTCTGTTTTTGTTTATTCAAACCCATTTAAGTGTGCTGATCGTTTCAAAATGCAAAGACTAGCACTTTTGAACGATTTTACTCCGGAAAGGAGTGGCAATTAATGAGTAACATGAACGCATTTCCGGAGTTCTTGTTAGGTCACGCTGAGTAAAATGTAAGCATCTCCCCCTCCATTTTTCTCTTCCCCCAATTTTAGTGAAATTAATTCCGCCTTGCCCATGCGCAAAAGCGCGCAGGGCTTAGGAATCCGAAAATCACCAGTATAACAACTATCTCAAATATTTATCAAATTATCATGAGAACTATTACATGCTTTCATTTTTTAACTCAAATGTGATCAATATTAACATTCAAATGCTATATTTCATGCTTAAACATAAATTAGAAACCAACAAAATATTTTAAAATCGAATATTCAGTTTTTCAATTTAAATTTCTCCTGAAATCTCATGAATCAAAAAACAGAAAAATCGTTTTCCAGAACTCAATAAAATGCTAAAATTTACATTAATTAATAAAATAATAACCCGTGAATAATGAAAATTGTGGTAATTTTTAATTTTAGACAGAAAGGATTTTAGAATACTTTGAAATAAAAGAATAGGAATTAAAATGAAAATAATTCAAAACTAAAAAGTTAATCATTTAATAGGAGCGGGACAATGCAAAACACAATTTCCTAAGAAAAAGTTTCTATTTATAGTGGTTCTGATGGAATCTTTTCGAAATCATTTATTTACAAAATAATTCACATGTGAATCTTTTAGGATTATAACGATTATTAGGATTGTAAAGTTATTTAGTTTAATCTATAGAATGGAGAAATTTATTCCCCAGTAGTTCTAAGAACAGTATATCTCGCTTCCCCCCCAAAAAAAAAATCCCCTATAAAATATGCTCTTTATCTCGGTCTTTAGATTTAGCCAATTTTTTACTGAGTGTGAATTATTTACACAAGTCTCTGCTTTTATCAGTATTCACAAAATTGTCATTAGATGTCATTTGTTATTATCGATATTTTTGGAGGCATTATGAATGGACGTTTCGATGGAATTGTTGAAAAATGCTGTACAATACATGAAATATCAACCATCTTGAAACGGTGTCAAGAAATAAAAATCCTTACACATACGTCGTTTTCAAAGACTTCAAGGAACATTTATGCCAAATTCGAAGGGGAAAAAAACTCTTTTGACTCGGCACGATCGGCATTTCGTCTGTTTATCTTATAGCTTTATCGTTTATTTATAGTCTGATTATGGTTAAAATTTTGAACACCAACCAATTTTGGAGTACTGAAATCTCGCAGATTAAACTAATGTTTTTGAAAATGTATGAGGAAAAAAGTTCTTCTTCACGGAAAATTATTAGACTTCAAACAAAATAAGTACTTTTCTGAGAGCAGATTTCTCATTGCAAAATCAATTCTCTAGAGAGAAAAAAATTTCGGAAAGAATTTGAAACTTGAAAATGCATTTTATTTGTTGTTCGCAGTTTTATAAATAAGTACAAAATACTTTCATTCGACTAACTTCAAAGTAAAGAAAAAAAATTCTCAGAATTTTAAGCACTTTGTGAAACCTTTATCATCCGATTTATTTATATTCTCAACTTGCAAGTTCCTGTATTTACTATGAAAGGAATTTGATACACATAAAAGATTTTTTTTAATTGAATAAAGTTTCATTTTGTGTTCAAGATTTCTGTTCTCTATTTATTATAGAAGGAAATTTTCCTTTTAATTTCTCAGTAATGTTAAAAATAAAATATCATTCGATTACTTTATCATATTAAAAATACACAATAAAGAATATAAAACTTATCAATTTCAAATGAACAAAATTTTTTAATTAATTAATTTCAATTTCATCTAGATTCATTAAATTGGGTAAATCTTATAATATTTTTAATCAAAAGATATCAACACAATTTTAAAATTAGATGTCGATTATAATTTCTAGCATTATTCATAATCTGTGTAACGACTATTTAAATTTTTAATAAAATGTCAAAGTTACAGATGCTTCATATTTTTTCAGTAGAATAAACATGAAAATTTTATGCAAAAAATAAAGTTTTCAGTTGTTCTTTCGTTAACTGACAGTGATATATAAATATTAATTTTGTTTACAATCAATTCCAGTAAAGTTAAAGATGAATTACCTTGCGAATTTTAACCTTTTACTGCCCAATTTTTAATTTTAAATAGAAATTTGTTATTCTGATTTTAACTTCTTTTAAAAATATTGGAAAACCACTTCAAAAAATTAATTTTAAATTATTTAACCCTCCGTTAGTCGCAGTCCTTAAATTGCCGCAATGTCTCTCGCGGATATAAAATCTATTCTATGACATGTTTACCATATTTCCGACTAATTTTTCCTTTATTACTATAATAATTAATCCTAATGAAAATTATAAAAGTATTCTATGAGGAAATTTCAAATTGTAATGCTTAAAAACAGATAAAATGCAGATTGAAATGCAATTAATGCAGATTGCATCGCATCTATTAGATATTGCAACTAACGAAAGTCTCATAAAAATTACATTATTAAAGTTTATCAACTTTATTACTCTTTTTCTATTGGGCTAAAAAGTGTTAAGTAAGCTAATTAAGCAATTAATTGTTAAATTACTGGAAAAAATGGGAGAATTGGAAATATGTTGTAGCCAATTGTACAGTAGGCTAGCTTTTCAAACGGAACGAAAAACACGATTTTTTTTTTCCAAAATGGTCATTCTAATGTGGGCAAATACCTTAACAAAATTCTATGAATTCAAGATCACTCGAAAATTCCAAATTTTTCAGTGACGTAAGAACCTGAAAATTGATGCCACTGAATTTTTCCAGTGAAATCTTCCCCCACAGATGTCGCTACTCTTGCCTATTGTTAAATTCAGCAAGCACAGTTTGACCCTGCAAGACAAGCAACCTCGAATTCACGGAAAATTTCTTCAATCGACATCGCGATTTTTCTTTCCTTCCCCCTGCCCCTTCCCTGGTATCTGAATGTCGTTCATGGACCAGCAGCCATCCTGAAACCCATCTAAAATCCGATCCCATTTTTCTCATCGCCATTTTGTCTTTGGAACGTCCAAAGATACCGCTGTTGTGAGAACCGAAACAGACATTTGTTGTTTACTGGGCTGCCATATTTGTCTTTTTAATGCCGAATTTGGGAATTTAGGCTTTTTATTTTTAATTTATCATTTGTTTATTTATTTCAAGAAATTAGCTTTACGAGCTTCTGCTTGGCTTTAACCAGCACAAGAAGAAGGCAAGCAATAGAGGGCAAATATCTAATATAAAATTGTGAAAATGTTGTAAATGCATTTTTTTCTTTAAATAAGATAATGCACCCCTTTTATAACACACATTAAAATAAGGAAACGCTATCACACTTAAGAAAAATTTAGTTCACATAGAGGGCTAGTAATAACTAATTTTTGAGGTGCTAATTACTTATCATACTTGAAACGCACAGTGAAATAAAGAAACACTCTTAAGAATAATTTATTTTTAAAATAAAAAAAATTCTTAAAAAAGTAGACTTCGGAGAACAATCTTCCTGGTGCTAAAAACTCACCATACGTGCAATGCGTATGAAATAAGAACTCTTATACTTAAGGAAAATTCATTTCAAGGCTAGTATACAGAGTCTGTCTATTGATGTCGTTATTTATTTCATTTACCGTAAAAAAAACTGTTGGATGAGAGTTTAAAGAGATCAAAATCATCTCTTGGTTTTGATGTAAGACTTGGTTTTTTTCAACAAAAATAATTTTCAGAAGCACCAATCTTAAAGTTCTTCCTTCAATTCTCTCTCTAACTCCTTCATTAATAGGGGATATATATTACCTAAATATATGCTTGCATTTTCTGTGCTATATTAGACACGAAAAAAGCCATATTTAGGAAGAATTTCTTAACATGTGTAAAAACCATTAACACTGAATGAAAATATTATATGCATTTTTAATTATTCGGTTTATTTCCTTGCACTTTACCTCTCCAACACAGAAAATGTTATACATATTTATTTATGTGCAAGCTGTTATGTCTTTAATCAACACTTTTTTCTAATTTTAGGTCTTATAAGAATAGCAACACGCCAATAAAAGCAGAATTATTGAAAAGGTACAATTTTTTTTTTTTAAATTTTAAGATGTTCCAGAAATATCTTTCTTGGCATAATATATTCCGAAGCTATCACCAAAAAACATTAAAATTATAAAATTAAAAATTCATCGTGATAAAGTTTCAAAAGAAAAGGACATTTTAGAAACTTTTAGGGCAGAGCTTCTCATACTTTTGGGGGCGACTCCAACACGGCTAGTATAAAATAATATTGGGTTCTTGAAGCTTTGACACTGCCTTCTCTCTAGCAAACAAAAATTAGTAAGGAGGCCAATTTCAAATTTAAAGGTTTCGTTTAATATTTTATTCAATTTAGTTGCAATTAATTAAATATTTAACTATTTTAATAGAATTTCCTTTTATTTATTTCGAATTAATTCTGCAGTTGTACGTTTATTTTCTGAATTTAAGACGGTGGCAATATTTTTCTGGCGGATACAACATAGCAAAAAAAAAATTTAAGAAAAAAAATTGTTGAGAGTAGAAAGAGATTGTAAGCCCCCTTTCTTAGATGATTTTTATTAACAAGAAATAAAAACATTGGTTTTATTTCACATTGACACAATCCCTTATGCCCTTATGATGGTACTTTATAAGTGACAATCTTATGTGAGAATGTAGAGGAAAGTCTAGAGCAGAACGCGTACGCTATTTTGGCCTTACTTCTATAGAAGTTTGGGCATTATTTATAGCCAAACTTCTGATTTAATCTCTATAAAATTTATTTTCAGTAGACATAGGTAGTACAATACACTCACGACCAAACGTTATGAGAGATATTCTTTTCTATGAGAATATACAAGGAATTCGAGGGATGAAAGCACACATGGTTTTTTAAAGTAGTTACGCATTATTTTTTCAAACTTCTGTTTTATTCTGTTTTAAATTCAGCTTCATTGTACACAGGCACAATCTTTTATGATCGCATTTTGTATACGATATTCTTATGTGGCACGAGAAAGTTCAGGGGTGTAAACACACACTATACTTTTGTATAAATAAAAATAATGATGGCATAATTTTGCCAAGCTTCTGTTTTAAATTTAATTTCATTAGACACAGGTACAATCTCGCATAATCCCATTTGGTAAGCGACATTCTTTCGTAAGAATATATCAGAAAGTCGAGGAGAGAACTGTCATACAAACTTCCCATTTTTTGCCTTATTTTTTTATAGAAATTTGGCAATATTTTTCCAAATTTCATATAGATTATTATTAGAAATATCATTCATTACATATAGACACAATTTTCATGATCACACTTTTTAAGAGGCATTCTTTTATAGGAATATACGAGAAAATCGAGGATAGAACTCACTCAAAAACTCCCCAGTTTTTGGCCTTATTTTTTAGAGAAATTTGGCATTATTTTGCCATAATTCTGTTTTATTATTCTTTAAATTTAATTTAATTATACAGAATTGCAAAATTTCAGGATCAACTTTGTAAACCAGAAATTATCAGGTTTGAATATACGAAGAAGCCGAGGAGAGAACGCACATACGTGGTCTCCCTTTTTCGGTATTATTTTTCTAGAAATTTGGCATCATTTTGCAAAACTTCTATTTTATTCCCTTTTAAATTTAATTTCATTACACATAGGTACAATCTTTCGTGATCACAATTTATTACTTTATTATATGGAAATATACGAATAGGGATACGAGGAGAGAACTCACGTACAAACTCCCCATTTTTTAGCCTTATTTTTAAAGATATTTGGCATTCTCTTGCAAATTTTCTGTTTTATTCTGTTTTGAATTTTATTTCATTACACATAGGATAGGTACTTTAGTGTCTTTCATGATCCCTCTTTGGAAGGGACATTCTTTTGTGAGAAATACGAGAAAATCGAGGACACACAAAGTCCCAATTTTTTGGCCTTATTTTTATAAAAATTTGGCATCTTTCTGCAAACTTCTGATTTATTCTGTTTCAAATTTAATTTAATTACACGTAGGTACTTTCGTATCTTTCATGATCCCACTTTGAAAAAGATATTCTTTAGTGAGAATATACGAGTTAGTCGGGAAGCGAACTCATACAGACTCCCCTTTTTTGGCCTTATTTTTATAGAAACTTGGCATTCTTTTGCCGCTCTGATCTGGCAGTCCTGGTTGTCTCGTAGCAAGCTCAGCAGACCGCACGAAGGCTCTGAAGTGTAAACAATGCCTGCCCGAGTCTTCAATATGAGAAGATTTCATAGAGCTAATTTTATTAGACACTTGGCAAGCGGTGGCATGTTATTTATGGTCGCGCGAAAAAGTGATTTGTTGACCACGCTGAGGGATTCATTGTCCGACTGTTCGACGATTTCATGTTTTCCTTCTCGGTGTTTGGTTTATGTTTTTTTCCGTTGAACGTTTACTTTATTTATCTGTTTTATTTTGCAGGGGATAAAAATGATAAATTTATGGCAGATGCGAAAAAAACTCTTTTCGTGGTTTTTGTTTCCTAAGCAAATCGTTGCTGACACGCAGATTTCGGGAAAAACCGTTTCGACGTTCTTTTATTACTTCGAAATCTAAATTGCTGAGTTCAGAAGTCTGTACGTATTTATTTTCTTGGGGCATTTTTATTTGCATTTGATGGAATGTTCTTTCACAGATTTCTGGTCGTAAAATACAAAGGAAGAAAAATATTTGTGGGTTAGCTTCGTTTAGGAATACTGTTAAAAAAAATTATTCTTATTGCTAGATTTTCGGCCAGTTGATATCATGATCCTGGAAGAAAAGAAAAAAATGCGATGAATTTTTTTTTCTTAGTTCGATGAAATATTTTTCTCAATGTTATTGATAATTCATAATTAGTCCCAAAATAAATATGTTTCTTATGTTTTACATTTTTCAAGATATTTTTTTAAGAATAATAAAACGTGACTTGTAATAAGCCTTATAATCAAAACAACGAAAATATAAGAACACTCTTTTATAAGTGTACTGAAAAGAAGAAAAATAATTTTTTATCAAAAATAGTTTCGTTGGAACAAAATCATAAGATTGTGACGAGTTGATAAAATTAGCAAATTGGAATCTTAGCCACATTTATAATATATTTTCATTTTTAAGGTAAATTTAGGATTTTTTTGTTTAGATATTCATTGTGGCTTAATTTATTTATATCATTCTTTACAATACCGCGTGCTTTTATTATTTTATTCCGAAGCAGCGTCTTTCTTTCGATTTTGTTTTGACGAAGTCCATATCTTCATAAAAAAAATTATTTTCTACTTTGTAGTGCACTAATAAAAGTATATATTGAAAAATATTATTTAACTTTTTATCTTAAATATATTTCAAAATTCAATTTGAATCAGTCGATTAATTGATGATTAAATTCAGAAAAAATTACATATTAAAATATTACATTATCATCCGGAGTAGAAACCTGCATAGATTTCAGTACACCAAGAATCAACTGAAAAAACCATTACAAAATTCCTTTTTTTGAAAAACATTAAACAAGTTGAGTGAAATAAAAGCGCATAATGATTAAATTTCCTTTATTTTAGATTTAGCTTAACGTATATTTCCTTATAATAAAAAATAGAAGTTCGAATAAGCCTAATATTAGAAACAATTATGGAATGGAGAAAAAAGAGATTAGGACGATAATTTAAATTCGTCACTCCTTTTTCTCCTAAGAAATTTACGCGACATAATATTTGCCTGAATTTATTTTCTCGACAACTATTATACCCTCACATTTATCTAGGGAAATGAAACTCGTGAAGTAATCATTAAATAATAATAATTAAATAATTTTTTGATATCCCTTATGCAATATTTATAAAGTACAGTGGAACTTTGCAAATTCGAAGCTCACGGGATCACAATAAAAATTTGATTTACTCAAAAAATTAAGATTAAGAAAAACTTGGTCTAAAAATGATTAGTATACATTACTAATAATTAGAAATTTGACTTGTCAATACAGACATAAAAATATCGGGAAACCAGAATTTGCGAAGAACGCCAACAAAGTCGATATTCGAGTACAACAATTTGAGACAAAATATGCTGCTTCATAAAACAAAGACCAAGCGATCTTGGTTAGGGAAATTCTAAAGTTGACAATCAATATTCATTTTCTTATGCACTATTTCTTGATGGAAAAACTAAGAATTTTTTAAAATGAAAATGAGAATTCTGGATTGTTTTTAATACTTAACAGTTTCAACTAATAATACATATTAACAAATAAACAATGAATTATTTTGATAAATATAATGATGACAATTATAGTTAAAACTTTAATAGTTTTAAAAATAATAATTCCACTAAATATGTAAGTAATATTGACAAAAAAAATATTATACCGCAATTTTAATGCAACAAGTTCATTACAAATCTTCAAATGCATTAAAATTTGCATCTAACTTGATCAAAGTTTTTTTTAAGAGGCGAGAAAATTTCTATTGCTTTTTTGAACAATAAAGTCCTCGAATGAAAAATCTTTCATTTACAGTTCCTAAGGAAACAAGGTAAGGACATATTTAACTATCAAAATTAAAGAATTAAAAACATTTTTTTAATTTTTGAAATTTTTGTTTTGACCTAGAATTACCCTAAAAAAAATCCGAATTATAGGTGATATTTAAACACTGTTAATCCTTAAAGGCCCAGCGTTGCCTACATCCAATTTTGTCTTCTAAAATCTTCAGAATAAATAGAAGCCTTAATGCCTGTTGTTGCCAATAAGATAGATATTGAAAATGCTATTAAAACAATTGACAACATATAGATGGCAGTCTGAGTGCTGATAAAAAATAAAAATAAATTGATGTTTTTCACTTGTGAATGCATCTTTTTTTATTCGTTTGAACGCTGGAGAATACCATATTTTATTCTACAATGTTGAAGGAAATTCCTTACCAGCATTATTATTCATTAAAATTCATCTGTATTTTGTATGATAGAATTTTATCACGGAACATTTTTTCTGAAATAAAGCCCAGTGTTGTCAGTTGATAACAAACTATTTTTTAGCCATAAACCATACTTAAAACAAATCAGGATTTTTAATAGTATTTTCCCATGTTTTATTCAGGAAATGAAAGTCAAAAAACATTTTAAAAGCAATTTTAAGAAAAACGTACTTTTAAGGGTTAATAGGAAATTCCAAGCATAGGAGAAAATAATAATATAAATAACCGACGAAAACGAATTAAAAACATTGAAATTAATATACTTCCACTACATCTTAATCAATACCAAAATCTGTTCTAATATTTCACATTACATGCGAGCCAAATTTATTTTAAAAATATATAGATCCTTTATTATAAGTATTCGGTAAAATATGTGAAAAGCTTTTAAAATTTCGAAACGTAATATTCATATAGAAATATATGTCAGAAACTATGAAAATAAAGGGCTCAAGGCCTTAGTAACCGAAATTTCGTTGCACCTTTAAAATTTTTGTCAAGGCAGCTGCCTGGCTGTATTACTTTTTCCGGTGCCCTTGAACCAGTTAACTGGATAAAACTCTTTTTATTTTTTTATTCCGCCAGTTCCGTATTGTACGCAATTTTTTTTTCAGTGTTGCTGGATATTGAAAAAATATTTGAGTGAAAAAATACCCCCTACCCTCATCTCAATGTCACCCAGTTGCGGTTCCGACATACCGTTCCGGACAGGACTGGAGTCCCCCTTTTTTGCCTCACCTGCACCTTTTCCGCCTCCCGTGGTTGCTTTTTTATCACCTTTTTTGTGTGTAAATCTGATCTTTTTCTATCGAATATAACACTTGTGAGTATCTTTCAAAGTAGTAAGCTAACAGCTCAATGTTTACCTCCCGCATTAAAGGTATAGAGGTGATTGTAGGTGAGATATAGATAGCTTTATAAGCACAAATTCTAGGGGGAAAATATTTTCTACATTTTAGTGCATTAATAAAAGATTCCTTTTTAAAAAAACTTATTTTATTTTTAGCTATTAGCTTTTAATATATTTCATAATTCATTATTATAATTAGTATGGAATTTTGTAATCAATTTTTCTGAAATTCGGTACCAGATGACGCCTATCGTATTGAATTAACACTTAACAATATTAAGAAGTTAGATGATTATCAAGTTATTTTTATTATTTATTTTACTTTCTGGCTTTTCGTATTTCATAATTCATTATTATAATTAATATAAATTCTTAGAATCAATTTTTCTCATGTTCGCTACACGATGGCACCACTGGTATTGATTTAAAATTTAATAACATTCAGCGGTTCATTAATTATTAAGTTCTGAAAATATTAACTGTAGTATATAAGTATACAGGGTTCCCATTTATATCCGTTACACCCCCCCTTAACTTCTAAACGGTGACAGCTTAGGCCATAAAGTTGATGACTAGGTATAGAAAAAGGATATGCGCTACTCGGTGAGAAAACTTAAAAACCCATCTATCGGTAAATTTTGGAATTAGTGGTCCCATCTCGTAAACGGTGAAAGATACGAGAAAAAAGTCAGTTAGAAAGTTGTAAAGCACTCTCGATTTAGTACAAAAAGATACCTTGCGCACATTAATGCTCAAAACAGAATGTGAAAAATGAACATTTGTTTGATTGTGATTCTCAACAATATGGCATCGAGAAACACGATCGAAGCGAGAAATCCAGCCCAGAGTGCAAATGTGCATAGTGGCTAACGAAGAGCATTTTGAGCAATATAAATAAATGATCCAGAAGACAAGGACGTGTCTCAGTTTCTTTCTTCCACTCTTTATGACATGGCAATTTTAGAAATCGTTACCAAACAAATGTTTTTTTTTTTGCATTTGCATTTTGTTCTGAGTATCAATGTGCTCAAGGTATCTTTTCGTACTAAATCGAGAGTGCTCTACAACTTTCTAATTGACTTTTTTCTCGTATCTTTCACCGTTTACGAGATGGGACCGCTAATTCCAAAATTTACCGATAGATGGGTTTCGAAGTTTCATCATCGAGTAGCGCATATCCTTTTTACTATACCTAGACACCAACTTTATGGCCTAAGCTGTCACCGTTAAGAAGTTAAGACGGGTGTGTGTAACGGATATAAATGGGAACCCTGTATACTGAACTCAAGTATATAAGAAGGCGAGTAAAAATAGATTGCAAAATTCCATTTTTACAAGCATGAAACATTCAAGTTGAATAAAAGAGTGCGATAAAATGATGAAATTTCTACGAAGTTTTTTCATGAACAAAACGAATATCCATATATTTTATATGCATGGAACATTCCTGTAATAATATGAATCTTAATAGGTAATACAATATAGAGGTTTATCACATTACTTATTTGTCAGAAATATTAAATAACTGACGGTTATACCGGAAAATATGTTTCCTTGATATTAGGAATACTGGTTAAATGAGTATTTTGTTGGAATCTTATTACATTGACGATGGGAATACTATTGATTAGATGAAGTATTTTGTTAGAATCTTGTTACAATGATATTAAGAATGCTATTGATTAGATGAAATGTTTTACTGGGAGCATATTATGTTGATACTACGAATATTTCTAAAATTAAATTTGTTCGGAACATTCGATGTATATCATATGAGCATGGATTGACTCTGTTATCGACCATCTAAAGATTGATAAAGGAACAGCTTGTGAATTTTTTATTTTTTGCTCTGGGTTAGAAAATCATTTAACAATGAATCAAACTGGGCGATAAAATCAGTGTGGGATATATAATGAAATGGTGGGCTCGAGAAAGTAATGCTGAGGAAATAACAATTATCTCTGACAAAATGTTCAATCTGCTTCAGCAGCCAATTGTTTGTACAAACTTGCTGTTTTTCAATCTCTAGAAAAGAAATAAAAAATATCAAAAGTTTTATACACATTTTGTAACTAACATCATTGGACTTAAATGATAACTGTGCCCTGGGAGAATAGGGCTTCTGCAGTTAGGTGCACGGGCTACATACAGTTCTGAAGAAAACTCAAAATCACCTAAAAGAAAGCTACAATTTCTAGCTTGGTCTGGAGCTGACCATGTAGGAGAATCTCTACTTCACGAGAGAAGTTCAAAACCCAAAAATCTGACATGCACGCGGCTTGATGAACGCTAAATCTAATGATCCTAAGTTAAATTGTTTAGGTAACTGAAGTTTTACGGTTTGTCACGATTGGCCTTTAGCAAAACCTAGACTCATAGACTAGAATAGATATGCTAGACCGAGTGGTATTGCAACCACTACCACCTATGATATCAAAAGAAATGTAGAGATAATAAATTGTTACTACAGTTAAGGTGGTCTAAATGATTTCATGAATTTTAGTGCTATGATCAGCTTACTGTCTAAAAATCCATCCGACTTCTAGGAAAAGAGCTGTTTTCAGCGCATACCTATTAACAAGAACCCATCGCTTCGAATCTTTTCTCTGAATTTCGAGGCAGCCAGTTATTAACGACACTTTACCCCACTCTAATTTTGTTAATGGATAAAAGGACGGAAATTTGCTAAGTAACTAACATGCAGTTCGCTCAACAACAGGGCTATTTTAAGGTAAATGTTATGAGTCACCTTGTATATTTCTCAGAACTATTACATCGAGCCTTATCTCAAGGTTAGAGGCAAGTGGATTGATTTTAGTTACAAAATTTTAAAAGAGTTCACCTAACATTTACTTTATGTTATACACTTAGATTGAGAAAGCCCAAAAAATTGAAATCGAAGTTTTGATGAGGTTTCAAACTAAGCAATAACATAAGCAATTTTGGATTTAATGTAGAGGACTCAAATATCGCCTACCACGGTTTCTTCTTCATTTGCGGTGTTATATTGTGGCCATTACCGGAACTGAAAAACTTTCTCCTTCAGTAGTTGCATGTCTCCTGTGTTGTTTTTTCTTTTCTCCGGGAAGGTTTGTTAATTTTCGTGTAAAGGGTGTTAAAAATATGTTTCAATACTTTTAGTATAATCAAGTGATAAAGTTATATCATTCGAGAAAGTGATAGTGATTATAATTGGCTACATTTTGGCCAATTGGCGTGGTTTGTTTCTTGGTTTGCGATCCGATTCCGAAGGATAAGACTGCCACGGTTGATGGTTAGGTTGTTCCTAATATCGAGCACTTGAGTATTCAAATTATCGCCCAAGCCTTTTGAAGGGCACTATATTAAAAAAA